>LPNX010587756.1:0-107983 GCA_001517045.1 Pseudotsuga menziesii
TAGGCCCATAAACCACTTCAAGGTAGCTACTTTAAGGGTAGCAGGGAAAAGACGGAGCTTATGGGTGTCATCAGTATACCCATATGTTCGACACAAGATGTCAAATTCAAATAGGAAAGAGTCAGGATCTTCAGAGGTTAGGCCATAGAAGTTTGGTAAAACAGAGGGTGGAATGTTCTTCATTTTTACATCTTCCCCTAAGATAATACTAGTATCCAGGATGGGGAATCTGAAAGTGGCTTCCTGATCAGTTGTTTCATCCCTCTCTTGTCTCCTTTCTTCTTCCCTGTCATGTCTCCTCTCTTCTTCTCTTTCATGTCGCCTTTCTTCTTCTCTTCTCTCCTGTCTGCGTTTGTTCTCTATTTCCAGCATCCTCTCATACTCCCTTCTCTGTTCGGCAGTTGGTCCTTTTCATGTCTCTTCCTCAGCCATTTTAGAAGTACCTACTGTTGAGATGAATCCTTTTGGAAGAGAAGCTCCTGTTAGTTCTGTTTTGGGGGGGGTTTTAAGAAATCTTCCTTTCTCGTCTCTTAGTCTTGACATAAAAGTAAAACCTATTCTGTGTTTTTGTTTGAAATTTTTGTTTTTATCAGAAAACTAAGGTTCCTAAGTCTGCTTCTACAGTGCCTCCCCGGCAATGGCGCCAAAATGTTGGGCTCTGATCTACAGGTGTGAATCAGAACTTATATTTAAATCAATCCGGGTCAGTAAACTTCGAGACACATCCAGGTTTTAGGACTTAGAGGCTAAACTTATCTGGAATTTAGCTAACTGTGAATTAAATATACTAACAGATGAAAAGAATACTGCAACTTACAGACACAAAATCCTTTTACAAGGGTGATTTCATTTGTTTCTTTTTAAGCACACAGTATTTGATTTAGGAAAGCAAAAAGGACTGAGATTAAAAAACAATTTTAAATAGCAAATCTAAACCTAGGCTACAGACTACAAGGTTCTACCAGCGTTGAATGAACAAATACCAATTAAAATCTCTTACAAGACAGTGTTCATAATTTGTAAATGTCTTTTACCACTTCACCATCGAATAAACAGCAATAAATAATACACAGAGGTCGTGGTCTGAACCATCGATACCTTCAGTGTTTAACCAGTGAAAGAAACATAGTTTTATTCAACGTTGCCAATGATATACAGCATGATAGAAATCGTAGCTTGAACCATAAAATGAAAAAACAGAGCAGTAATAAAATCGATCAGAAACTTAAATAAATTTATTCTGCAATGATAAACTAGAAATTATAGGATTTAACACATACCAACAGCACGATTTAATTAACTTGCATCAACAGGAAATCGCTACACCTGCAATGTAAAAGTGTGAGAACTCAACAATGGGGGCCCTTCAAAGCCTTGCTCCACACACAGTAGAAGATTTACAGTACTAAAACTTGATATGCATTCACCATAAATTGTTTACACAGCAAAGGAACCACGTAGTTCAGAAGCAAAAATGCGTTCCTCTTCAAAATCGTGATAGTTCTTCATTGTCTTGTGAGGGATTTATACAAATTTGAAACACAACTAGAAATGCTACAATTCTGCAACCTAATTAATGAGAATGGCTAACGAGATCCTCGTCAAAATCGTGAGACTCCACAAAATCAGAGTTGTTCCTTCTTTTGTGCTGGATGTAGAACAGGTGGCCGCCCTTGACTGAAGTTGACTCGACATCTGTATAGGCCACATCACCTAACTGTTGAATGTTCATCCATCTGTGGACATTAAGGATCCATTCTCTATCTTCCATTTCCCTCCTAGCTGTCCTGCAAATGCTCAATCTTGGAGTTAATACGGGAAGTTAGTACATCCCGTAGTCTAAGTAAAAATTCTAGTTGAAATGCTTAAAAAGTCTCAAAACTCAGTTTATTAGCAAGAAATGACATTATACCTCTTTAACCAAGGTTTATGGATGATCTTTAAAGCTTTTCTAATCATTATGGAGGTTCTATGAAGGAAATGAAAGATATCTAAGAGGCAAAAAGGGGTCAAAAACGGTGCCCAACAGGGATGTGTTCCAAAAGGACTAGAAACACATCCCAATGACAATATATGACTTCAAGAGTCAATGACACTCACTATTGCTCCTCGGAGATATCCTAAGTTTGGCCACTAAGATACCTGCGTCAAGTTTGGATAAGTGTTTCTTCCTAGGCGATATAGGGTCATCCCCCTACAACAAGTTGAGTGAATTGTAGGGGAGAGAAGGAAATTTATACCTCGACTTTCACATCCTTGTGCATCACGCCTTCTTATTTGGGTTTCCTCAGTGAGACTTGTTGATAGAAGGATTTGATAGTACCCTATAAGTCAACAATGTTATGTTTCAAAAGCCTAATAAAACTAGATTGGTGGGAATTCTTTGGATGCCTATCTCACTCAATCCTACCAAACTAAAATATTGTTTTGTGACCTCCTATGGAGGATTTTAGTTGGTTATCAATTACAAGTGTTGATTTTAAGGGTCCAAGTTTTGTTAAGGAGTGTAAGGGAGGTATTTCACAATTCCCTTCCTTTCTAATTCACCGGGATCACAAGAAATATGAGGTGAGAGCATAATCAAATTGTATGAGATTTTAGATCCCTTAGTGTGTGTTAGTGACGCAAACACATGTGAGGTAAGCAAATTGATTGTTGCAACTAATTAAAGAACATAAAGTAAAATGCAACTGGATATTTAACTTCAACTATAAAAGATGTTAATGGTGATTGCAACTAACAATAATGCTAATCAAGTGAAAAGTGTGCAATGGAGGTATTTTACACTTCGCCTCATTTTCTAATTCACCAAGGTCACAAGAAGTGCGAGGTAAAGAGGATACTTAGGGAGATTATAGTCTTTAGGTCCTTGCATGTGTGCAAAAGTGGATTTACACTACTCTAACAAAAGATGTAAAGTAATCAAATAACTTAGAATCTCTTGAATACTTGTGACAACAATGACGCCCGTTGAAATCCTCAAGGTTGTTTACCTAGGTATATTTTGAGGGGAGACCCCTTTACTCCATAATCTTAGGCTAGGTGAGATAATTATTATGTAAAAATATAACTATTGCAAGTTAATTAATTCTAGTTCATTAGTGAGAATCCATTGGGGATTCAAGATTGTGATAAATTGATAAAAAACAAATGAAATGAGACAACAACGCAGAAAAAATAGAGACATGTGCATAGTAGAACGTAAAAAACACTCACTGGTGCGCAATAACGTTATTACAACGTGAGGAGGTCATTCAAATAGTGAAAGCAAACATGCATGGACAAAAGGTCTATTAATATGCATATGCACCAGAACTGTCGAAAGTTTCTATGCACAAACTGTGATCCCGCAACATAGATATATGCATGTCTGTTGAGACAACTATTATGGGCAAGAGGAGGCTGAATTCCTGGCATGAAGGGTATGGAACTTTTCACCTACAAAGGACAATACATCAAAAATTAGCTATCTAAAAAATAACAACCTAGTTAAGAAGAAATGGACAAAATTTAAGTGGAGTCAGCATAAATATGTTGTGGTAAATTATGCACAAAGGTGTGCATCCTCTCCCATGTTGGGTGAAATCCCTTGAGGTTGTTAACTAGGCCTAGTATTTAGAAACATAAATCAAATTTGATAACCCAAAGTAGATCCGCAAGCTCTTGTTAGTAACAAAACAAGGTAAAAAGCAAATAAATGAAATACAAAACAAAAGATATAAGTGGGTTCAAACCATAACAAGGAACCAATGCAAGAACCACTTTAGATTTCCCAATGGACATTAAAATACATGTAGTGTCACCTAGGAGGTGTGAGCTTCAAATGGAAGCCAATAATCTCCCTTAGAAAGGCCTATTTTGTCAACATTAGATGTTAGAAAGCTTGAAGAATAAATGGGAGAAAGAACTTTCCCCTTGGAGGAAGGAGGCAAGGGAGCTTGGAGAATGCTAATGAGTGTGGAAGAGATGATCTATGAAGAAGATCCATTACAATTTCAGCAACATAACCTTGCTCTATATTTCTCTTACAATATGCATGCCCATAGCTTATTTTTATAGGCCAAGAAATAACTAGATCCAAGTGTGAACCCCATCACTCATGAACTAGATTCAAGGTACACAGTGGGGGCTATTGAATGTCCATCCATAATGTTGAGAAGACAAGTTTGAATTTTTGTTAGTGAGGGGCCTTCATGAGCCTTTAATACACATTTGTTGGTTGAGATCCTACCATTTCGATAGTCACATGGATATCAAAGGTGAATCCACATAGGTCTAGCACATGCACAAAACTGGTAATATGCACATTAGCACATCTAACTAGAGGTTTTACCACACAACCTTGTTTTTTTTATTTCTCTTTGACATTTATGGTCTCATGTTGCTTCTTGTATCTTGATGAGGATGTCTTCGGTGGGATGCATGCTATATGTTGATGACGCCTTACCATGATAATTGCAAAAATGTCACATGTGTATGAGATTTGAGTGTTAACGACATGTACTATCATTTCCTTTGTTGGAATATGCTATAGCATCCACTATATTGATCTAACTCCATATGGAACTTGTAAGTATAAGTTTCGACAACATCGACCAAACTTCCCCAACAAGCAATTGGAAGTCATCATCACACAACTTGGGGAGTGAGTCTCCACACATCCCTCCCACGACTCCAGGTTTTCGAGGATACATGGTGGGCGATACCTCTTGTTGATGTATTTGTAACTTCGGAATTTATTCACTTGTATATCGTATGTATTATACCCGATGTTTATTCCAGGAAGTATCTGTAATGTAAACAAGTCATGTAAAGTCATTGAGGTTAACCCTCCATTGTAAATCGGGGCAATAGTCCCCACAATTGAATCAATTTTAACCCTCCTTGTTGATCAGAGGGCAAAGTCCCCACAGTTGTGGGGCACTAGGGTTATTAGACTCTCCTAGAGATGTCGGCCCTAGTAAGTAATTGTTAAGTGGCGCTGACTTGTTGGAGTGGACATTAAGTGAATGAAAGAATATAAATAGAGAGTGAGCCTCTCTATTTATCATACACACACACACTCACTGTGGCGCATGAGTGAGAGAGGAGAAGCTCTCTCAAGTGACAGAGAGAGAACAAGATGTTGGAGATCATCTTTATGTTTTTGGATTTTGCTGCTGCCATTGGTGCTCATTCTATCTCTGAGGAAGTTGCAGGGTTTTCTCCTTTATGGTTTCCTTGAGGAAAATTCTTTGTGTCTCTTATCTCTTGTGTTTATTGATGTGCATGTTATTCTCTCCATTAAGATCCTAAGATCATATTGCTTAAATGATAAAAATCTAACATGGTATCAGAGCTAACCTGAGAAGAAGACACTATGCAGATTCAGAAGCTAGGGCTTCTTACTTTTTGGGTCTCTCTCCATAATCCATCAGCAAAATAAGGCTAGGCTAACTCTCCATTGAAGGGCGCATCTTTTTGTCGAAGCAGAATTTGATTTCGGGCATTTTCAGTTTTTGGTGTAGGAAATTACGGTTTTTTACAGAAGAGGAATTTTTCAATGAGCCTAGCATAGGATTGCTCTCCTCATAAAAATAGAATTTTAGAGACCTGGGTCTATATTTTTGGTAGGGTGAAACTCTGGGAAATTCAAAACCCTAGTTTGACCCTGGGCCTGAAAAACTCTAAAATACTGAAACTGATAGTTTTGGTAGATTCATTATATCTCGATATTGGAGAAGGATCAAGTGCCAAAACATTCATATGTTGAAGATAAATTATTGATGTACACTGTGTCCAAGTTTCAGCCTCAGATTCCCTATATTATAAGAGATATGATTCCTCCAAGTTAGGGTTCCAACCTCTCCCAGGATTCCTCCCCAAACAGGACACCTAGGGAGAATTGCTATATCTCGGGCTACAAAGGTCCAAATAAAATTTCTCAAGATGTTCCAAAAATGGTACATATTTTAATTTTTGGGGTAGAATTTTCAGACCCCAAAGATGAAACAGTGACATGTGGACATCCATACAACATCTCTATGTTGAACAGTCCTGAAACAGGTCACCTTGTTAAAACTCTCATATGTCCCCATGGGTGAAACAAATTCTGATGAAACCTATGGTGTTGAAACAAGGACAAACAAGGCTACCTCAGTATGAAATTTTAGACACAGAGGAGTAGTGCTTTCAAAGATACCATAGAAACAGTACCAGGCATTTCTATAGAAGAAATTGGTAAACTAGGACTTCCTGTTCCGGGAGCTTCCCTCCACTGTTTTTAGAAAAGGAGTACATTGGACAGCTCGCCTTGAAGAGGTCTATATTTCTATCCAATCAGATCTGAAAGATTCCAAGTTTTGAAAATTAGGGTTTCTCTGACAAACCCTAGATCATCCAGCTCTGGAACCAGGACGGACACCTCAAATCGGTAAGATCTAATCTTTTGTTATTTACATTTGAGCTTCTCATTTATAAATGACTAGTCACACCAGCTTGATTGCAAGCTTGGTGAAACTGACAAATTCCAAGCATGGAAGTATTGGATCTCACTGGTTCTTGAAGAAAATGAATTGGACACCTACATAAGTGGAGAGGTTCCAGTTCCAAAGGGAGATGAGGTTAAAAGCCTTACACAAGAAGAACTTGGTCAAGGCCAAGAAGATCATTGCTTATTTAATCAAGGAACATCTTATACCATAAGTGTCTTCCCTAAAGACACCTAAAGAGATGTTTGATTCTTTTACCAAGCTATTTGAAGGGAAGAACATAAATCAGAAGATGACTTCGAGGAACCAGTTGAAGAATGTGAAGATCCAGAATGCTAAGACCATACAGTCATACTTTACAAGGGTCTCTCAAATCAAAGAACAACTTGAAGTGGTAGAAGAAGAAGTGGAGAATGCAGAAGTTGTGATAACCACCTTGAATGGCCTCCTAGGATCATGGAATTCATTTGTTCAAGGAATGTGTGCCAGAAGGAAGTGATTAATTTCAGCAGACTCTAGGAAGAGCACACACAAGAAGAAGCTCGACTCATATTAAGAGAAAAGAAGATGGGAGCAACTGAAGATCAAGATTTCACGATTCAAAGAAGATACCTTAAGTGATGAGGAATAAGAAGAACTCAATTATTGAAGAGCCTCTTATCCATCTTGAGCATTTGGATAAGAAATGATACTGTCATGAATGAAGAAGATGATGAAGTTGAAAGAAGGAGTCTACCCACAAAACAAATAAAGATAAGTATTCAATTGTCATTTCATGATATTGTTTTGTTATGCACTTGTTTATATTCAATTGATTTGTTATGCATGATAGAATGTTTGCATTAATGACAGTATACTACTAATATGCATGTGATGGGTAAGTAGCTCATGGTGCTGTACAACTCTCCATTGCTACTTACCTAGAATGAAACCTCTTTGCTGACATATTGGATTAGTGCACAATCTCAATGTTGTCCTGGTAGAGATGGAAGGCATCTAGAAAGTTTCTGTGCATTATGAAATGTTTCTAATCATACAACTAGTGCATTTGACTTGTAGGAAAGATCACATACAATCACCTACAAGAAAAGAAGGATGATACTTGTTTCGAAGAACAAGTGACGACAGTTCAAGATTCACTCTAATAATCCAAAATGAAGAATGATGTCTAGGATGCAGTATCGAGACCTAAAGGGAAGTTCGTAGTTCCATCATGCAGTAGATGGAAACAACGTGAGATACAAGGCAAGATTCGTAGCACGAGGCTTCTCACAGAAAGAAGGAATAGACTACGAAGAGACATTTGCAGCCACCAGAAGTTAAGACACATGACAGGAAGACTCATGTGTGCAAATTAAAGAAGGACTTGTATGAGCTCAATAGACACCCATGGGATAACACATACATCAGGAGCTTGAAGATCACCTAGAGTGACGAATATCTTAATCTTTGCTATAAGGTTGAAGATGAAAGCCTATAGAGGATGACAAGCTCACAGATGGGTGCGAGAAGAACGTTTTTCAAGATAAAGGATCTTGGTATCCAGTGACCCTAGATGGATACATAGAATATTAGTAGCAGAGGAAGCTACTTGTTCCTCCAGTACAGAATATTTCAATGCATAAAGTACGAAAGGCAGAGGGAGAATGATAATCCACTTCAGAGGGAGTGACTGCAGAAGATCCCAAGGTTCAACATGGTACGACAAGATGGATAGATTACTGATGACTCTAGGCTTTACTGAGAGTAAAGCGGATTCCAACCTTTTTCTTGAAGGTTGAAGGCAGAAGACCAGTGATGCTCCTATTAAATGTTGATGACGTGCTCCTGACAGAAAAGAGGAACTCATTAAAGTTGCAAGAAGGGGACTTGTTGCCGAGTTCGAGATAAAGGACTTGGATATGATGCACTACTTTCTAGGCATGGAGGTGTGGACAAGGGAAGTATGCAGTAGAGATCCTGAAGAGGTTCAGGATGATGGACTGCAAGGCCATGACCACACCTATGGCAACGAACTTGAAGCTATTGAGTGTTGCTTCATCAGATACGGTTGATGCCACGATGTATCGTCAGATTATTTGTTCCTTGATGTACCTGACAAATACAAGACCAGATATTTGCTTTGCTGTGAACACATTGAGACATGTTCACCTAATGGTTGCAAATCATGCAGTGAGGTACCTTAAGGGTACAGTTGAATATGAGCTCAAGTATGAGGTGAATCAGAACATTAACCTGGAGGGTTATGTGGATTCGGATTGGGCAGGCAGTGCCATTGATAGGAAGAGAACTTCTTGGTGTAGTAGGAATCAGTCCTGCGTGGCACTGAGTACAGCCAAGGAAAAAGATGTTGCCACTTGCTATTTGGGAGGTAGTATGTTTCCTTTGAAAACTACTATTTGATTTGGTTGATCTGACTTGCATTTTTTTGTATGATGCAGAGAGAAGCAATGATCCAGATCGATATCTCTCGAAAGAGGGAGTTCTAGCATAGTCAGTGAGACAAGTTGTCTGAGCATAAATCCTGGCGAAGCTCGTAGGTTGCTCAGATGTAATCAATCCTGTAGGTTGTCCTCGGATGTAATAGGTCCTAGCGAAGCTTGCAGGTTATCCTTTGAAGTAATCATCCCTGATGTTATTCTATGCTAGAAATGGCCAGAGTGAAGTTTGATTACTTCAGGGAGAAGCTTGGTGTTCTCCAGATTGAGGTTTCTTCCAAGGGGAAGTGATGAGTCTATGAGCCCTTCTGACATGGTGAGAGGATTGGTTCCTTCCATGGCCAAATGTAAGTGTTGTGGCCCTTTTGACATGGTGGAAGCCTGAGCTTCACATGGTTAGATATAAGTGTAGAGATGCTCTGATGTGATTGTGGGTTGTGTTACCACATGATCAGTGTAAAGATATTCTGATGTGATTGTGGGTTTTGTTACCACATGATCAGTGCAGAACCATTCTGATGTGATTGAGGGATGTGTTCCCACATGATCAGATATAAGTGTTGAATTCCATTCTCTGGGAGAATGGAGGCACCTAGTCAGTTGCCAAGAATGCTCAGCTTAGTGCTGAGAGGCCATTCTCTTGGAGAATGGAGGCACGTGGTCAATTACCAGGAATACTTAGCTTAGTGCTGAGAGGCCATTCTTTGGGAGAATGGAGGCACCTGGTAAGTTACCAGGAATACTCAGCTTAGTGCTGAGAGGCCATTCTCTAGGAGAATGGAGGCACCTAGTCAGTTACCAAGAATACTCAACTTAGTGCTGAGAGGCCATTCTCTGGGAGAATGGAGGAACTTGGTCAGTTACCAGGAATACTCAGCCTAGCTGAGAGCCCTTCTAGCATGATGAGGTTGGATGTAAGTGTAGAGCCCTTCTGACATGATGAGGTCAGATGTAAGTGCAGTGCCTTTCTGACATGATGAGGTCGGATGTAAGTGCAACGCCTTTCTAACATGATGAGGTCGAATGTAAGTGCAGAGCCCTTCTGACATGATGAGGTCGGATGTAAGTGCAGCGTCTTTCTGACATGATGAGTTCAGATGTAAGTGCAGAGCCTTTCTAACATGATGAGGTCGGATGTGAGTGTTGGGCCTTTCTGACATGGGTTTTGGATGTGTTCCTCCCATGGTCAGATGTGAGTGTTGGGCATGCCTTTCTAACATGGTTCATTCCATGGTCAGATGTAAGTGCTGGGGGCATTTTTGACATGGTTCATTCCATAGTCAGATATAAGTGTCGAAGACGTTGAAGACCTACCTAGAGGCTATGCCTACAACCAGCATGAAAAAGGGTTGGCTCTGTAGAAATTCCTATGATGAGAAGAATGAAGAGATAGCACCATTTGATTGAGATTGCGGAAGCAGTGATGTTGATCTAGATCAAGTGATGATCTAGACTTGATGATGATCCAGTGACGATCCAGATCAAGTCATGATCTAGACTTGATGATGATCCAGTGACGATCCAGATCAAGTGATGATCCAGTGATGCTCCAGATCAAGTGATGATCCAGTGATGATCCGGACTTGATGAAGATGAATTGAAGATGAAAATGACTTAAAGATGAAGATGAGTTGATGATGATCCAGATGATACAGAGAAGAAGACTTGTGCTGATAAATTGTGTCGAGAGAATACATTCCTAGTTAAGAGGGTGTGTTGATGTATTTGTAACTTCGAAATGTATTCACTTGTATATCTTATGTATTGTACCCTGATGTTTATTTCGGGAAGTATCTATAATGTAAACAAGTCATGTAAAGTCGTTGAGGTTAACCCTCCATTGTAAGTCGGGGCAATAGTCCCCACAATTGAGTCAAGGTTAACCCTCCTTGTTGATCGGAGGGAAAAGTCCCCATAGTTGTGGGGCACTAGGGTTATTATACTCTCCTAGAGATTTCGGCCCTAGTAAGTAATTGTTAAGTGGGGCTCACTTGTTGGAGTGGACATTAAGTGAACGAAAGAATATAAATAGAGAGTGAGCATCTCTATTTATCATACACACATTCACTCACTGGGGCGCATGAGTGAGAGAGGAGAAGCTCTCTCAAGTGAGTGAGAGAGAGAACAAGCTATTGGAGATCATATTTATGTTTTCGGGTTTTACTGCTGCCATTGGTGCTCTTTCTATCTCTGAGGAAGTTGTAGGGTTTTTTCCTTTATGGTTTCCCCAAGGAAATTCTTTGTGTCTCTTGTCTCTTGTGTTTATTGTTGTGCATGTTATTCTCTCAAATAATATCCTAAGATCATATTGCTTAAATGATAAAAATCTAACAGTATTATCGTTGGATACATGGCGGGTGATACCTCTACCCCTCTTAATATAACTATGGTCGACACCCTATACTGAGACATACTACGAAATTATTGTTGTCATAGTCACATAATCAAGCAACCATTGTGGGAAAGCTATGTATCCTGTCAAAACCACACTTTATACCCACAAATCATAACAATATTTGAAATCATAAAAAAACTTATGATATACCTTGTTTTCATGATCTCTACGACATTGAGTTTACATCATCAATACAATCATTTGGATTTTACATAGTTCACAACCCTATAGGTTATTTCAATAATAATTCATATCCATGTAGAAATAAACAAATTTTATACATATATATGTATGTATTGATTTTGAAATAAGAAACACAACTTAACATGTAACCATCATGAGATATAACCATAATATTCTACAATACATTAACATGTTTATATGTCCACATATCAAGTGTCTCATTAGTTTGTCTTGTCTAAATAGAAGTAAGCAAAATAAATATTAGGAAAAGTGATAATATAGTTCTACCCATGTAAATCCAAATGTCGGGAATTACAGGCCTCAACATAAACCTTCTAGTAAAACTCCCTAGAGGATATGCAGGGATTAAAAAATTGCCTTGCTACAAGGACAACACCTTTTAGCAGAGGTTCTAGCAGATGTTTTCATGTTACAAGATTTGGGAAAATTCTCAAAACACCTCTGCTACAACATCCCTAATAGGTATTGGAGGTTTTAGTAGAGGTGTGAATAGAGGTTTTAGTGGAGTTTCTGACAAAGGTTTTAGAAAATGTGCTAACAGAGGTTTAGAAAAAAAAAATTCAGCGACCAGAGGTTTTTAGCCGAGGTTTAATGCGCCTATAGTAAATAAGCACCGATGCACTTAAACCAAAGATGAGCACCAGTACTCCTTCACCAAAGAGGAGCACTGAGACTGGTGCATCTTCACCAAAGAGGAGCACCAGCACTGGTGGGCCTTCACCAAAGAGGAACACTGGCACCAATGTGCCTTCACCAAAGAGGAGCACCGATGTTTTTTTTCCAAAATCATGCCAGTGCACATGGGTCATGGAGAACAGGTGAACCCATAGTAAAGAAGAACCGATGCACTTATACCATAGTTGAGCATTGGTGCACCTTAACCAACAATGAGCATCATTGTGTCCATACCAAAGATGAGCATTGATGACAAAATACAATATGCCACATACAAAAACTTTGTGAACTTGCAAATAAAGGGAGGTGATTTAATAAATAGATGATTATTAAAATGTAGTGATATAATGACTTTGATTTTGAATATTCCAAGTATTAGTTCTTAACCTTGTTTGTTAATGAATCTCTTATTTACAATTTAAAAATGAAATACTTGTAGAATATTAAATAAAAGTTATAATTTTGATTGTTTGAAATAAAAATTATAGTTAAAATCATATGAAATACAACTTTATCAATAAATGTAAAAATAATATTATGAAAGTATACACTAACGAATATTGAAATGTTAAGCATTACAATTTAAAGTAATGGTGATGAAATCGCCCATGCAAAACCATGGTGAGTGTCAAACCACTCAATTTACCACTTAACGAGTGGATCTCTTGTAATTACAAAACCACTCGATTGTTACATGAATAATGTGAACAAATGAGCACCAATGACTAAAAATAATATGCCACGTACAAAAACCTTGTGTACGTGCAAATAAAGGTAGGTGATTTAATAAATATATGGTTATTAAAATGTTGTGGTTGTGATGTAATAACTTTCATTTTGAATATTCCAAGGAATACTTCTTACCCTTGTTTATTGATGAATCTCTTATTTACAATTTAAAAATGAAACACTCGCTCAATATAAAACAAAAATAGTAATTTTGGTTATTTGAAATAATAAATTATAGTTTAAATCATACTAAATAAGACATTATCAATAAACATAAAATAATATTACAAAAGTACAAAATAATTAATATTGAAATGTTATGCATTACAATTTATGTTAATGGCGATGAAACCACCCATACAAAACCATGGTGAGTGTCAAACCACTCAATTTACCACTTAAATTACCAAATCACTCAATTGTTACATGAAAAATGTTTGATGGGAACTCTTCAAAACAGCTCATCCACTAGAGATAATATGTCTAATATGGAGAATCAATGCTCTTAGACCAAAGAAGAGAACTATTATTCCCAACATCTTAAAACATGACCACTGATGCACCTTCACCAAAGAGTAGCACTAGTGCACCTTCACCAAAGAGAAGCATCGGTGCGCTCACACATAATAGGAGCACTACGAATAGAAAATAGAATGATGTGAACATAAAATAGTTGTCCACATGTACAAAAAAACTCATTAAACTACAAATAAAATGAGGTGAAAACCCCTATGGATATGCATCCATGTTGCACAAAATGTATCATTTTCTTTGCTAAACTTTCTCCTCATTTTCTATCCATATATTTTGAAGAAAAATTATAAAATAAATCCACCATTAACCCGATAAATAGAGGAAAACCCCTCAAACCAACAAAAATTAAAATCAAAACCAAATAAGAAATTAAGAACAATAGTGTGAAATGCAAACTAATAGAAATAAAACAAATAATGGGAAGAAATAAAAGAATGAAGAGGGAAAATGGTTTATTGGATGCTATATTCTTCCTCTTTATCTTCTTCTTCTCTCTTGTAGAACCATCTGAAATAAAGAAATGAAACAAACCCTCCTTTTTCCCCTCTTATTAAGATGTTTTTCCTACTTCTTTCATAAGTTAAAAAATTTATGTTTCTTTCAATAAGCAAGGAAAACCCATATATTTTGATTTAAAACCCTAAAAGGAATCCTCCATAAACCTGTAAAATAGAGGATAAACCCTCAAACCAAAAAAAGCAAACAACAAAGCCAAATAAAAAAATTAGGAACAATAGTGAGAAATTCAAAAAATATAATTAAAATAGATAATGGGAAGAAATAAAACAATGAAGAGGGAAAAAATTGGTTGCTTGGTTGCAATACTCTTCCTATTCCTGAGTCTCTCTTATAGAACCATGTGAAATGAATAAACAAAACAAGCCCTCTTTTTTCCCTCTCTTTAAGATGTTTTTCCTGCTTCATTCAAAAGTTTAAATTCCTGCTTCTTTCAATAAGTTTTAAAATACGACGTATTGTCCAGTGCTTTTGTTTATCAAAAGCACCGGTGCACCCATAACATAAAAGGAGCATCGGTGCACCTTCACTGAAGAGGAGCATCGATGTGCCTCAACTCAAGAGGAGCACCATTGCGCCTTCACCAAAGAGAAACACCAACATTGGTGTGCCTTCACTAAACAGGAGCACCAAAACTGGTGTGCCTTCACCAAAAAGGAGCACTAACACATGCGCACCTTAACCAAAGAGGAACACTAGTGTGCCATTTCAAAAGTGGAGCACCAATGCTTTTTTTCCAAAATCACAATGGCGCACATGGATCATGGAGCATCGGTGCACCTTCACCAAAGAGGAGCACCGACATTGATATGCCTTCACCAAAGAGAAACACTAACACTGATGTGCCTTAACCAAAAAGGAGCACTAGTGCACCATTTCAAAAGTGGAGCACCGTTTTTTCTTTTGCTGAAAGAACACTATTGCACATGGGTCATGGAGCACCGGTGTCCCCACACCTTAAAAAGAGCACCAATGCATCTTCAACAAAGAGGAGTGTCAACACTAACGCACGTTCACCAAATAAGAGCACCAACATCGATGCACCTTCACCAAATAAGAACACTGATGTCGATGCACCTTACCAAAGAGGAGAACTAGTGCACCATTACAATTTGGAGCACTAGTATTTTTATTGTCTAAAAGCACATTGATGCACATTGGTCATGGAGCACTGGTCCTTCGAAACCAATGAGCAACACTGATGCACCACTACCAAAAAAGAGCACTGGTGTTCCTAAACCATGTGAAGTGCCATTGTGTCATAATGGTTTAAGCGCACCAATAAAAAACATCCACTAAAACCTCCACCCACCTACCTCTGCTAGAAACATTCACTATAAATGGAGAAGGGATATGTTTTCTCCTTGTAGGTGATGGGTACAAATGTGGATTTAGTGAAGTAATTTAGGTGTAGTTTCATAATTCCATACAATAAGAGTCACTCCCAAGGGGCACACCCTTTTGGAATGAAGTTCAAGAGTGCAGAATCCTATTCAAGGATTATATGAAGAATGGATACTCTTAGCCCCAAGGGTGAGGAGTTGATGCAACAAACACACTAAATAGGAAATTACAATGGGGCCTTCAAATGAAACTCAATCGAAGGTGGAGACTCTATTTGATTTTAGTTAAAACATTTACATTCATAGTATTAGAGAGTGTATATTGTTTTATTTTATTATGTTTCATTACTATTATACTTTCTTGCTATCTTTAATTATTGGACAAAAAGTTAATTAGGATTAAGTGATGTTCACCCAATGTTGTGATATCAAGAAAAAATTCAACACATAATGTATGAATGAATGATCTTGAAAAAAATATAATAAAATGCATAATAATCAGTAATGATGAAATTATAATGATCAAAAGAACATATAACATACATCAATATGATCATGATCTCAATAAGGTTCAAAGGTTTACATAAGAGCAATAATAATACACTACTTACTCCATTTGTTAAAATATAAAATGCATGCCACCACTCATATATCCACATCATGATCTCAATAGGGTTCAAAGGTTTACATAAGAGCAATAATAATACACTACTTACTCCATTTGTTAAAATATAAAATGCATGCCACCACTTATATATCCACTTCCTATTCAAGTAATCATATATTTATTAATTTTTCCTCTTTGCAAAACGTTTGAGAACAAATTGATAATGAATGAAATATCATTTTCACATGTCGTTGTATATCCTATCTTATTCAAAAATCCATGTGCAACACATTTTGGTTCATTTATAACATGGCTTGAATATGCTCATGAAACTAGGCCATTGTTTCACATAAAACTAAACCTAGCAACCAACCCCATGGGAGTCGACAAACGAGGGAGTCAACAAACTAGGGAGCTGACGAACCAACGAACCAAGGAGTGGACAAACCTAATAGTTGATGAACCATGGAGGCAATGAACAAAGCTCTATGAAGTTTGAACTATGAAAGTTACCATTTACAACTTTCAATATATGTAAACATCTTTCGGTTGAAAATCTATTTCGATCGTTGAACATTTTTTCCAGCACAACATTCAAGGGTTCTATTAAGTGTAACTTTAGTTTGAAAACATATTTTCAAATGAAACTTGTGATTAGTTGTTGAGATAAAAAACTAAAATAGTTTAATCGCAAAGTTGTCAATTTCGAATTATGCCTTGTCATTCTCACAAAACAAAATCTAACTTCATGTTTTTACGTCAATAGCAATACCTTTATTGATAAAAGCAATTGTCACTTGCCTCTTCAAACGCGCAACTTCCAAATGAAGCTATGCTTCAATTACAAAATACTTCACAAGACATCTTATTACATTGCTTCTACTATTTTATATAGTTTCTATTAGTAAAGAAACTTCCTATTAGGTAGAACATTATAGTAAGCCTTATTAGTGAAGGAAGTTTTTAGTAGGCAAAACCTTTTAGTAAGTCTTCATAGTGAAGGAACTTTATAATAGGAGGAAGTTTCTAGTAAGTCTTGTTACAAATATTGCTATCAATCTATATCTACTTCATGGGACTTATTTAATAAAGTTGGCTTCAATACATAACAACTTATCTATCTATTTAAGGAGGTTAGTGTAGGACCCTAACATATTCTAGGAATAGTGCTAAAGACCACAAATACCTTTGAGGTACGTGTAGCATCTTTAATTTTGTTGTTGTAAAGAGTGTTTTTCTACAATGCTATGTGCTAGTATGTGAAAAAAGTTTGTTTCAATTCCATCAATGGTCATGCAAGGTTGTTGCAACAACAAATCTTGCACCACCAACTTTCATTTATATTCCCCATCTCCATTGTTCTAAGCATTGAAGCTAGTTGAGTGCTTCAAGATAGAAAGTGGATGAAGTTTAGTATTTAAAGGAATATGTCTGAATACAAGATGGTGCTAAAGGATCAACTGTATGAAGACCAAACAGTGTCAACCATGCTTATGCTTGATTGTTATCCATACGTGAAGCATGTGAAATTATCTTCTCATGTCGAAAGCCACTTATACAAATGCAATTGAAAGACATGGGAATTCTAATAAAAAATTGATGATTCCAAAGATACAAACATAAGCAATCAAATAACTATAGAAAAATGGCACCTATTAATGTTTTAACTTAGTTTCTAGCAAGACTTCCCTTCATCATGATTTCCATTCATCACCTGTATAGTATTAAGTGTTTTTCTTTCTTGTGATTTAGAAGTGCTCAAACATAAGAAATTGTAGGTATAATTTACAATTGACTTGGGAAGAGGACAAAGTTATTAATTGGTTTGTATCAAGGTATTTAATAATCTTAAACTAAAACTTAGGCTATAAGTATTGGTGAATGTGTAAAAGAAAAATACAGAAAACAAAAAAACCAATTTATAAAATCCTATTTTCTTAAGGATGGACTAATAAGCCTCTTTAGAAATTATTGGTAATGGTCTTTTGATTTAATGTTAGTTTCTACATTTATACCAATTCACTTTCAAGTATTTTTTGTGAGAGAGAATCATGTTTTCAAGAAAGATAGCATTCTAATCTCTTCAATTCGAGTAAATTTAATTAGAAATAAATTTCGAGATCAACTACGTCTTTGACTAAAAGATTTATGCATGAGAGATTTTCAGCTTAAATGAACATTTCTACGAGCTTGGACATCACAATGGCATGCATTAAAATGAAATTTTAGTTGTTATGAATGTGATTATATCTTGTTATACAATTTCAATATTGTGATTTAGGTGTACTCTATGGTTGTATATGCATTTGAATTGTGAGTTAGGTGTACACTATGGCTATATATGCATTTAAATTAATGTAATGTAACAACATGGATATCAATGATCAATATAGTATTTATCTATGCCTCTTTTTTGCTCTGTCATTAAATAAGAACAAGTATGATTAGACGATATGTGAGATTATTTGTGTTCCCGTAATCATATTAGTTATACAAATAAGAATAAGTAAGTATGATTAGATGATATGTGAGATTGGTTGTGTTCCCTTAGTCAGATTAACTATACTCTTATTTTTATTGTAATGGTTTCGCATAGTTGATTTGATTTATTCAAATCTTGTAATTGTGTTGGTGAAGTTTTATTTTATTCATATCACTCTTCAATACATTTATTGAATATTTATAATATGTATTTTGATTATAATTGTTATCTCAATGTTATCTAATTATTATTTTTTTATTTTGTCATTATTTATTTAAGTGTATATGCAAGTTAAATACATTGCAATTGTTATTTAATTATTTGTCATGTCATCAATTTTTTTACAATTTTTTTTCAATGAAGTTTCTCTCTTCTTGAATTTCCTACTTACTTAGATATAGAGGATTCCTTCAAAATAACGTCCCACCACCACACACATATATATACACACACACCGCACCGTCATCTATCATATTTTTAATTAAATCAATGTTCATTTAATTTATATTGAATTGTTCTAAATATATGAAATAAAGGACAATTAGAAGAGACTCGACTAATTAAATTAGCAATTATTTTAAAAGAACATAACTAATGTGTTGAAATGCGATAAAGATTTTAACATAATCTATTTGTGTTAATAATTAATCTATTTGTTAAAATAAATTTTAACATAATATATTTGTGTTAACCTATTTTTTATCTGTCGTATTTTTAATTAAATCAATGTTCATTTAATTTATATTTAATTGTTCTAAATATATGAATTAAAGGACAACTACAAGAGATTGGACTAATTAAATTAGCAATTGTTTTTTTATAGTTGTATGGTGTAAAGAACGTGATAAAAAGAACATAACCAATGTGTTAAAATGCAATATGGATTTTAACATAATCTATTTGTGTTAATCATGTACATTTCCTGTAATGTTAAGATTTGTTTTGTATGAGTTAGAGATTAGCATATAGATTAGGGTAATGTCAAAAGAAACATATGTACATAATCATAAAATTGACATGGTTTTGATGTTTATAATGCTTCTTCTAAATGTAACATAAATGTTTATGTTAACATCATAGAGTAAAGGGTTTGTATTTTAATTACTAGTTCATCTACTAAAAATATTTGTTGAACTCTTTCAAAGTTATATAGACATGGATTTAAGAAACATATCTATGTTATCTAATGGCATATAAATTCATAATTGAAATAGAGATATGCCATTAAAACTCCTTTATTATGGTATAATTGCTCCCTTCAGTCATCCATCAAAAGGACTTTGATGGAAAAATTATGGTTATCAAAGGTTTACGTATCAAGTGCTCGTACAAAAAAGGAACATATATGATAGACAACTAGTGAGTATGAAAAGATTGAAAATATCATATATCAAAGTTTTGAGAAGATTTGTGAAACAAAATCTTGTTCACTAGGTAGTTGTTGAAAGAAAATATCTAAGATTTGACAAAATGTATGACGCAAATATGTATAACAATGCTTCAAGACTTTTGTAACATATACAATTGACTTTCCATAACAACATTGAATGACCATTCACATTGTTTAAGGTCTTGGGTGAATTTTGACATTCCATAAGGCTATTTGGTAGTAATGGGCATTCTTGGGTGTAGGTGCATGCACAAAACATTGAATAGGCGCAATAATTTTTTTTCACCATCTCTAGAGCTAATTATGCATGATATGGTTTGTGCCAAACGTTGTAGAGGTTTTGGGGCATTAGCCCAAACCCCACAAGGATACCAAGGGCTAATTATGCATGATATGGTTTGTGCCAAATGTTGTAGAGGTTTTGGGGCACTAGCCCAAACCCCACGAGGATACCAAGGGAACTACCTCTTAGACATTGCCAAGGACACTACCCCTTGGATCCCACAAGCTATTATTTCCCATGAACTTAGTTGGTATTCTTGAGGCACAAGAGTTGGTGCATGCCATTGGGGACACTAATGTGGTCCATGCACTTGAAACCCGTATTTAATGAAATGTTCACTTTGTTGTTGGGGAAAAGAAAATGTTAATGCATGTGGGTTGGTTGAGTATCTGAATTACTTGGTGCACAAGCTTTGGAGACAGGCTCTACTCCTCAAACCCTACTAAGGGCATTGCCCATTAACCCTAGTGAGCATGCATGGGGCACTCAAGTTTTGGGATGCAAGGGTTGGTGCACATCTTAAAAGGTGTCAAGATAATTATTCATACACAACTATGCACTAAACACTTGAATCGTTATTATAAGATAAAACTTGAAACCCACATCTTATGAATTCCAAGTTTGTTTTAAGCCACAAGCTCATAATGATTTAACATCCACTAAACACTTGAATCATATTACAGGATAGAACTTGAAGCCCACATATTGTGAATTCTATGTTTGTTTTAAGCCACAAGCTCATAATGATTTCAATCACTTGGTTGAACAAATAGGTGTAATGATGAGTGAATAGTAAGTGGTGGGTGATGTAACTAAAGAGTGGTTAAGATAATTAAAAAAAAGGTATGGCGAAAATGTTACTTTTATATCTAGAAATAAGAATCCAAGCCAACAATCAAAAATTTTCCATAGAATTCTTCAAAAAAGGTTTAAGATGTAAATTTATCAGCTATCCCATGCCCATGCAATTTGTCTATAAACAAGTTCCTAGTGCCCACGATCTTACACATACCCTATATTATTATTTGACATTTTTGAATTGTGCATAGACATGGTGAAAAACAAACATCCATTAAATTTTTACTTTACTTCCTAAAGGTAGGCATGATAGAAACATAAAGACGATACATCTTGACTCCCATGTGCCACAAACCTTGAGAATGATCTAGAATAAATGCTAATTCGTACTCACAAGAGACATGCAATTTTTTGTCAATTTTATAAAGAGTCATCTAAACATGCGACTTTTTAACTTTTCCGTCAGTTTGTAGCCGGAATTCGGTTTTTTCTTTCTTGAATTCAAATGTTTATGCAATTCAAATTGTTTTTTAAAGTGCAGAAACATATTCAGCACTGTCATAAACCCTTGGGGCAACTAAATCATGCAACTTTAATAATTGTTATGTGAAATTCCTAGAATTTGTTATCGGTTTCACCTAGAAACATTACCGAAAAAACGAAAAAAAAAAACAGTAAAAATAGTGTAAAAACAAGTTGCCTCTTTAGACTATACCATTTTATAATGTGATCAAAGAGCAAAATCTTTGGGAAACGGGTCATACCCCTTTCCCTAATGCCATCACAATTCAAGATAATCCAAGATACCCCATGCACAAGAGGGCCAATGTTTAAATAAAATATGTCTTTACACTTTTTATAAAGAAAAATATGTTTATCTTTGATTGGACAAATAATGATGCAATAATTATTTTTATTATTTGCTAGTATTAAAAATATTAATATACTACTTAATTTTGAATTTTTTTAGTTAAATACACTTCCTACTATAGCATTGAACTCCACATACACATACAACCATTTGACACAATGATTTATAAAATAAATCCTTTTTGCAATTCAAAGCACACTCAAATGTATTAAATCATTAGCTATAATGGTTACAATACATTACCAAGCACTCAATAAAATAGACTCCATTGTTTTCCAACTCCATGTGCTAGAAACAAACAATTGTTTGCATGGTGCACTTTTTCTGTAATATTTCAATAGGGGTGATTCCATTAGATGGCAATTTTTATTCTATATTATAGCTCAAGATCATTCATTACTGCTCATCTATAGGGTTATAATGCGTATGCCACACTTGTCCCAACTCATCAAAAGTTCAGCCTTCACGCATTGGCTTTGGTCTAAGTCCTCTACGTAGTGATCAATGATCCACGAGCTCAAAGGTAGTACCATTAAACATATCCAACAGAACCATGACCTTCTGACCTTCTTGATGTGTTTGAAACACTTACTTTGAAATCTTATATGCCAGCAAGCATATTGGACTTAAAACACTTGTTGGGCAAGTGTTTGCCCTACCGTGCCCGTTTTGTGTTGTCCCTCGTGTTGCTTTCCACATTGAACTTGAAATATGCTCTAATGAAGAACTGCAATGATCACTTCATGTGATTAATTTGGAGTTGGCTAACCATTCTAGTCATGCACAATGAAATAGCGTTTTTGCATTGTTCAAATTCCATTTTTTAGTTTTTGCATTGTTCAAATTCCATTTTTTATTACATAAACATGTTCAATGCCCTAAGAAAAAATCCTTATGCACCGTGATTTTGCAATTTCAACGACATATATATGTAGATTTAACAATTTCAACCATAAAAATAATCACGGGTCAAAAACATAGACCATTTAGACTACACCGATTAATTTAATAAACCAATGATTTTTACCGAGGTTTGCTATTTGTAAAAAGGGCAACATGGACTCCCCTGGAAGCAGCTTTGTTGGTCGTACTCCCGTTTGAGTTATTTAGAAACAGTCTAGGATCATTAATTTCTTCTTTTCATAAAGATAGGACATTGGATTTCCCAAAAGAGGAATCCTTATTCGTTGACTCTCCTCGAGGGTTATTATCCTTCTTCGATACCATGGAGAAATGCTTTGAATCAAATCTCTGCAAGCACAACAATAATGGCCAAGGCTTATGCACCGTGATTTTGCAATACCAATAACATATATCTGTAGTTTTAACAATTTCAGCCAAATTTCAACCATAATAATAGTCACGGGTCAAAAACATAGACCATTTAGCCTACACCGATTATTTTGATAAACCAATGATTTTTGCCAAGGTTTTCTACAGTATGCTTGTTTAATATAGTTTTGAAAAATAGTGTTGTCTTGTTATCGGATCAAATGATTTTAAAATGAAAATACTTAACCAGGTATTCCTATTTGCCAAAGTAATATGTGCATTTCAGTTCTTTTGCATAACCTAAGCCACATCATCTCACACCTAAGCTTTATTTTCTGTATGCTTGTTTTTCCAGGTATTCCTATCTGCCAAAGTAATATGTGCATTTCAGTTCTTTTGCATAACCTAAGCCACATCATCTCACGCCTAAGCTTTATTTTATGTATGCTTGCTTTTCAAGCTTCTTTGAGGGTAAATTATGTGAAAATGAACAAAATATTTTTAGTTAAAATAGTTCAAACTGCTTTAACTAGCAAATTTCTATCAAGGTTGTTTGGCTTTAACCCCTGCAGATATCTTTCATTGAATAATGTCTGAAACCTGAGTGAAATTTGTTCAATTTGTCTTCCTGTGCAAATATTTGATAAAAATAATGAAACAGTTTCCAATCCCATACTTATACATCTCGAAATATCAAATATACATCCCAAGGTTTCAAATTCTGTGACTCCTATGTTGCAAGAAACATGAAAAGAAACTGGAGATGACAATGTAATGAGAAACAGGGCAACAGAGTTTCAGTTATATCCCCCTGCCCTCCTTTCCCATCATGCATGATACCCAGTATGCATATAGAAAGTAATTAAATGAATAAATCAATTTAGATTCACATCTTTACATCATAATTGGACATTGGAATCGGCTCAAACCTGCAAAACCTCAATCAAAGTAAGACAATTGACAATCATATCACATAATTGATTCATTGTACCTGTTCATTGCATACAAAGTTTGCAAATTTTCTAATTTAGCATGCTTTAAAGTTTTCACTCAATGATTTTGTGTTTGTTTTGTAGTATGTATGTTGGAAAAGTTCAGTGGATAATCAATCACCAGTCAGAGGAAGATTTACGTTTACATCAAAGACTGACTAAGAAGATTAGGTGGAAATGCACACCTTGAAGAAGACCAGAAAGAAGTGCTCTAGTTAAACTTGTAAGAGCCCAAAGGATGTGATTCAAGACTAATTTGGAATTATTCAAACATTATTTGGTTATGTAATAACGATTTGTCTCATAAATATATTAAAATAAGGGTAATCTTGAGAATTGCATTGCAAGTTTTTTGACAAAATTCTTTTTCTGAAAATTGTACTAAACAAACTCATAAAAGTAGCAACGAAACATTACAAAATACCTTCCCAAAATTAAGTATAATATCAACATGAGATGGTGTACACATAAAGTTGCATAAAGATTTTGGAGTGTGAGCTGAATTGTGAGGAAAACTCACAACTTCTATGTACACATAAAGTTGCTTAAAGATATTGAAGTGTGATCAAAATTGCGAGGAAAACTTTATGTTACTTGTTCCTTAAAATATGTTCTTCTAACGTATACCTTTGTCAATATTTATCGAGAATAAGGTCGAACCATAAACAAACGACGAAGATGATTTTTCCAACCTGGTCTGCAGGTTGTAAATCGTCTGCAGTATTAGTTATGCATGTTTATAAACTGTGATTTTAACTTGGTACTTCATATATATTTATGGGTTTTTTTATTACTTTTAACTAGCAATTGCACCTCGGGCCAATAAATGAACGCCATAGCACAGTATCATAGTGGAGAAGCCAAGTTGGCTTTGGGTAGAGTAGCCCTTAAACTTGTATTCGAATTAGGTAAACAATTGTAGTTATATATAAAAGAGGAAAGCTTCTAGATGAAGATCTCTTCTTTACCTTGAGAGCACACCTCTCTAAGGACCTTCCTAGGGAAGTGTGATATGTCTAGGGAAGCGTGAAATTGCCTTGAAAGGCATGAGATTAATTGAATTTTGTGAGAAAGTGAATAACTCCATTTTTGTGTGATTATTGTGTCTTGTTTATTATTGTTTGACTTCGATAAGGCACTAACCATATCCATTAGGGTTTAGTGGAAAGTATTTGTGGTTTGTTGGTGGTTGCAGGTATCTTTCATTGATTAGGGTCTCCCTCCTAGGTTCTAGAGTTACCCAAAGTGTTGAGAGGTTAGACTATGGTTACATTGGGTCTACTCTCTCCCGAGCTTACTAACAATATCCTAGTCCACACAACCTAGTTGTGTTGGGGATGCTAGTTTGAGCGATATCAGTAACGTAAATTAGGTCTTAGAAAAGTCAACCTTATGGATAATGATAAGCCAACCTAGCAAGGCAAGTTAGGCTTTTGGCATGAAACAAAATTAGGACCTCATGCAAATGGAAACCATCCAACAAGCTGCCATGTGTCACACTGAGAGGACACAACCAATGCTCGCACTACACTTGACTCATCATCCTTTCCCTCACCAAACCCTGGAAACCACTCCACCACTCCACACTTGGAACCATGATATCACATCTTGTACCTACCAAAAATATAAACTACTAAATATAGACAAGCCCAAAAAATCTAACTTCAAAAAAGTAAAAAAGCAGGAAAAACTGAAAATGAAGATAACATTATTGAGATTGCTGCCAAATATAGAAAGTCTCTTGCATCCAGACAAAAGCAGCCTAATTAGACTCGTGTTTTTACAAGGAACCCAAAATGTGCTCGGAAATGACATGCAAACCTTGAAAAGCATACTATAAAAATAGCAGTTGGAGTCAAATTGCTTGCATGTCACTTGAAACAGTCTCATCGACCAAGAATACTTGGGAGCGGGAGCAAAAGTGAGAAGCGGGAAGCGGGAGCGAAGCGAAAAGCGAAATTTTCAAAAGCTTTCAGGGTGGGAGCGTTTTTTATATGATATATATTTTTATATATTTTGATGCATATGTCAACAAAATCATGTGCATCCATTAAAGTTCAAACCATTATAAACAAATATGCAAAGTTTCTCATGTATATATCAAGTAAGAGTGCATACAACCAAAATAACTCCGAGTGCAATCCATATCTGAACCAAAGTACATCAATAAATATACTATAAACTAGGGATTCTTCAAAAACTAGTTTTGAGGCCACCAACATCAATATACATAGAAGGGTTGATGTGTTTGATTAAATGGCAATCCCATACCCTCATACATGATAGAATCCAGCGGAAACATTGCAATCCTGAAATCCTAAAAACTGTTAACCCTATTGAATTTTGAATGGGATAAAAAATTCTACTTTTTGCATTTGAAGTCCGATGAGTTTGGAACCACTCTCAAACATCCTGAAACAATTAATGGTAATGTTAAAAATTTAAGTAAAAGTTGGCATTCTCCTTATCTTTCATTTTCTATCCTTTTAGCATTCTCCTTATCTTTCATTTTCTATCCTTTTACTTTAAGAATTTAATATTACCATTTAATGCTATTGATGATTACTAAGGTTAGCTTTTGTTATTAGAGTAGGCTTTGCCTCCTTTACATAGCATTAGTATGGACCTAGGGTTAGTTACCCCCCACCCATCACTTAATTTTTTGTTTTTTTTTGAAGAAAATTTGGAAAAAAAGATGGGAGCGTTTTTTTTTGCCTGGAAGTGAACTTCCAGAAAACGCTCTCGTAGGGGAGCATTTAGGAAGCGCGCTTTCTGGACGCTTCCTTCGGAAGTAAGCTTCAAGAGCAGGGGCGAGGGAGGGGCGCTCCCACACAACATAGTCATCGACATCATGAGCTTGCGAGGATCAAGAATATTAAGAATCTTTGAGATGTGGGACCCAGATCTCTGGCTCCTAGAAAAAAGAAAATTGCTAAAGATAGTAGTTTCTCAAAATTTGATGAAACTAACTCTAAAATAAGCTTTGACCAATGTGAATGTCTAAATGCACCTATATTGAACCAACCTGATGGACTCTTGTTGGATCTTAACCCTCCAGTTGCGCAAGCAAATATGGAGGCTAACAAGGGTAAACCCAAACTATAAGACCCAAGTACATGTACAAATTATCCTCACAAGAAGATGAATACCAAAAGACAAAAACCGAGACAAGAGTTGGACACTGTCACATGCATATAACAATGCTTAAAACGAAAGCAAAGGGATTGACTACATCAACATTGACCACTATGACAGGACCAATATGAAATTTGATAATATCTATAGGAGAATGCCCAAGGCCAAGAGTGCCAAGCTGGACAATCTTCGAAGGAAGCAGGGTGCCTCCCATAGAATCTCTCTTAACATCCAAGGCCAACAAACCTCCAGAAGTACAAAGGACATTTGTGATGCACACTTGTACCCTTGTCCCAAGAGGCAGGCGAAGAGATGTTGATGGTCCTTGATGTCGAATAGAAACAAATCAATGACACCTCGAACGAAGGTAAGGATACTTGGGTACTCTAGTAGCAGCACACTAAGAGGAACATTGTCTCATTGACCTATATCTACCTACCTATGTGTGGAAGGAGTGCTTAGTACCCCCAATCTCTGGAATACATTAAAAGAAGGTGGTCAACCTAGTGGCCCTAAAATTGGCCCCAATGGTCTCTTGCAATGATCTATATCTGAAAGTGGCAGTGTCTTGGAGGAATAGAGCTACATACATTTGATTGCGATATGGGAAGAAGGTGAATAAGGAACCTCTCGAGCCTCAACACAAACAATGGTATATCTTCCTTAGAACTTATAATAGATGGGAACCAGAAAATGAAGTGCTCTGTATTCTCCACCTCTTGGAGAGAACAAAGACAATAGACTCTCTTGCAAAGAGGAATATGGTGGTTTGTCTCAGCAGGTAACTGGTGGCAGCAAACCCTCAACTACCAAGGGAAATACCTAGGCTGTGAGACCAATGATGCTAGAGATAGTCAGGTCCAATGATAACACTGGAGAAGTTGGTGTTGAGTACTGCAGCTCTAAAGATTAGCTTGCAGACATCTTCATGAAAGCTTTGAGCAGGGAGAAACTTTAGAAATTTTGGGAGATGCTTGCTTTAAAAGACAATAAAGTGGTCATTAAGGGGGTGTTGAAGATGTGATGAGCTTTTTAGTTGGGTGCCCTACTCTGCTAAAATAGAAGTGGAAAAAGCTAAGATAGGATAATTCGTATCCTCAAATTTTTCATAAACAATTATGCTAATTTGGTCCAATTTTGGAACAAATTGTGCATCATGAAAATGTGCCTTGGTTCTCCGGTCTCCCCCACTCCATTGCCCTTGATCATCGGGACCAGCAAGACTTGACATCCTTTCTCTCTCTTGCTCAGCACTGGGATCTCCAGTCTCTGGCCTTTCTATTGTATCTCTAAACTTATGCTTTTGTATCTTTCGGTTTGAGTGATAGTTCTGCTTCTAGATATTTAATTATGCTCCTTCATTTTCATTTTTTTTTCACTTTCAGCATTGTTAAAAAACTTGCTTCAAGCTTGCACACCCCACACTATATTTGCACTAGGCAAACCTTTTAGTCCCATTGACCTACTCTTGTGGTCATTTGTTTTACATTAATAAAATTATCTTATCTGATGCAATACAAAATTAAGAGTTTAGTGTGAAAATTCATTATTTTCTTCTCCTGTGCATATATGCTCTATAGAAACCAACAAAAGTGTCACAAATTTTCAAAAATGCCTAGCAACTATGATGGAGACAGTTAATGTCCGGAATCTGATGTCTGAGATTGGCATGTTCCTTGAAGTTGAGCTGCCTTTCCCCCAAAATAAGAGTTATCTAATGCATGCAGCAACATGATTATGCTACCAGCCAATTTATCTTTTTCAAGGACAAAATTCTAGGCTCTTACAAGTTTGTAGCTACCAAGTGACCCTAAGAAACAAATCACTGAACACAGCAGGCCATGATTGAGCATTCTTTAGTGGCCAATTGGGGATTAAAAAAGGGATAACCTAATGATGAAATTTGAATGAATTCAATTAACATCTTATAGGCCAATTGGTCTATAAAACCTGTTACAGATACATCATAACGTATTTGAAAGGCTTGCCCTATTTTCAAGGATCTATGTAATTAGAGACCCAAAGTTCTCCAGTTCTAAGTCTAATGATGTTTGTATCTTAATTGGCTCCAATGTTTGAAAGTAGTTGAATTCCTCTCTCTTATGTGGTTATATGGTAATCCTTTAATAACACATGCTGTTAATTTCAGTTTCCCCTGCTTCACAGAATTGCCATATTTGTTTCCTAGCAATTTATTAACATAACCATAGAAACAAGGGCGCCAGTATTTCTTTGCTTGTAAAACTTCAGAGAAGATTTTAAATCTTCTCATTGTGTGGTGAAACATTTCCACAAAATTAGTTCATATCAGACATTGTATGTTAACCTTGTATCATTCCAATATGAGGCTGTTTCAAAATTTGGCAGGACTAATGTTGCATTGAGTAGACGAGCAACATCTACACCATCGCATAGCTGCAAAGACAATAAGATTGGCATAGAAAATGCTATCAACAAACTCTTTTCTGAATTTGGAAAACAGAAAAGTCCAAGCTAGATTGTTCATAATATATATGCAAGAAAAAAGAAAAGTACTCATTTGAGTTGGACCTTGGGTAAAAAATTTAACATGACTGCAGTATACTGTATATCTTAGCCTCCAGATGGAGTATACTCGTTGATGTATGTTGAAATAGTTGTGATCCTGGAGCTCAATCTATCTTAAGCACATTTGTGTTGTGCTTTATATAGCCGTGAGCAAATTAGAACTTTGTGCTTTTATTGCTAATATAAGAAGCATATTTTCAGAAAAAAATCAACGTCAACTCAGAATTAATCTGTTATTTCAAATACTTACATCTCGTCGCATCTGATTAAGACCTCCATGGCAATCAATTTTAATTTTTAATGTATACATTGCTTTCCACTGGAGGACCTGCATAATTTCAGTGTCAGGGAATGAATACAGCCCTAGCTTACGACCTTTCCTTAGGTCTGGCAAGACTTTTCAGTCAGGACCTTGCCTGCCTGAACAGAGCTCAGGACAGGACCTTACCTGAGTTCAGGGCCCAGGACCTTACTCGTCTAAGCAAAGCTCAGAACTAGGGCGTTACAAGAGTTCAAGTAAGACCTTTGAACTGCTATCTTAAAGAGTAGTAATAGATGATTCAGAAGTAGATCTACCTGCACATAAATGAAAAGTTGAAAACTTTATCCACATAGGATCAGGCAGATGATAATTACCTGTTATGGATTTTGCAGTCAACCATTCGCTTCCAGTGCACAAGGCTCTTCACATTCCAAATTCTCTTCCGTGGACTCGTTTTTCTGGGTATTACAGTAATACAGTCCTGTCTCTGCATTAAAAGAAGAGTTATCTGTATATACCATACATGTCAACAGGTAATGAAGTTGATGAAACCCTTTTCAGTAGAAACTTTCTTATCAATTAGGTTGTCAATTGAGGCCTTGGACTCATGTGAATTACAAGCAAACCTACAAGGACAACTGCTGCTGCTATGAACCAGTTGCTCGAAAGCTCCCATTGAAGCTACCAGTACAAAAATCCTCAAATCAATTGAACTTCTCTGGCAGAAGCTTTCAAAATACTTAGACCCAACTGAGAATTTCCCCAGAAACGTGGATTATAGTTCTCCCCACTTGAGAATTTTCACAGAAACTTTCAAGATTCATAAACCCACTGGAGAATTTTCATGGAAACTTTCGCAAGTTAATGGGAATTAGCTTAGGTCTGAAGCTCCCAACAATGAATACAACTGCCATAACCGAAAAGAAAACCAAAAAGAAAACAGAGTGAGTTGCAAAGTCAGCACAATGCACGAGTCTTTAAATTTGAATGCTATATGAACAATCACCTTCATCAATTATAGAAAAAACGGTAACAATTACGTTGAAACTCAAGCTTCTGCATGGACCAGACTCCGAGCAAATATCAAAAGCATGTATGCGAAATTTTGAATCTATAAATCCGTTGATTGCTTTGAGTTGTATTTTCATTTTCTCTGCAAACTGGTGATATGCAGAGCTTGTGTGGGCATAATAGTCCACCAGATTTGTGTGGCCGTCTATGCATGTAGAAGTGCAGTTGAACACAAAACGTGTTGAGAGGAGTGGCATTCTTCAGAGCTCTCTGATCTGATTGGTTAATAATGTTGCTTACACATTGATTTTGTGAGCAAAGACATCTGATAGGTTTGCTTCAGTTGGAGGGCAGTGCTTTTGATAGCTATACTCGACGAGATAGCTACAGTAGCGAATACAGCTTCTTCGACGAAGGAAGGTAAGGCAGGGCGAAACCAACTGCTTCGAATTGTCAGTAAAGCCATTGGACGGTTCCGAATACGAAAATCGTCAAATCTAGAGTCTTTCCATTTGTGAAAAGCCTCTAAGCCTGAGAAAAGTTGGATCGAAAATCGTCTAATCTAGAGAGCCATTTAGAGAGTCTTGTCAAACAATGTCAATGTAACTCTAAATTGAAGTGTTTATAGAAATAATATATATATAAGGACAGATGGCCCATGTTCGAGCGGCAGCTCAGGCTCTCGCATGTGGAAAAGGTAAGGATATACATTAACTGAACTTTGAAGTTCATGGCAGAATCTTCGGTGGCCTTGAAAGAATTTAGAATTACCCCGGTCCGCACTCTTTATTCAGCCGGAAAAATCCTCAAAAGTTATAGGGTTGCAACTGTCCAGATCTTCAAGTACTGAATCCCAATATGCGGGACTCGAAATCTGTTGGCCTTCAACGCCCGATTCAACTTCCGAACAGGACAAAAGAATGCTGCGTTATCTTCCAAAGGTAGCTGGAATTCTTCGGTGGCGATCTTGGCTGCGGCGGCTTGAAGTTGCGGCGAAGATAGAGAAGAGGCATAAGGAATTTCTCGATCTTCAAGAACTGAATCCCAAAATTCCGGACCCGAAATTTCTTGGTTTTCATTGCTGGATTCAGCTTTCGAACTCGAGGAAGAGAATGTTGCGTCATCTTCCGAAGGCACCTGGAATTCTTGTGGCGAACTTGGCTGCGGCGGCTTGAATTTGCGGCGAAGATAGAGAAGAGGCGGAGAATAGGGAAAATTGAACTTTGCCTTGGATCCTCCCAGGCAATATACCGGAAAGTCGTAGGTGCAGGCAGCCTTTTCTGTGGTGTCGTAGGATCCCAGCAAAATGCTGCCCCTGAAATCGGGCATTCGAATCTAACACACCCATCTCCCCCATTTTCTCCTTCGGAATCCCGAGAACTGCCGTCATTTCAATGAGCGGTTTTAGGGTTTGCCGTGGCCGTTCTGATTTGGCGAGGGCTTAGTCATTTCTGGATTTTTCAGGGAGGTCGAACCGAGGACGAGCTGGTGAAGTTTGAAGTATGTGAGGGAGGGAGCATGATGGGGAGAGGATTTAAAATAGAGACGAATAGAAGCGCCAGTAGCCACTAAACTTGCAAATGAATATCTCCGAAAACGGACAAGGCTGAGATTGTTTGCTGATAAATTGCGTATGTATAGACAACAACCGTGTTGAGTGTGTAAGGATTTAGTGTAGTAGTACACCTGGCAGATAAGATATCAAGACACGGAAAGACTGGTAATTTGTAAACATGTGAAACGAAAACTCCCACTGGAGATTAAGCTTCGCTGATATCTAAACGAGATCTGATTTGATGAGCGCATCATGCATGACATTCTTCTAGAATATCCCTTCCATGGATTTATGGGTATAATGGGTAGAGAAAATAATAATTTTATTTAATTTTATATTAATAGTGAAAATAAAAAATGTTTAAACTCTTTATCTAAATATATGAGTATAAGAAGTTGCAGCCTTCCCAGAGATAACCGGTTCACAGTTGTGAGAAAAGAAGTTGCAAAATAGTGCTGCACATAGACTTGGAGCCTGGAGGTTGGAGTATAGTGGAAGGAAGAAAAAGGTAAGCATAATATTATTAAATTATTTACACCTAGGATGTTTTAAGATTATGCAATCTTGATATCTATCATTTGTAATTTAATAAAATCAATATTTGTTTGGTCAATATATATCAACAAATACTCGTTTACGAAGCTTATTAATTTTTCTTTTTTTTCTTTTTTAAGTATTTGACCATCATTTTTAAAATCATTTTAATCATTTTAAGAGTTGTTTTTATTTGGTATTTGACAATTAAGAGATTTTTCTATTCTAGATATATGATTTTTATCTATAATCTTTCTTTGAAAAAGGTTTTGCTTGCTATATAGAATAAATAAGATAGTTTGACCATCGATCTCTCCCACACCAAACCTGCTGGAGAATTAATTAAGACTTCTTTTCACTATATATTATCTAAATGATGACTCTTGAGGTGACCCTCTTTGTCTTTGATTGTCAGAAAGAGAAAAAGCCTCAAGCCATGATTTTCCCCATAAATCATAAATCTTGTTGTCGTTCGCTATGATTTTTCCCATTAATCATAAAATTTAATGTCATTCCTCTCTTGTAGACGCTTTAAAATACCAAATTTTGCAGTAACAGTTGCTTTTTACCCAATTAATCTAGTTGAGAGTCATGAATTTACAGTAAACGTAATGTGAAAGGCTTGAAAATTCCAAGACCGCCATTAAATTTCCACTTGACAAGCATAATAGATTTGAATTTCCAGGCCTGATTAGTAGGATGCGTGCAATTCGATATAATTATATTTGATGATGAGATGGTAAGTTGATGTGATTGGTTTTACTATTGGTGCAAGTTTTTGGATGATACACACAAACCCCCATTTCAAAATATTAAACAACACTTCAGTTCGAACCATCGTTCCTCCCTTCTAGCAATGATTGGTATGACGCCACAACTTCTACCTAGCATGGTTGAATAAGCCAGGTTCAATATTAAAGAAGATTTTAAAAGAACTACATGAATTCTCAAAACCTGTAATGAGTAATAAAGACACAACAGCGTTACTCAGTTTTTCAAATTTTCACCTAAAGACTTCCAAAAACGTGTTTGGCTCTGTCCTGAGAATGTTGGACTAAATTTACACCATATGGCTATAATTTAGATAATGCCAATTTATCTTTTATTGAATCACATGCAATATTTTTATATAATGGTTGAGAAAGATAACCAACCTCTTTTTCAGACAGAGTTTGTCAAAAACATGTACAAGCAATAAACTAGTGTAGAGGTTATGCTTCAAATAAAAGAAAATGTTTGCTAGAAAACTACAAAACTCTTACTTCTTCTCTTCGATTTAGAATTCACAAGTTGCATGTACCTAGAACGCATATGCACACAAAGGGAAAAAGAACGCTTTACTTTGTACCAGCGTTTAATTTCAAAGGCGTATCTCCAAGACTCACAAGATTTACGAGTAAACGTTCCCAACACCAATGATTAGTTTTTATAGATCCTCAATCAAAAATTTCATAGCTTCCATCAACTCACAATTACACAATTTACCGCCTCAATTCATACAAACTCTTTATGAGACAACAATAAAGAGAAACTTCTGAACATATGCATTATTTGCACACAATTTCAACAAGAAGAAGTCCGTCATATTCATGATATTTTAACACAGAAGTTACATTCCACACACACAAATTCAAAACCCCTGGAGAAAGATCTCGTGACACTTGTGTTCTCACACAAACAATTTCTTTTGTATTTAGTTTTCTTTAAAAGACTCTGCTCAACTCTATTGAGTCCTCCACACGATAGAACAAATATGCAATTATATACAACAGAGCGGTTGCTCTTCTGTTCCACAATGGAAGGAACAAGATCTATCTTTAGAAAAATTATTCCTAAATGATCTCTAACAACTAACAACAAATTAACTCTAAATTCATCTGTAACACTTAACAAAGTATCAAACTCTAATTTATCTCTATCAAAATTTTCATCTATTTCTATTTTTAAGGATCCCACACCATTAATAACATCTAATCCACTTCCTAAAAGCCTACCTTACTCTACCTTACTCAATTGGAACGATGCCCCTGCATCAACTATCTAGCAATGTAAGAAAATATTATATCATTTCTCAACCCAAACAATGTTAATTTGTGCCCCAAGCCCAATACCCAAAGATAACATATGAATCATTATATCCATGCTCTTCAACTTGCAATGGTGACACCAATGCTTCATATCGTTCTACACAAACCTTCCATTCAAACAAAGTGCCCTCGGATGACACATTAGCTGGGTAAATAAAATACACCATAAATGAAACTAGGTAGAGGGGTGATCAATGAAAGAAAGCATAAGCTAAAGTTGTGCTTCTCAAAATACAACAAAAAGATAGTCCAAACAAGGAGATGAAATTAGTATGCACCGGGAAGCTACATGGAGTAGAGTCCGAAAATACTCTTGGGCAAATCTCCACCAAATTGAAGGTAGTAGGAGAGGAGACACTCGAAATCCATTGCTTAACTCCCCCAAATACTTTTTTGAGCTCCTCCTCCATTTTTATTATCACCTTCATTTTTCACCATCTTCATTTGTTATACTAGTAACATCCATTTCTCACGCACGCACACGCCCGCACACACACACATATATTATCCCACTCAATTTTCTTAAAACATCTTTGGTTTCTCATAAATATTTCTTATTTTTTATACCAAGATCTCTAATCTCCAAATTTTTAGTGGATGTGCACCCACATGGTTTGTACCATGTGAAGGCACTCACATCCAAACATAGCTCACATATATGAATCCCTTACAATAAAATAAGAAGATGTAACTAAGAAAAAAATCATTTTTATAAATATAATTTTAATATATATAAATATTTAATAGTTTTTTCAATATAAAAATTTACTTTATTAATTTATATCAAACTTCAGAAACAAATTTGTTTCTAATAAAAAATAAACTACTCATAATTTATTAAATTAATAAAAAATATAATTTTAATAACAATTATAATTATATTTAAAATAATAATAATAATAATAAACTAAAAATATCATTCAAATATAAAAAACAAACTCAACCTTAGACGTTAAGGAACAAACTCAACCTTGGACCTTAAGGAACAATAATTCTATCTAGAGAATAGTTAATATGAAGGTAATGAGTCCTTCATTTAAGGGTATTAGCCAGAATGGACCAACGAGCTTTAGTTTTTCTAAATCCCACCACCCACTCTATATAAAGGTAGGACCCACCCACCTACCCAAGCCCGACCCAGTGCTCTTCGTCCCACCACACCCACCTACACAAGCCTAACCCAATGCTCTTCGTCCCACCACTAGTATATGTATGTGGATTACCCAACTTCAATATAGAATTGTAGAATAAAGAAATTACTAAGGGAAAGCTCTAGTCAAGTGTCCCTCTATACTATGTCTAGGGCTATGGCTATATGGTATGGCATAGTTCCTTCCCAGATAAGATAGGAGGTCACATTGTATCCAAAAGTGCAAGTTTAAGTTTGAAAGAATTTTTAAATATAAAAAGAAAAACTTTAACCACTTATTAAGTTGTAGCAGAAAATACAAATCTAAGAAAGAAAGAATTCTTAAATACAAGATAAGTTCCTCTTGTAGGCTCAATGGAAAGAAAAATCTATAACCACTTAGTTCACATTCTTAAATACAAGATAAGTTCCTCTTGTAAGCTCAGTGGAGAGAAAAATCTATAACCACTTAGTTCACAATAATATGTACACTGAAGTGAAGATTATTGATATCATTGAATACAAATTTTCTCAAAACAACGAAATACATTGTATCCAAAAATGCAAGTTTAGAGTATAAATAATTTATAAACACAAAAAGAAAAACCTAAACCACTTATTATGTTTTATCCAAAAATACAAATCTAAAAAAAATTATTATTGTTGAGAAAATCTAGAATCATTTAGTTCACAATAGTATATACATTAAAGTGAGGATTATTGAAGTCATTGAATCCTTTGAATAAAAAAATGTGAAATTGAAGTCATTGAATCCTTTGAATAAAAAATTTCACAAAACAATGGGATACACTTCAAGAGTGAGGATTATTGAAGTCATTAAAGCCTTTGAATAAAAAATTTCACAAAACAATGAGATACATTTCAAGAGTAAGAAACAAGAAACAATGTAGGGATCAACAATTTCTTCTTTTCATAGAGAGAGGACATCGGATTCCGCAAAGAAGAATCCTTATTCTTTGACTTTGCTCGAGGGTTCTCATTTTTCTTCAAAACCATGGAGAAATGATTCAGATCAAATCTCTTCAAGCACAACAATAACGGCCAAGGCTTTTGCAAGGCAGCCTATCAAGGCCTTCATGGAAGAAGAGCTCAAACAAGCCGTCGATTCGCAGGCCATACGCCTCAGGTCTTCCAATGCCGAGTTTTATGTTAACGAGACATAAGCGAACTGTAAGTTTGAGAATTTCACAGGTAGATTTGAAACAACCACCTTCTAGTGCATTCTCCACAATGTAGCCTGTGCCTTTTTTAATTTCTAGTCGCCCTAGGGCTTTTAAACTTGATCGAAAAGTTCCTCGGAAACTGTTCATTTATCTATCCTAAAGTGATTTGTGCGAGTTTTTGGCTTGTTTTTCCTGTTTTTAAAACTTTGGACGTCAAATTCTATGAAAAAAATGTTATGCTCGTCTGTGTTTAAAGAATTTCTACAGTATGTTTCAATATAATTTTGAAAAATGGTTTTAACTTGTTCTCGGATCAAATGATTTGAAAAAGAAAATACTTACCCAGGTATTACTATGTGCCAAAGTAATATGTGCATTTCAGTTCTTTTACATAACCTAAGCCACATCATCTAGCTTTATTTTCTTTATGCTTGTTTTTCCAATCTTCTTTGAGAGTAAATTATGTGAAAATAATTTTGCAAGGAACATTTTTTTTTGTGGAAATAGTTCAAACTGCTTTGACTAGCTTCTGAAAAGTTGTTTTCTATCAAGGTTGCTTGGATTTAAACCCTGCAGATATCTTTAATTGAATAATGCCTGAAATCTGAGTGAAATTTGTTCAATTTATCTTCCTGTGAAAATATTTGATAAAAAATGATGAAACAATTTCCAATCGCATCCTTGTACATCTCGAAATTTCAAATTGTGTGACTCCTTTGTTGCAAGAAACGTGAAAAGAAATTGGAAATAAGAATGTACTGAGAAACAGAGCAAACAGAGTTTCAGTTATATTCCCCTGCCCACTCTTCCCATCATGCAGGACATTCACTATGCAAATAAAAGTAGTTTAATGAATAAATCAATCAAGATTCACTGCTTTACATCATAATTGAATGTTGGAATTAGCTAAAACATGCAAAAGCTCAATCTAAGTAAAACAAGTGGCAATCATATCACAATAGATTCAATGTATTTATTCATTGCATACTGGAAATTTTCTAAATTAATGTTTTTGAGTTTTCATTCATGTGTTGTTCTTGTTCATTGATTTTGTGTTTGTTTTGTTGTATGTTGGAAAAGTTCAGTCGACAATCAACTACCAGTCACAGGAAGATTTTGCATCAAAGACTAGATAAGTAAGAAGATTCAGTCGAAATGCACACCTTGAAGAAGAGAGGAAAAAGTGTTATGGATAGACACTTTAGAGTATGAATTATGCCTCCTGAGTGTAGTCTGGTTGAACTTGTAAGAGCCCAAAGGATGGGATTCAAGACTGATTGGGAATTATTCGAACATGATTATGCATAACGATTTTGTTTCATAAATATATTAAAATAGTGCTAATCTTGGGTATTGCATTGCATTGCAAGTTTTTTTAGTTTTACATAATCTTGAGCATTGCATTGCAAGTGTTTTTTTTGGCATAAGGTAACAACCAAGCATTACAAGGTATCTTCAGGTAACAACAACTGATTACACTAAGTATATATATAATAATAACTAAGTACATATATAAAGATAAAAAAAGGTGTGGAAATCTAATAGTAAGCTTTTTTTAGCATTTTACAATGGAGTTGTTTAAGTCTTTAAGTAGACTTCTCCATATGCAATATTATAGATTACCAAATACATTAAGACAAAAAAAAAACTATAAACTTTATTGACTTTTTAACTGAGTAAAAAATACAATATAAATATTTTAAAGTATGTGTAATTGTGAGCAAAACTCTGTTCTTGTTCATTACAGTGCTAAATTGTGAGGGAAACTCTGTGTTAGTTGTTCTTTTTACATCGTGTTAAATTGTGAGGAGAACTCTTTGTTCCTTCTTCCTTAAAATAAAACATAAAACATATAGCTTTGTTATGTCTTATTTCTACTCTAGAGTTGTCGATTTGGTTCTATATTTTATTTTAGAAAATATGGTTGAACCAATAAACAATAAAAACACAAATGACGATTATCATTTTTCCAACCTGGTCTGTATGTTGTAAATCGTCTGCAATATTTGTGATGCATTGTGATTCTAACTTGGTATTTTGATATATTTGTTTACATTTTTAATTAATATTATTTGAATAATTGGATACTAGACCTACGGTGGAGGAATGGGCTGTCGAATGAGGAGCAAACCAAACCAGATCACAGTGATACTAATTTTATTGATAACTTATTGTGAATTTATTTTGAACGTAAATGTAAAATCCAAATTGGGGGCATTTTATAAAATTCAATGAATGAATTTAATAGTATATAAAAAAGGGAACAGATGGCCCTGTTCGAGCGGCGGCTCAGGCTCTGCCTTGTGGAAACGACATTAACTGAACTTCATGGCAGAATCTTCGGTGGCAGTAAAAGAATTTATAAACCCGCCGGCCCGCACCCTTTGTTCAGCTGGAACAAAATCCATAATCCTCCATACGCATATCTATGGGAGGAAAATCATCTAAAGTTATAGAGTCGCAACTGTCCAGATCTTCAAAAATTGAATCCCAAAATGCCGAACCCCAATTCTCTTGGCCTTCAATGCCGGATTCAGCTTTCGAACAGGAGGAAGAGAATGCTGCGTTATCTTCTTCCGAAAGTTGCTGGAATTCTTCTGTGGCGGACTTGGCTGCTGCGGCTTGAATTTGCGGTGGAGATAGAGAAGAGGCATAGGGAATTTCTGGATCTTCAAGAACTGAATCCCAAAATGCCGGACCCGAAATCTCTTGACCTTCAACGCTGGATTCAGATTTCGAACAGGAGGAAGAGAACGTCGCGTTATCTTCTGAAGGCAGCTCAAATTCTTCTGTGGCAAACTGGGCTGCGGCGGCTTGAATTTGCGGCGGAGATAGAGAAGACGCGTTGGGAATTTCCGGCGGAGAGTAGGGAAAATTGAACTTGGCCTTGGATCCTCTCAGACAATATACGGCAAAGTCGTAGGCACGAGCAGCCTTTTCCGGGGTGTCGTAGGAGCCCAGCCAAATTCTGCCCTTGGAATTGGGCATTCGAACTTCCGACACCCATTTCCCCCATTTTCTCATACGAATTCCCTTGAACGGCCTCGGCTTCAGTGAGCTGTTTTCAGGTTTGATGTGGTCGTTCTGATTTGAAGAGGGTTTCGCCATGTCGGGTTGTTGCTAAGGTATCACGAATCGGACACAGAGCGTGGTCGTGAAGTTACAGATCTTGAAAACAATGGCTTGTGTTGGTGAGAGGATTTGAACTCGAGACGCAGAGAGGTGTCACTATTGTAGTTCAAGTGAATATTTGTGGACGGATAAGGCTGAGCGTGTTAGTTCAAGTGAATATTTGTGGACGGATAGGGCTGAGCGTGTTTGTTGCAAGGCAGCAGAAATATATAGAAAAGGTAAATCTGAAATGCTGGGCGCATCACTTTTAATTTCATAAGTCAGAAATGACATGTTTACTTCTAGAATTTTCTTTTGAGTTCATTTCAGTGGTACACCTTTCTTCGAAGAGACTAGAGATCATCTTAGTTGGCAGACCTTTCATGGAAAGAGACCATATTTAATTTAATTTATATTTTAATTGCTTGGAGCGGTTTTACAGTTCACGAATTGACTTGGTTCTCGGTTCATGCGAGCACAAGTGAATCTGTAATGCGTCATTGATCACGTATTATGGAGCTTTATCATCATACGTCTCCTTCAACACTTTCATAGGGTTTGAATTTGAAAACCATGTGGATTTAAAGGATTTGGATTTTTTTTAAGTATACAATTCCTTAAAAACAATGATAATAAAGTACAAAAGAAAATCACCAATGGCTGGTCAAATAGGTTTTAAGAGAATTGTCAAAAAAACGAAGATGATGTCAAAGAAGAGGGGAAGCTTGAAGCTCGTTTAATAGAGGCTATTTTAGATATTTGTTTTTTTTGGAAAATTTAAATATTGTTGTTTTGATAATGTAATTGTAACAAAACTAAACAAATAGTTCATCTGAAAACCTTGAGATAAAGACAGGAAATGAGAAGAAATTAAGTACTTAGATCCCTACAAACATGAGTCAAATTTTCTGCTCTCTCCCACTGTTGGTGCTCAATTTGCAGCAAGGTGTTGATTTCTTCAGCAAGGATATATAGTTTTGAGTGGATGTTGTTGACATCACCTTGGATGGTAGCCACTACCCTCTTGAAACCCGCCTGGTTTTGGTCCCGTTCCATAAGGAGGCTTCCCATAAGAAGCTTAAAAACCTAATAAGGCTCCAACACTAACCTCCTCCTATTGTATTATTTTCCATTGATTCGTCCTAGAGGTTCGCAAGTAGGCTGGCTTCAACTTGTTCTATTTCGTTCCTCATGTGCCATGGTTTTTTCAGGATAAAGCACGGGTTTCCAACCGATGTTGACACACTCCTCCTCTTCTACACCTAGCTCATTGACAAAGCATGTTCCCCTGATCACCCTGCAATTTTTTGTTATCGTGAAGTCGCCCTCATATGTGCATAGAGGGAAATGAATGGGGGACGAGTGCACCTAAAAGTGTACTTGTATTCGTCAATCTCTGAAATGCAAGAATGAACCCCACAAAAGATGAAGTGAAGAATCTCAGCATGGCCCAAGGATTGTAGGTACCAAAACATGTCAATCACCATGAATGTTGAAGGCCTGGTCAAAATCACCTCCCCAAATTGAATGCCCAACGCAAAAATGCATTAATCTTTGCCCACATGAACCATATCCATTAGCACTCCACATTCTAGTCCCTCCAGTATGCATGGTCTATTCGTCTTGCCATGATGCCACCTACCCCTTCCATGCACCAAGGTAAAGGGGTTAGATGTGTCTCCCTTCTCACCCCACCTAAGGAAGGAGTAAGATATCCTTCATCCCCATGATGCCACCTACCCCTTCCATGCACCAAGCTAAAGGGGTTGGATGTGTCTCCCTTCTCACCCCACCTAAGGAAGGAGTAAGATATCCTTCATCCAAAATGGTGGATTTGGAAATTTTCACTTTCTCTTAAATTTGATTAAGTAAATATTCTATATTTGATATAATTACATGCTGTTTATAAAATTTTAAAGTTTCTAAAATGATTCAAAAATCCACACAAGTTTTTAAAGGGAGTTGTTTATAAATTCCACAATTTGGACTGAACGGTCATTTTTTTCTTGGAATTCGGTATTTTTTATTTTGCAAAATCACAACTTAGCTGTGTTTTAATCGTTATTTTTATGGTAGAAATCGATTCAACACCCTCAAAAACCCCTAGGGCACCCCAAATTCCAGAACTTGAGCGTTGTAACCTGTATTTTGGAAAGTCTAGGCCTTAGCCTATTCTAAATGTTGAATTTTCAGACTAAGCATTTTCAAAATGGTTTCCCTAACACTTTTATCCATCATACTATCAAAATTTATGACCTAAAATTTAAGCTTGGAAAATTAAATGAAGGATCTCTTACTCAATTTTGACAAGGTTGACCATGAAAAACCCATCTGCATATAGATTTAACGGGTTTGACAATATACTAAAACATTGATTTTCAAGACCCGTAACTTCACGACTTATCTAAAATCTATATTTATTATGTACATAGGAAAATTAAATCGATTTTATCTTTTAATTCATTTTATAGAAAATTTAAAATTGAGCTTACTTATGTTGTTGAATAACTTTAATTAAATTTTTGTTGTTGTCACATACGACCCATAACAACTTAACTTAATAACAAGAACTTTATATGCAACCTATTTTAAAGAATCAACCTTCCTTCTGAGTATGATGCTTAGCCTTCTCATCAAATTCTCTTAAATTGGGATGGGGGTTTCCCATGTGGTTCTCCCTCTTACCATGTTTTAGAGAATCTTTTATAAATGTGGTACCTAACATGGCTACAAAGCTCTGGAGACCCAATTTTCTTTTGCATTTATTTCAACTAGTTTATCCTAATGCATCTAGTTTAGCTTATGGAGGGGTGTTAGAGAATAATAACCATATTCATAGCTTAATTCTTTGTCCCAGTGATTTAGGCTACGATCTCATGAGTCTACTAGGAAAGATACCATTCAATTTGGTCGTTTGAGTCATGGTAGAGATTCCTATAAAGTTGTAAGGGTCCTTGTAACGTCCCCAAGTTACCTTCTTCCAGAATTAGATAAATTGGGTAAGAGAATTTTTTTTTTCATTTAAAGCTTTAACCCATCCATGTAATGTGCTTCTGAATTGAGTGTCGGCAAATACGTTTAGTAACCTTTCCACCAGTCAACATTTATACTAACATCATTATGTAAAGAAATGAGCATACACAACATAAAAAAAAAATACAAAGGCAAGACAACCATATTCACGTGGTTCAGCTCCTCCACGAGGCTACGTCCACCAAGTTTTGTTAGTTGTTTTATTAATTCTTCCATAAAGTGGGTACAATGATGTGACTTATCTGATACAAACCAATTCGGCCTCGACTCTGCATCATCAGTTAGTTTTCGACCGATACCGATTCTATGAGCTCACGGCCAAAACACCTTGAGTTAGCACTTGGCATGAAAGACAACTTAAGCTCTTACAACAACAGGCTGCTATGTCTTTGAACCTTTCTTGATCTGAAAGAGTTACAATCTTTAAAACATAAAACATATAACTCTAAACATTTTAAAATTCCATCAAAATTATTACAGGATCCGTCTTTTAGGATGTGAAAACATCTAGACTAAGCTCCGTCTTCAACCCATTACTTCCAGTTTGAGCATGAACCCCAAACAGAGGCATTATTCACAACCTGGATCAGTACTGCTGCAAGAATTACCTTATGTACTCCATACAGAAGTAGATCGATGGCAGACGTAGGGAGCAACATGAATACCGAAAATCACAGATATAACTAATAAATCAAACTATCACTCCACCGTAGATAAAAACTTTTCGCTCATGCATAAAGCAAAGGCAGAGTTCGACAAGCACACATTCAGTTATCAAAATACCAAGCATAAAATCAGTTACCAAAATGCCAAATTGCTTTTACAGAATAACCAAGCATTCAAAACAATAAATCCCCGGATCGATTGAAGTCGTGGCCAAACTAAACAATGTTTAGACAAGCATATATGCCAGCTATAAAGCAATCTTTAGGGCGATGAAGATCATGGCACAGAGATTTTATAGCGAATAATAATCAAAATTATAGATTGGCATCATTTCTCGGATCGTGGCACAAAAATAAAACCCAATACCCAAATCGATATCTTGGCACCAATAGAGGTTTTTATAAGGAACAATAATCCAAAAATGCAGATCGCTTACCCTTCTGCAATTGTGGCTCCAAACAGAAATTATAAGAAAATATAACCTGATACCTAGATCGATAACTTGGCACAATAAACAGAGTTTTAAACAACTCAAAGATCCAGATCAAATCCTTGCTGAAAAAATTGTTGCCTAATCAATCAGAGTTAAATAAAGAAAAACCTTAAAATTCCAGATCGATTCTTTGCTAAAAAATACGTAGCACAAAAACAGGGTTTAAAACAAAGAACAACTTCAAGATCCAGATCGACTCCTTGTTGGATAATGTGGTACCAAGGCATCGAGTTTATAAAGAATCAACAAGCCTTTAAATCGACTTCTTTCCGGAAATTGTGGTGCAAGGATACAGAGTTTATAAAGAATAAAGAAACAAGTCTTCAAATCGATTTCTTTCTGGAGATCGCGGCCAAAATACCCAGTGTTCAGACATGCACAAAAAAGCAAACTATAAAGCAGTCTTCAAGTCCAGACTCCAATCGTGAGCATCAAAGCAATGAACAGATCGCATCAGTCGTGAACATCAAAGCAATGAACAGATCGCATCAAAGCAATGAACATATCGCATAAAGCAAATCTTCAGATCCTGACTCCAATCGTGAGCATCAATCAAAATAATGAACAGATCGCATTAATCGTGAGCATCAAAGCAATATTTCATCAACAGAGTGATTTCATCAAAGCATAAACAACGATTTCATCAAAGCATATTTCATCAACAGGGTATTTCATCAACAACGATTTCATCAAAGCATAAACAGCGATCTCATCACAACATGTTTCATCAACAGAGGTATTTCATCAACAACGATTTCATCAAAGCATAAACAACGATTTCATCAACAGGGTATTTCATCAACAGTAATTTCATCAAAGCATAAACAGTTATTTCATCAAAGCATATTTCATCAACAGAGGTATTTCATCAACAGCAATTTCCAGATCGATATAATAACCACAAAACAACCAAAATGCAAAAGAATAAATACTAATAGATTCGCTGGGAGATCGCATCCCTTCCTGACAATGGACTTGGGTCCTTTTCCTTTCAGGGTTACACGAACCCTCTCTAAGACTAAAAAATCTCTTTGAGATTATAAAGCTTCGAAGGGCGCGCCCCTTTTCTTTGCATTTCCCTCCTTTTATAATGTGTAGGTCCCTCGTTTCCTTCTCTCGAGTGCATGTGGAATTAACAAATTAACCTTTATGTTTAATATATTTCTTATTTTAAAAATATCTATGCATACTTGAGAAGCATTTGCCTTTGTGCCAAATCATTTCTCTTCTAACATTTTCTAGAGTCATTTTAACTATATATCAAGGCTTAAGAGAAGAAAAAAAAAGGTCTTATAAAGGATCTACGCCATGTAAATCTTTTGTTCTTTCCTTTTCCCTCTAGGCACATTATATGATTAATCTATGTTTATGGGTAAGAGTCTTTTCTTTCGTACATCTAATTTTACCAATAATAGCCTACTTGGAAAAGTGGGATTGGTATAGAATATTTTGAATAAAAGGATTAACTCGCCATTCTATAACAATGCATGGCCCCCTCGTTTTCTCAAATGAGTAGAGCGTTGTTTCTTAAACGACTCAGATTTAAGATACAAACGAACATTGTGTTAGTAAAATGACTCTTTATTCTCTCAGCATTCACAACTACCATGATGTTGCATAGTCATCATTCATCGGGTTCCCATGCCTTTACTTTTCCTGAACACCCCTTTCCCTAGGGGATCTGTTTTCCCTATCGTTTGGTTATAACTAGTTTCACCCTCTAAGTCAAACAGTAAGATTCCCAGCTCAAGATGTTAGACTCATAGTCGCCTTTTTACTAGGCTTTGCATTTTTTGGATGGGGTCGTGAAGAGACATTACATCCTTTCCCCCTTAGAGTTAACACCGTCCTCAGTGTTACCTGTTTATTTATTACTCGCTTTTATACTTCCTACTCCCTTTGATTAATGGGATTGGGTCCTCATCCTGCATTTATAACCATACACATTCATATATATACTAGCATTGATATTGAAACAATGTATAACTCTGAAATCCACATTATACAATTTCCACAATCCATAGTGGTTCCAATATACATGTCAGTTCTATTTTCCAAATAAATAGACGTATTACCTCATGGTTACAAGTTTACTTGTAATGCACATACCTCATTATTCTTTTCTTTGGATGTCCTCCATCCCAACACCAAGTACCAATTCAAGCCACCCAACACAAGGACGATACCCTTCCTTAGGCATATCTCCTTCTTATGCTATTCAGGGTGCTTCGTCATTATTCTTTTCTCTGGATGTCCTCCATCCCAGCACACAAAGTGCTAACAGTACTTCAAGTACCAATTCAAGCCACCCAACACAAGGACGATACCCTTCCTTAGGCGTATCTCCTTTTTGTTCTCTTTAGGGTGCTTCACCAAGCTAAGGCACTCCGTTCTTGCACACCCCCACAGTGCCTAGAGGTTATTCTCTTCATAGAGTCCCCCACTCTTGTGGCAGTCCTCTCAATGTGTGCAGAACGAGTCTTAACCAAATGTCTTACATCTAGGCGTCCCCAGAATGCATAGTGGTCCCTCGCTGGCCCGGGGAAAACAAGGTAGCTTTCATCCACTACCTCCATCGCCACTTCCTCGTGGTGAAAACTTTATTCACATGAGATATTTCTCATATCTTCTTAACTCATTACAGTCCTGGAGCTTAGCCTTCCTCATGGCCACAATTTTCCCATGCCTGCAATCACTCCATAGGTGGTCAGTTTATCATATTTTTTTTTTTTGTTGCATAAGTCATGTCTTACTTCATTTCTAATTCATCAGATAAGAGCCTTTATAATAGTGTACTCTTTTACCACTAAGGCATTTATGGATTTTAAGTACAAAGCATTTTATTACTTACCTCGACTGTACTGTAACCCAAGTTGATAAGTAAATCCAATCTATGACTTTAAAGATTTGTTGTCGTACCTTAGGTTTATGTCCATTTAGGACTCAAGTCGTATGCTATTGATGTGCACACCTATAGGAGGAACATCAAGGTTCTGGTCTAGCCACCTTTGGAATCGAATATTTATTCGACCTGTCGAGCAGGCCCAATCATCACAGTTGTCAACAATTTGTTAATAAAACGTTAGTGTTTATGCATTTTAACACTTCCATTCGACACCATGTACTCTTTTCATTCAGATGTGGTGCAAAAGACAAGTTAAGCAAATACCAAAACAACGTCTTTAAAGAAGTGCAACAAACAATAGTTTTTAACAAACAAGCATTAAAGCATTTCCTTAATATGCAACTGGTGGGGATTTAACTGAATCCCTTTGTCTGTAGGAGAATTAATGTTAATACACCACTTGAATACCATTCTATGATTCCGAGAATCTGAAGTGACTTTTCTTTTGTACTATTGTCACACATTTTACTTTACAATTTGGGTGCTAGACCTTGAACTCAAAACAACACCTATACTCTTTTCTAGGCCTCAGTCAGTGTTGCTTAAGAACAATGCCCATAGTGAAATATAATGTATTTAGACTCCCAAAACTTGTTACAATACCTACTATAAGGTGTTCATTGCAGCATCCTAAGTGATGTAAGACACCAGTTTAACTGGCCTTGGAAATTTCCAGGTACTGTTGCCAGCCCTGTTAAGAGCCTAAAAAAAAACTTTACTTGGTGCATTATCAATCAGTCTAGTTAATTATGCTCCTATACTACCTTTAGTACTTCTGTGTAGTGCTTGGAAGAAATACAAGTGAATGCCATTGTATAACACCACTTGACATTTGATCCTATGCCTCGTTTATTCAACATGTCAAAACTCATTTCTGCTCATGTTTTGAGGCAGCAGAGCAATGTCACCATTATAAAAGACCATGATAGCTGAAATCAAAATGTCGTGTGCTTATGTTCAATTGGGTGATGAAGGTAAAGCATATTGAAGTAAAATCAACCATTCAATTCTTAATAATAAAATCAGCCATCCCTCTTATTCCTAAGATTCCTAAAAAGGCCTTTAAGTAATAACAACCCCAAATGAATTGGAATAGATTCTTAGAAGGAATGCGAAGCTGTTTTTCTTTATATCAAGAAGATTTAGTTATACCAGTTGGATTAAGCTCGTATTTTATGTCACTTATCCATAAAACATTCTTAAGGAGTACCAAAGATAATCACTATCATATATATTCTTATATCTTTATCATTTCCCATGTGATCCTCATGCTACATTGCAAACCTCCTAAACCAACTTAAGCCATAAGGACATTTCATATTTCAAACAAGGAATAGCAGGAGGTTATTTTTGCTACATCCACATACCTGTTGTAAAAACTTTCCAAGATTTTATTGCCAAATTCAATACCTGACTTTAGTAGAGGGAAAATCAATCTAGAATTGAGCTTAACAACTTCAATGCAACATGTTGGTTTTAGACATTAGTTATATCAAGATGTAGTCAAGAAGACAACCCCCCTTCAATCATATCCTAAACCTAAACATGATTTCATTACTTGTCATATATATATATATATTGTGCCATCTACTTAAATATCATTAGTAAATTGCCCAGTAGTGTCTTCAATGAAGATTTCTAACTTAGGTGTAATATTGTTAATGGTAATATAGCAAGTTGTTTTGTCAGATTTTTTCCAATTCTTCATATAACTAAATAGAGTGAGGTCTACGGCTTAGTTTAACACAACCCAAATGAGAACAACTATAGTCATTGCTTTATTCAAGATTCATATAGGCCCAATTCAGTAAGGATTTGCATCTCTAAACATTGTAATATACTGCTTAATGTAAGAAGAGCTGGGCAATATTGTTCTCCCTACCAATAACCACCACTAACATTGAATTAGCACTTGGGCATAAGTATTTCTTAGTAACATTATCAGGTATGTCTTTTCATATCTAGATGGTGCCGATTTCTGTGTATGATGGATGCTTGTTTCTCTATAAAATGGTTAATGACATTAAGAGGGAAGATTACGTTTGTCCTCAAAAGAAAGGAAAGGGTGAGCGAGAGTTGTTTGACGATAAATTCAAACTTACACCTATCACAGCTATCCAGAAGAAATTCCTAAGACTATGAGTAAGATTTTTCCAAGTCACTACTCGTAGCACCCTTATCAACTTTAACTAACTTTTGAGCATGACTCGCTATAAGAATAGTATTACAAAAATAAATCCTTTTATAAGAGAAAAAATAGGTGTAAGGATAGAGACTTCCATTTTGCCACTAAAATAATTTGGAAAACATTCTAGCTCACCTTCAGAATGTGTCTATATTCCTCCCTTTTGCATTTCCAGGAAAATATACTTTTATACTAGAGACCAAACATTCATAAGGCAAAGAAACTTAAATAAGTGATTAGCACGGTACTTGTCTGGTTTCAATTCGACAATTGACAACCGTGTCGCAATTTCTTCCCCATATAATTTGACCTTCCTGCAAAATCATCATGTTAGCCCATTCTTTTAAGGGTCTAGTGTTGTAGCTAGCTTTGATACCATATGTAACGTCCCCAAGTTACCTTGTTCCAGAATTAGATAAATTGGGTAAGAGAATTTTTTTTTCATTTAAAGCTTTAACCCATCCATGTAATGTGCTTTTGAATTGAGTGTCGGCAAATACATTTAGTAACATTTCCACCAATCAACATTTATACTAACATCATTATGTAAAGAAAGGAGCATACACAACATAAAAAAAAATACAAAGGCAAGACAACCATATTCACGTGGTTCACCTCGTCCATGAGGCCACATCCACCAAGTTTTGTTAGTTGTTTTATTAATTCTTCCATAAAGTGGGTACAATGATGTGGCTTATCTGATACAAACTGATTCAGCCTCAACTCTACATCATTAGTTAGTTTTTGACCGATATCGGTTCTATGAGCTCACGGCCAAAACACCGTGAGTTAGCAATTGGCATGAAAGACAACTTAAGCTCTTACGACAATAGGCTGCTATGTCTTTGATCCTTTCTAGATCTGAAAGAGTTACAATCTTTAAAACATAAAACATATAACTCTAAACATTTTAAAATTCCATCAAAATTATTACAGGGTCCGTCTTTTAGGATGTGAAAACATCTAGACTAAGCTCCGTCTTCAACCCATTACTTCCAGTTTGAGCATGAACCCCAAACAGAGGCATTATTCACAACCTAGATCAGTATTGCTGCAAGAATTACCTTATGTACTCCATATAGAAGTAGATCGATGGCAGACGTAGGGAGCGACATGAATACCGAAAATCACAGATATAACTAATAAATCAAACTATCACTCCACCGTAGATAAAAACTCTTCGCTCATGCATAAAGCAAAGGCAAAGTTCGACAAGCACAAATTCAGTTATCAAAATACCAAGCATAAAATAAGTTACCAAAATGCCAAATTGATTTTACAGAATAACCAAGCATTCAAAACAATAAATCCCCAGATCGATTGAAGTCGTGGCCAAACTAAACAGTGTTTAGACAAGCATATACGCCAGCTATAAAGCAATCTTCAGGGAGATGAAGATCATGGCGCAGAGATTTTATAACGAATAATAATCAAAATTATAGATCGACATCATTTCTCGGATCGTGGAACAAAAATAAAACCCAATACCCAGATCGATATCTTGGCACCAACAGAGGTTTTTATACGGAACAATAATCCAAAAATGCAGATCGCTTATCCTTCTGCAATTGTGGCTCCAAACAGAAATTATAAGAAAATATAACCCAATACCCAGATCGATAACTTGTCACAATAAACAGAGTTTTAAACAACTCAAAGATCCAGATCGAACCCTTGTTGAAAAAACGTTTCCTAATCAATTAGAGTTAAATAAAGAAAAACCTTAAAATTCTAGATCGATTCTTTGCTAAAAAATACGTTGCACAAAAACAGGGTTTAAAACAAAGAACAACTTCAAGATCTAGATCGGCTCCTTGTTGGATAATGTGGTACCAAGGCATCGAGTTTATAAAGAATCAACAAGCCTTTAAATCGATTTTTTTCCGGAAATTGTGGTGCAAGGATACAGAGTTTATAAAGAATTAAAAAAACAAGTCTTCAAATCGATTTCTTTCTGGAGATCGCGGCCAAAATACCCAGTGCTCAGACATGCACAAAAAAGAAAACTATAAAGAAGTATTCAAGTCTAGACTCCAATCGTGAGCATCAAAGCAATGAACAGATCACATCAATTGTGAGCATCAAAGCAATGAACAAACCGCATCAAAGCAATGAACAGATTGCATAAAGTAATGAACAGATCGCATAAAGCAAATCTTCAGATCCTGACTCCAATCGTGAGCATCAATCAAAACAATGAACATATCACGTTAATCATGAGCATCAAAGCAATATTTCATCAACAGAGCGATTTCATCAAAGCATAAACAACGATTTCATCAAAGCATATTTCATCAACAGGGTATTTCATCAACAACGATTTCATCAAAGCATAAACAATGATCTCATCACAGCATATTTCATCAATAGAGGTATTTCATCAACAACGATTTCATCAAAGCATATTTCATCAACAGAGGTATTTCATCAACAACGATTTCCAGATCGGTATAATAACCACAAAACAACCAAAATGCAAAAGAATAAATACTGATAGATTCGCTGGGAGATCGTGCCCCTTCCTAACAATGGATTTGGGTCCTTTTCCTTTCAGGGTTACATGAACCCTCTCTAAGACTAAAAAATCTCTTTGAGATTATAAAGCTTCGAAGGGCACGCCCCTTTTCTTTGCATTTCCCTCCTTTTATAATGTGTAGGTCCCTCGTTTCCTTCTCCCGAGTGCATGTGGGATTAACAAATTAACCTTTATGTTTAATATATTTCTTATTTTAAAAATATCTATGCATATGTGAGAAGCATTTGCCGTTGTGCCAAATCATTTCTCTTCTAACATTTTCCAGAGTCATTTTAACTATATATCAAGGCTTAAGAGAAGAAAAAAAAAGGTCTTATAAAGGATCTATGCCGTGTAAATCTTTTGTTCTTTCCTTTTACCTCTAGGCACATTATATGATTAATCTATGTTTATGGGTAAGAGTCTTTTCTTTCGTACATCTAATTTTACCAATAATAGCCTTCTTGGAAAAGTGGGATTGGTATAGAATATTTTGAATAAAAGGATTAACTCGCCATTCTATAACAATGCATGGCCCCATCATTTTCTCAAATGAGTAGAGTGTTGTTTCTTAAACGACTCAGATTTAAGATACAAACGAACATTGTGTTAGTAAAATGACTCTTTATTCTCTCAGCATTCACAACTACCATGATGTTGCATAGTCATCATTCATCGGGTTCCCATGCCTTTACTTTTCCTGAACACCCCTTTCCCTAGGGGATCTGTTTTCCCTATTGTTTGGTTGTAACAAGTTTCACCCTCTAAGTCAAATAGTCAGATTCCCAGCCCATGATGTCAGACTCATAGTCGCCTTTTTACTAGGCTTTGTATTTTTTGGATGGGGTCGTGAAGGGACATTACAGTCCTAAAACCAGCTTAATTCCATGATTTGGGGACTATATCCTTGATTTTAAGAATGATTAAGTGCAATTCAATTTAAGTGAGTAACGCATTGGTTCCAAGTCCACAAATCATGGTCCTAACTCACTAGAAGTTACCCTAAGGTCAATTCGGAGATTCCAACACATTAGTTGAGAACCACATGCATTATTCCAGTGAGTTGCACCTAGTGTTTAAGAAGCCAAGTTCACTTAGGCACAACTGAACATGGCTATGGGGTAGTGGTACTTTGAAAAAAAATCCCACATTATTTGGTTAGTAAGGAAGGAAATTTTGTTAAAAATGATAGTGAGCTTGGGATTTATGCTAAATGATTTGAAACCTTCAATGATGGCAGGGATCTTCTATTATGACTGAATAGTAGTCATTAAACCCATCTTTGTTTATCCGACACTGGCCATGCACGTCTTACATCTTAGCCAAAATCATATAGTTACAAAAACACTATTTATCATAATACATAACAACCTCTTCCTCTTCCTCTTACTAGACTTTTAAAGCACCTAACCAATCTCATTGCAACAATAATATGGTTAAATTACATGATAAAACGGGTATGGTTGATCTACCAACTCATGCTTCGGTCTCATTATGATGACATTGGAAACTACTTGGTGATACATTCATTCCTCCCTTTCAATGGCTTTGTTTCCCCACCCTCTCGCTATGCACTTGGTGAATCCTTCATGCATTGCTTGGCTCCTCTTTTCTCCGCTCGTTGTTTTTCTCAGGTCCATTCCTCTCTACTCTACTCAAGCATTTGGTAATGCTTCACATTGTTGAACATAGTATTATTGGCTTGATAACTCTCAAGGATTTGCAATTTGACATTGGCTCCTCTCTACTCTATCTCTTACTAAGCTTAACTCCACTTCTCTTCGCTCTACTTTGAGCATTTGCGCTTTGTTTGCTCCTCGTCTCTTTCCATTATTGGACAAAGTATTGTTATCCCAACTTCTCTTGGCAGTTTGACATTCAATAATCTCAAGGTATGTAGAATGAGAATGGAGATTGCATGGAGAGTGAAAGGAAAAAAGTTATCTTTGGAAACTTACTTTACAGTATATTCCTCAAGTTTGTCAAGCCTCTGTATTTGGTTCATAAGGTTGTCCTTTCCGCTAGCTTGCCTTTTTCTTTATTTTATGTCATGAGAGGGGTTGAATTCCATGGCTCCTACATTGGATAACTTGAATTATGTTAATACTAATTAGGACAATGATACACTAAAATTGTAGGGTTTACCATTTTGTTACGTTTTATGGGTGACAAGAAGGCCATAGTGAAATGCCAATTCTATGTAATGTCTACAACCAACTCTATCTAATAAATACAATGCCTTGTATTGTTTATTTTAATTGAAATGATTATAGTTTTTATCAAAAAATAGTACCAAGTGTAATAATACACAACTCATGAGATAGTTCATAACTTGTAGGTATTCCCCCTCTCATCCAGTAATTAGGGGAGGAAGAAGCTAAACTTTAAACTTTCCACATAATTTTTTTTTTGTCATATTCCTAAGTACAAGAATAAATTCTTACAAATTGATTACATAATAGAATGCATAAACAATACATGACCATTTGCAAAATTGTCCCCTCCTTAAATAAAGGAGAATCTAGATTTAATTGATGGACTAAGAGGATATTCGATTCTACCTCATATTATCTCTAATACAAACTAGTTTTCCTTCCCCTTGTGAGAGGAAGGGAGAGATTCAGGGATTTCTTCAAGACTGTCGTGAATGTAAGAGATTTATATATCTCTGATGAATGTGCATGCAACACTAGAACAATGGGAGGGATTAAATTATTTCCTTGCTCCACAACATCCTCCTCTTCCCTTTTTTTTCTTCCTCCATTGTTTCCTCTACTTAATTTTCTTCCTATGATTCATATGCTTCCTCTTCTTCCTCCTCTCCTTGCTCTACATTCATCTTTTCTAACAAGGCATTGATCTTTGAGGGATCCACATTTCCTTAAAAAATGAGCTAACCCAAAGATGGGATGGGAGTTTGATGGATTTGCACCACCTTCATAATAAGTTGCTCTAGATTTGGGACATCCCAACATTTTCTCTTCTCCTCTATTTTCCTTCCCCAACTTATCTATATTTCCAAAAACTTTGAATTTATAATTACTTAAATTGAGTAGTGTCTTTTGGGTTGGCTTCCATTATTGTGGCACCTTGCATTGGGAATTTTTTAGCCTACTGGGAACCATCTTGAACTTGATTATTTTCTTGTCTTCTACTTTGGGGAAGGTTCCTCTTGAATTTTTGAGCAATTTTTGGGTAAGTGCCCATAAACAAGATATGCATTGCACTTCAAAGGGATGTCTTCGTAATCTAAGATTTGTTGATGGTTGAAAGGAATATGTTCATAATCTAGGATTTGTTGATGATTGAAATGAATATTTTCGTAATATAGATTAATTTGATGCGCCTTTGGGAGTCCATTCCCCAAATTATCCTCTCTACATATTCTTACATAAGATAACACATTTCCTTTTGTTTCTACTTGATCAATGGATTTTTCCACCTTGTTTCTATTATGTTTGAGGGAGCTTTCGTCCCAAAAAAATCAAAGAAAAAGGCGGTAACCTAACCCATATAAGGTATGTTGTAGTTTCCTATTTTGGATTAAAATCAAGGGACCATGGAGATAGATACATTATCTTGAATCCCATTAAAGTAAGGTCCTGTTGTTTCTGCAACTATCCCCAACAAAATTTGTACATTTTTTAGGACCCCTTGAAAGTCTTAGCTTTACCTCTTAAGCACTTTGAGTTTTTATTTTCAGCCTTTATGGTTTCTTCTATCTTGGAAAAGTTCCAAAGTTTCTGTTATTTCACTAGAAATGGTTTTTGATCCGCCACGCCGGATGGTTTCCAAAGTTGGAGCCGCTACAACAGATAAGTTTTTCATCTCCGAGCCGCAACGGCGAGTGCACTCTTTTGTTTAGAGCCGCCACATCGGGTAAATTTTCAATTGCGAGCCGCTACAACAGGTAAGTTCTAGTTTGTGTATCAGAAATTTTTTTGATGTTTTTTCACCTTGCTACGGTGGAAGGCTTTTCGAGTCATGCCCGCTACGACGGCTGACTTCGTAATTCATCATTTCGTCTGACCCTGGGAGCCACAACGACAGATGCTTCTTCAAATGTAAGCCATTACGGTGGGTGATTTATCGTTTAGTGTCTCAGTCTATTCTTGAAGCCGCTACGATGGGTGATTTATCGTTTAGTGTCTCGATCTATTCTTGAAGCTGCTACGGTGGAAGGTTTATAAGGTCTCGGCCGCAATAACAGAAGCGCTTACAAGTTTGTTCTCCATTTTTTTTAAGCCCCACCATTTGGGAGGTTTTTCCATTGGTACCGTCGCTACGACAGAGGAGTTATTTTTTCAAAGGCCCGTTCCTTGTGAGGCCCACTATGGCGGAGGTTGTTTAAACTCAGAGCAACTACGACGGCTAGCATCCTATTCTTCTTGTCGGTGTGGTTTTGACTGTCGAGCCGCAAAGGAGATAACGAGAGAATTGTGGAGTTGTGGGCTAGCAGTTGCGGTTGAGTTAGAATAATTGAGCCACCGTGTCAGGGCTGTGTGCATGTTAAATTATGTCCTCCAACCCAAAGTGTTGGCGCCAATGGCGTTTTTCTCACACGAATATGTTTTAATGTTGCTTTAAAGGTTTTTAACCTTAAAATCCTATTTATTCACCAAGTGAAAGGTTTTTTCACCATTTTTATTTTTACAGAGAGGGTGAGGAGTTGACGACCATTTATCTCATTCGATCTTTTGTGTGGCTGGAAAATGATCATTTGTGGAGCTCACGTGGCACGTCCTCGCTGAGTGTTTTCAGCCGCATGTCGAGCCTCCGACCTGCCAGGTAGGTTTCAGTTTTTTCCATCTCAATTGGTTGTTTGGATTAATCTGCGGAGTTGTAGACCGTTGATACAACTATGCAGGGTTAGGTTAGGTTTTTCATCATTGCTCGGGTTAAAAAGGGTTTTTTTTCTCGTATATCTTCTTAGGATTCATCCTTTTCATCTTTAGTTTTCCCTAGTCACTACTTGCTTACAAAACATCATTAGTTAGTCCATAGGCGTTTCACCCTCAGTCTGTTAGGTCAATGATGGACATTCAAAGAGCCAAGATTCATGGCGTCATAGAGCTAGTGTATATCCTGTTGTTGAGTGTTGGTGAAAGCCGCATTTTTCCTACCTTACGCAAAGCCTGTAGGTTTTGGGTTTATATGTTCCGGCCGTGGGATAGTGGGCCTAGTCTTTTACCCTAAGGCATCGTCGTCGTAGGCTCGAAGATTTTGTTACACATGTGGTAGGGGGGTATTGCCAGGTTGGGGTTTTTCTTCTAAAAAGTGAAAAGGCTGAAGCTTGCCCATGTTAAACGATTGTTATGTCGATTGTATCCCTGACCTACGTCGTGTGCTGCCTATCCCAATGGATGGGAGTGATAGAGTAAGACAAAATGAAGGTTTTGATTTGTTGGTATATGCTTATTCATTCTGCTTTCATGCTTTCATTCAAATATAGTCGTTAGTTTATGATGTGAACGCTAAGATAGATATGTTTTGTCACATGTACAACTCACCTCAGACACCATGACAAAGAAATGGAAGAAGAAGCCCAAGATTTTTGAAGATGATTCAGAGTCAGAAATGGTCAAAGTTGCGCCCATGAAAAAGGTAGAAATCATCTTTGAAGATATGAAGGCCATAACTGGAGCTGAGCCCGATTTCAAGTGGGGTTAGATGTTCCACAAGCTGAAGGAAAAGAAGGTCCCAGAGGCAAGCTTAGAAGACCTGGATGTGTATGAAAATATATTGAGATCTGGGATCACTAAGGTGGCTACAAGACCTGAAATTCTCCCATGTGCATAAGTCATTGGGTGGATCTTACCAAGAGTAGATACCACAGGGATGATTATAAATGATGAGGAGAATAAGGGAGTGGCATCTTTTGCATCTGCATTTATATAATCAGCCTACAGATTACCAGAAAAGGAAACCAGTGTGACAACAGAATGGGTTAAAATCCTAAAGTTGGATTATACAACCACAACGAAGATGATGGTGGTTGAGGGAAAGACGTTCTGACACAAACAATCTGTAGAGTATGATACTGCTCATCTTCGGACTCCTTTCAGAATAATAACACTGATGTTGAGTAGACTCTATGGTAGAGCTGATGGGAAATTTTATAATTTTGGTTGGATCCCATTTATGTACTATGTGGCCATGGAAGGAAGAATTTTTAATTAGGCAGATATAGTGTCCGGGAACTTGGCCAAATGCATCAAAGCAGCTCAGGAAGGCTTGCAACAAAGCAAATCAGAATTTTACATGTCTTCTTCTAATAGACTGCATACTCTACCGTCACAAGTTCGAGAAGCTCAACTGCGTGTGGCAAGGAGGAAAATACCCTATATACACAGCATACCAGATACTAGGAGCTCATAAGTATCATAGTCATTACCAGTTGATATGTGAAGAATTTCTGAGACCCTTGTATCAGCTGATTTTCCTGGAAGAGTGTCCATGCTTGTCTGAGGGAGATTTAGAATCCATCAAAGAATATGGGGATTAATTCTACTCCCAAGAAGGTATGTATCTAAGGATGTATGGGGGAACTAAAGTCCCCGCATTGCTGCCCAAATACGCCATTGATTACATAGTGAACAAGGAAGCAGTTAGACTAGTTTCTCTGGATAGTTTTGGGAATTATTTGTTTGATTTGAAGAAGGTTGTGTTCCTATGAGTACCGTTCTATGTGGGAAGCTACAAGTTTGCTAAGGTTAAGGGAGCTCCATAATTTGTCAAGGAATTGGAGAATTTTCATTTTGGAGAAAAGAGCTTTCATTGGAATGACTCCCAAGGTAAGGTGGCAGCTCATAAGGTGAATTTTGAATATACAGACTATGTTGACAAGGAGGAACAAGTATACGGGAATGTTTATAGCATGGTTGTTTTGAGCAAGCATTTGAAAAAGAAGACCTCTGCAGTTAAGGGGAGTAGCAGAAGAAATCCAAAACCGAACGAGTAAGAGGAAGAAGCAGCAAAGAAGGCCAAGGAAGAGAGTGCTCGCGGATTGGCAGCAGGAGCAAAGAAGATATTAGCTGAGGAAAAATAGTGAGAAGAGGAAGAAGAAGTTGTCAGGGAAGAAAAGAGAAAGAGAGAAGAAGCTATCCAAAGTAAGATTGTTGTGCTAGAAAAGGCCATATCTCAAGAAGCTTTGAATGCAGGACTAGAAGGACAAGACCTAGAAGATTGCACCGAGGAACAAAGTAAGAAAAATGAAGAAGATCTAGGTGGTGAAGACCAAGAGCAGAGTCCTGCCTGAGATAACCCCAAATCCCCCCCATCTACTTCAGGAACCATACTTACAGGAGGCCATCTTCCCATAGTTGAAATGGTATTAGTACCATTTACCCCATCCAAAGAGTATGATGTGGCATGTCTAGAGGACATGTAGTTCAATCCCAAAATGAAGTCAATTGTTTGGAGAATAGAAAAGACTCTAAAAAGGGGAGACCGACCCTCGATCACCATAGTCACAGAGAGAACAATTGTGAAAAATGTTGAAGATAATCCAAAGCAAATGGCTTCTATGGGCGTTGCATCCGCATATGCAAATGCTCACAATATTGACAAACTCACAGAGACCCTTGAACAGTTCAAGGGAAAAATGGCCGAGATGAAAGCATTTTTGAAGAAAGAGGAAAGTGTCTACAAAGAATCAGAGAGGAAGTATGAAGATACTCTCTCAGACTATGAAATGTTGCAGCAATATTACCAAAATATGGGAGAAGAATGGGACACTTTGAAGTAGTCCAACATGAACTTGGTTAAGGTTAAAGGGGAGTTGGAAAATAAAATTTCAGAGTTGGAAACACAGAAGTCTACAACTGAACAGAAGGTATGACAATATGAAGCTCAAGTGGTGGAAATAGAGGCTTAAAAGAGCTCATTGGAGGTGTTGCTGAAGATAGAAAACTGAAAAAGAACAGACCTAACACCTTTGCCAACGCATGCTCTTATGCTCAAGAGCAAGATATATCAGATGCAGGTCTAGATTGCAGAGGACGTTTTGAAGGTCAGGAAAATAGAAGCCCGACTAGAAGAAATCTCAGTCATAACTTCTCAATTCAAAGACAAGACTCGGAATGTCATGGAAATCATTCAAGGAAGATTAGCATGGTTGGAAACAACCAAGGAGCCCCCAACAAATACACCAATCAAAGATTCAGAGAGAATGCATCTTGAATACGAATTGATAGGTTTTGGTAATAAAGTTGCTGAAAAGTTGTTAGAGGTAGTCAAGAAAACTAAGGGCCAGTGCATGGAGTTTTGTGAGAAGGTACTTGCAACTCAAAACATGTGCCAAACATCGTGTTACAGCTGCAACAATTTCCCAAAATTCTAAATTTTTTTAGGACCCTCCTCTGCTTTGGATTAGTTTGATTTTCTTTCTTATTTGGTCTAATGACTTTTGGAACGTTTTCCAGCACTTGGGTTGCTCTATCAATCGATCTGATGTTTTCCTTAATGCTTAAAGTAATCCCATGCATAATCAAGCTTATCGTTGCCTTTTGAATACCTTTGAAGCCATTATGAATCGGAAGTTTGTCCATTTGAATTTCCCGCCGTTGCGGAGGTTTTTGCCTTGTCTTTTTCCGCCGTTGCGGGTGGTTTTTGGTTCTACGTCGGAAGGTATGATTATTTCCTTGTCTGCCGTTGTGGACGGATCTTCGCTTCTGGCCTCTGCCGTTGCGGACAGATCTTCGTTTCTGGCCTCCGCCGTTGCGGATCAGTTCAGGTTTTGATTTTCTCTTTCTTTTCGACTTATGTTTTTGGTTTTCTTTTGGTTGTGTATTGGAGCCTTTTACCATCGCTCTCTCCGCCGTTGCGGACGGTGTTTTGTTATGAGTGTCCGCCGTTGCGGAGGAGTTTAAGCTGTTGGCTTCCGACCCAAAAGGCCGCCGACGTCCGATCATTATTTTCACACGCCTTGCTCGCCGTTGCGGACGGGTTGATGTTGTGGCTTTCCGCTGTTGCGGAAGGATTTGGGTTCTCACCTTCCGATCCGGAATTGTTTCTCGTCCGATCCGTTAAGTCTTCCCACGTGCGAACCATTTTATATATAGGGAGAAGCGAGGTGGATTATTTTATTGTTTGTTTTGGCTCGAACTATCGTGATCATCCTGCGCTGTCGACCCCTCGAAGCTCATGGACCACCGTGTCGGTACTCGCATCTAGGTGGCAGTTGAGGAAGCCCGACCGCTTTTGCCCTGTCGGATACGTCCGTGCCAGGTAGGTTTATTCACCTTCTCCCGTTCCTTTTGAAGCATTTGATAAGGATTGATGGAGTTAGTCTTGGTTAGGATTGCTTCCTTCGCCCGTTAAATGTATGCGTATATAATAGAGGGAAGGGGGTATTCTGACCGCTAGCATGGGAATTTTTGACCCACGTAGTATTTCTCTGCCTGCGGCCGTTGGTGCACAGCCTCACTAGGTGGGGGTTTGGTGCAGGTGGCCGTTACGCCGCCTGCACCTAACTGCCCCATGTGTGGCAGTAAGGTGTAGGGGAGTCTTTGTGGTGTTTTCCTGTGGCTTTTGGTAGTTCATCTTTTCGCTCGAGATCCATATTTCCCGTGTGCTCGAACCCCAGTCTATGTGCTCACGCCGTCCCACGCAGTCCAGTTTGGCTCGGTCGTTTGAAACCCTAGCCGGTTAGCAGGGATATGCCGTGTTTTGGTTTCGCATGGGTAGTGGTTTTGATACGAGAGTTAATTGCGGCAAGATGGAAGTAGTACCCGCAGAGAGTGGAAGGGGTAGTCGTTTTGATGTAATTTTTCTCCCACGAACCGCAAAAGTCCCCGTTGAGTTTAATCCTGCTAGGCTATTGGTTGTTAATATGTTTGTTATTGAAAACATAGGAGACTCACACAGTCATACTGCATATAGCTTCGTTCAATCAGTTTCTTTAATTGCTATGCACAGACTAGGTTACTGAGCACTGCGTCTTGTATTTTAATGGTTCTGATGGTCAGGGCATTTTTTGACTGTACATGCATGCATTTGCTTCCCTACTTGTTATCACGTTAAAACACATGAAAATGGCACCTTGCACATAGATGTAGTTTGTTGCAGTCTAGAAGATGGTTGATGGAATGATTAATATCGTACAGCAATGTTTTGCATCATGCTGAGATATAAACAAGATCACTAAATGGTGTGCATTTGGCTGTAATAGTCTTGTTAGTCAGGTCAGTCAGGTTATGCAAGATTATATCTTAGTTTCATCAACTAGTTGCTGTCATGGTATACATAGAAAGAATAAAATGCTGCACACTGTCATATAAATGTATGCACCTTGAACTTCTCAATGTTACAATGTTATATATGGCAGGAAGAATTCGAATCCACCATGTCCAAAAGACAAAAGAAGAAGGCCCTAGTGGTGGAAGAAGTGCCAGAAGCAGAAGCTGAAACAAAGACTGAATACATATATGAAGACACTCAATGTGTTTCTGGTGTTGAGCCCGAGTACAAATGGGGTGAAATATATAGATTGATTTCCTGTAGGGAGGTTCTCGACACGGGCCTCGAAGAAGAATCTATTTATGCTAACATAGAGAAATCTTCTATCATGAAAGTTGCCATCAGACCAGAGCTGTTCCCATGCTCTGAGGTAATTGGCTGGATTTTGCCCCGAGTAGATACAACCACAATGATCATAGGGAATGTTGAAGGACAGGGATATGTTGCATTCAGCCCTGGATATGTGGCGTTGGCCTATCACCTACCAGAAACCCAAGTTTTCTTATCTGACGATTGGTTGGACAGCATCAGAATGGACCTGGTGGAAACTCTTAAGAAAATGCTCTTACAGGGAAAGCTTTTTCGACGCAAACCAACCAGTGAGTATGATACAGCGAGCCTGAGGGTTCCCTACAGATTTATCGCTCTGATGCTGAATAGGATCTTTGGGAGAGCTCATGGCAGACTCTTTAAACTTGAATGGATACCAATTATTTTCCATGTGGCAACCCAAGGCACAGTCTTCAACTGGGCCAGCATGGTGTCTAGCAGTCTTTCTTCTTGCGTGACCTCAGCCTTGGAGGGAGAGTCCAAGAAAAGATCGGAGTTTTACATGAGTTCAATATTGATAGATTGCATATTGTGTAACCAGCCCTTCCCTGGTCTCAAGTGCATTTGGGACAGGGAAAGAATGCCTGTGTATGCCGCTTATAGACCATTGTGGGCTCACCAGTACCATAGCCATTACAGAGAGGTATGTGAGCACTTCATTATGCCACTCTACATGCTCATTTTCCGGAAGGAATGTGACTGTATGTCAGAAGGTGCCATGCAGGTAATAGAAGAACATGCAGACTATTTCTTGACTGACAATGGCATGTATTTCAGAATGTTTGGAGGATCAAAGACACCTTTACTACTGCCCAAATATGTAACGGATTATATAGTCCATAAAGAGGCAGTCAGGCAGGTGTTCATTGATGAAATAGGTAGTTTCTTGTTCGAACACAAGAAGACCGCATACCCTCCTTTACCATTCAAGTTAGGTAGCTACAAATTCACCAGGGTGAAACAAGCAGCTAAATTCATAGAGGAATTGGGGAAGTTCCATTTTGGTGAGATGCCTTTCCGAAGGAATGATACTCATGGTAAAGTAGCGGAGCATTGTAAAGAACACAAAGTACATTTTGAGTATACTCATCACTTTGATAAGGAATAATCTGTCTTCCGAAACGCCCCTAACATGACGGCACTGAACAAAATGTTTAAGAAAAAGATTACCACCAAAGGTGGAAAGGGGGATGAACAGAAAAGGGCTAAAGAAGAAGCCAAAAAGCGAAATGAAGAAGCCCAGAGGTTGGAAAAGGAAGCTGCAGAAAGGATTCATTCAGAAGAAGAAAGAAGAGCTACTTAGGAAGCAATAGAGAAAGCAGAGGAAGCAGCTAGAAAAGAAACAGAGGAAGCAAAGAGAAAGCTCGATGAGGAGCTTCAAAGGCAAGAAGCTGAGAGGATAAAATTGACACAGCAGTCAGCTTCTGAGACAGCAGCAGGGCAGACTCAGGATGTGGAGCACCCCAAGGTACAGACCCCTCAAGTACCTGCTACTAGCATACCCAGGGTTCCCACGCTCATGCTGGTCCCATTTGTGCAGGAAAAGGGAAAAGAAGTCCCTGACTTCAATACTGTTTATTATGATAGGGCCACCAAGAGAATAATGAAGAGGACAGAAAGGAAGGTAGAAGCAGAAGGCATGCCTGGCAAAATGATAACAGATACTACTGTTATGCTAGGAACAGACCTAGATCCAAGGCTTACCCTGAGGGCCGGGACTCCAATACTACATGCCTCAGAAGATAACATAGACAAGGTGATGACTGAGCTGGAGTCGTATAAGAAATCCTCTGCTCAGCTGAAAGATACCCTGAAGAAAGAAAGAGAGGAAGGAAACAATTTGAAGAAGAAATTTGAACACTTACAGAGGGAGATGAAGACTGTTGAAGTTGAATTGCAGGCCCTACATGAAGAGAGACAGGCTCAGGAGACTACACAAGAACACCTTGAGCAAGTGCAAGCAGAAGATCAAGAGTTGAAGAAGGAGAAGGAGCAGTTACTGGCAAAGGTGGAGGAGCTAGAAGAGCAACAGAAGATCATCTTGACAGCCAATGATATGCACTCCCAAGACCTGAGAAAGGAACATCAGGAACAGATCTCTTCGTTTCTCCAGCCATTCAAAGAACATATCTTGGCCTAGAAAGCTAGAATGCTCCAGCTACAGATTGCTCTAGAGGAGGAAAGGTGTAAGGTCCTTCAGATTGACAGCCGGTTAGGGGAAATCATGGAGACCTCCTCCTACTTTGTCGACAGATCCCAGGATGTTCTTGAAGTTTTGAATGCCAGAATGGCAAGGCTAGAGAACAATGCAGAGACTCCAGCAGAGCTACCAGCCAAAGACCATCAAGCCCTAAAAAGAGATCATGACCTAGTAGAGTTCGCTGTCAGCACCACGGAAGAATTCAAGAAGACCGTCAAAAGGACGTAGGGAGCATGCTCATAATACTTCAGGAGGCTCCTTAATACATTCAACCGGTGTCAGACAGACGCTGAACATAATCTTGATGATTTCCCAGACCATGAAACTTTCATAGAAATATTGCAAAGTAGATATCAGGATGCAGAGGCCAGGACGCAACAGATCAATGCCATTGATGACCTAGTTTTGAAGAATGAAGTGGGCCACCCAGCCGTTAGTGTACATTTTTTGGAAGATCAGCTTCGTTTGAGCCCAGCAAGGATCGAAGCTATCAAGAATCAGGCCGAGAAATTTGAGATAAATATTCAGTTTTTGGAGCCTAGCACTTTTGAAGGCATCGCTAGTGAAGCCGCAGCGTGGAAGAAGTTCCTAGAAAGCCAAGCGGGGCCCTCTTCATAAGGGATGGGTCACCTTTGTATTTTGTAATATTTCAAAAAGACGTTTGAAAAAGTAAAACGTTGGGGAAAATGAAAGGTTGGGAAGCCCAAAGGCTACTTTGGGCAGCCCAACCATTCCACTCTTTTTGTATAAATATAATAGACTAAGAAGAACATGGGGATTTTTCCCCAGTAAGACTGGAGGACATATTGTAAGAAGAACTATTTCCTTTTGCAATAAAAAAATTACAGTTTGCCTGTTGGAGAAAGAGATGTGAAATTTCCTAATGTTATGCAATGGATGGCGGAAAGATGAACTACTTTATTTTTCAGCTTGTGTCCATGAATCGTGAGATCGTTCTAACTTTATGACCTATGTCTTGTGGAATGATTTCTGATTTATTTTGTGGAAAGTTCACCAAGAGTAATGTATGTTGCTTATATAACAATTAGCTATCTGATTGTTGGATTACCTTTAAATCTTTCATGTGTTGTAGATAAGAATATCAGTTACCTGTAATTTCCGTTTATAATGCATGAATAATCCACATTACTCATAAATAAATCATATTCTGGCTCCCCGGGGATAGGTGCATAGATAGTTAGTTAGATGGATAGTAGTTTGTGTCATTCTTGCATATGTGATGTAGACGCTTGCGAGCCTAAGATGAGAGGTAAGAACCTGTGCATCACATTGTGACGCTCCCCGCATCCTCATCACCCTGCATTGTTAGTTAGGCATTTGCATTGCATGCATTAAGTCAAAAAACTACAAAAACTCGGTGGACCGGGCCGCAACCGGTAAAACCTTTTGTTTTGTTACTTTGACCTACGGTGGCCGGACCGCAAACCGGACGGATTCCCTATACCAAATAGTCAACGAGCTAATTGGGAACGTTGATTGGGGAGAATCCTTTACTGTTGTCGCCTGCGAATTTCCAAGCCCCAACACATCGTCAAAGAAAATATTAGATGAACTTCCTACACATGATGAACATTTGAAACAATTGCATGATAGATTGCAGGAAGATGAGTTGGGCATACAGCTGATTTAAAGCTTGGACAACCATGTGCTAAAAAGTGTAATTGCTTAAGCAACAGTAAACAACAGTCGGTTGGAAGATCAACTCCGATTACTTCTAGCTAGAATGGCTAACATAAAGGACCAGGCTGCCAAGCACGAAGTTACTGTCATATTTTTGGAGCCATCAGACTTTGAGAAAATAATTAGGGATGCTATGGCATGGAAGTAGTTTATTGAGAATTTAGTTGGGTCCACATAAAGTTTTTGTCTTATTGACACATGGGACACCTATTTTGTAATATTTGTATTTTTGTCTTAATTAGCGAGCACACTAGATGACAAAATATTTTGTAACTGAATTGTAAAGGAATCCCAAAGGGCAGGGAGATCAAAGGTCATTTGGAAATGTATAAGTATAGGTAAAATCGAATGAGGAAGGACTTTTCTAGCTCACTTTTGTGAAACACTTATTGTAGGAGGAACTATTTCTGATTATAATAAAGAAGATGGAATTTTCCACTGGAGAATGAACTGTTGAGTTCAAATGCATGTTGAATGAATAGCTGAATATAATTATTTATGTGTTGGCTGGCTATGCAATTAGTGAGATCGTTCTAACTCTGAAATATTTCTTACTAGTGAATGATTTCATTTCTTTGTTTTGAATTGTGTGCAGAAAATGAGTGATGAATGTTTAAATAAACAATGGGCTATCTCTATGTTAATCTTTCTGTTGTTTTATGTGTATAATGAATTATATCAGCTATCTGTAAGATTCTATATGCATGGAATACAATACATTACTCATACAAATTATCATCTTGCTCCCTAGGGATAGGTTAGTTACAATTAGATAGATTTAGTTTAGCGTTTATTTGCTTTTTGTGATTCGGGAACAAAGGAGATGAGACGGGAGGTAAGAACCTACTCATCACATTGTGAACCCTATGCTTCTTGATCAGCTGCATTTAGATTTTAGGCACTTGCATATCATTATAAAACATAAAAATAAAAAATACACATAAACGGTGGACCGGGACACAACTGGTAAAAAAAATTTAAACCGTTACTTAATTTTACGGTAGCCAAACCGTAAACTGGACGGATTCCCCATACCAAAAAATAAGTGAGCTGATTGGGAACGGTTATTGGGGAGAATCCCTATTGTCGGTACCTGGGATTTTCCAGGCATCAACAATTTTGGCGCTATAAGGAGGGCCGCAAGTGCATGGCTAGATGAGGAAATTTGTTTCCTCGAGAACATTCTACTGGTGACAGTTTTCAAACTAATTTTCCCAAAATACCAAGCCCTAAAGGAAAAGTTAAAACTAAGTCAGATGATACAGAGTATCTCTATCCTGTTTCTAACGAAGTAGTAGATCATTTGAGAAGAATCACAAGATCATATGCAAAGAATCTAGGAGGATTGCCAAATATTTTTTCCCTACCTAAAAGACAAGTTCACAAGAAAGAACGCCCTTACTTAGAGTATTCTCTGCTAGTCAGATATTTTGAAGAGTTGGTAGATTTAACCTTGCAAGAGATTGATCAACCCCTTGACCACTTGGGACCTAATTCGCCTGTTCAAACTCCTTTCCAATCTCCACCTTAGTCTCCTAAACCATTCATGGTTGGAAATGTACCTCCAAACCCTAATGCAAATCACGACAATCCACCTGCACCAACTTGGAGGGCTAGAACACCATTAAACTTAGCTCCTTCAATGCATGCTTTGCTGCAGAATTATCAAAAGTCTTTTCCTATATTTGACCTGGGGGAAGGCACATCTGTGGACGATCATCTACATAGTTTTTCTTGGTTTTGGAAGCACTAGCAGTTGAATATGAGGATGTAGTTTGTAGGTTGTTTCCTCATACTCTCAAAGGAAAAGCAATGTCCTGGTATTTTGGTTTACAAGCCAATTCAATCACTGATTGGGACACTTCGAAAGAATGTTTAAAAGCATGTTTTGTAGCCAAAGGACCACTGTCGCTTTGATGAAAGAGTTGTTAGCTCTAAAGAAGGAAAATAAAGAAAAGGTACAGGACTTCACGCATAGATTTGCTGCTCACTTAAAAAATTTCAACGCAGCCATAAAACCCACTGAAGAAACTTTAATAGAGTATTATACATCAGCTCTTGGTCCCGAAATGGCCATGTTTTCTAAAAGATCAGTTAAAGTCACCTTGGCTGCAACATATGAAGAGGTTGAGAAGATAGAGGATGAGCTATAAAGTGTAAACAAATATCCGATGGAGGCATAAGCAAAGACCTTTAATAACAAGAAACCTCTATTATCACCCAGACCTAAAGACAAAATATCACATGAATTGGAGGGAGTAGTCAAGATGGTCCAGAAGTTATCTCATAAGATTATTGACATGGAAAAGGAGAGGGAAACTAAGAAGCAATTCAAGCCCTATTATAAGAGAAAAGATGAAAGTGGTCCCTCACAACCTCCTACCATTAGTCCTTTTGTCATGAATCTTACTGAAGTTGGGATGGATAACTTCTGCACTTTCCATCAGCAGCCTCATTCTGAAAAAAATTTCCCACAATGGATTAATTCTATGACTTTAGTTATGAATCAGTTACTTGATTCTAAGTTAACTGAACCTGTGGATGAGGAATAAAAAATGCACGAAGTAGAGGAAGCATTGGAAGAAACTACTATGGTCTTGTGGGATTGTGCACCTATGCTTGGTTTGGAAGAAGAAGAACCTAATGAGGAGATACAATTGTCGGATGTTAATGTCACAACCAGGAGCAAGGGTCCAATAATTGAAGATAACACACTGCTGCCCAAGATTAAAAGAATCCAGGAAAACTTGAAGAAGGTCAAGAATAACACTAAGACTCAACTCATACCTGATTTAGTCATAACAAGGCAGAATACTCCAACGATTGGTAGGCCTGTAAAGGAGGATGAAAGAAAAGTAGAAGGTGTGAAGAAAAACTCAACAGATTTTGAGACGGGGCACGATATAATAGAAGACATCAAGAAGACCAAAGCTAATATTTCTTTTTTTGAAATGTGTAGTTTAGCCCAGCAAAAGAAAAAACTTTTGGAAGCATTAAATCCACCAACCAACAAGCCCCAAGAAAACATTAAGTCGGAAGAAGAAATGAACGAAGCTAGTATTGGTGGGAAGTCCAAATCCAGAACTTTACCTTTTCTGCTCAGATTTGAAATTTTCAATCATAATGTGCACAACTGTTTGGTTGATTCAGGAGCATATGCTAATGTTATGCCTTTGTCAGTGTGTAAAAGGATAAATGACCAACCCAAGCCATATGATGGCAAGATAATATAGTTGGATAGAATGACTATGAAAGTGGTAGGAGAAATTGAAGATGTGCTTATACGTTTATTTGTAGATGAGAGAGTGTGTCAGTTCATAGACATGATGGTGGTTGACATACCAAAAGCTTATGGATTAGTATTAAGTCGAGACTGGTTTGCGAAACTAGATGGATATTTTGCAATCGATTGGTCTCATTTATGGTTACCCTATCAAGGATGTCAAAATTAGATTAAAGTGATGAGAGAGCCGCATATGAGACACAATGTGACTCAATTAGAAGGAAAGAATGAGCCAGTGAATTTTTCACACCTTGTGTTGGGAAATTATTTCATTGATCTAGAACTGGGAAATTACCAAGCTGAAGAAGCCGTTAATAGATCAGTTACACAGCTCGATCTCCTTCGGTTTTCATGTGCTGATGAAGTTGACTGTAACATAGTTAGTCTAGTTTCAGATGTAGAAAGTAGAAATAGTTTAGTAGATGTAGTAGATAAGTTTTGGGTTCTCTACTTTGACGATTCAAAAACGCAGGAAGGATCAGGAGGTGGCTATATCCTGATGGATCCAGAAAATAATAAACATTTTCTTTCATGTAGATTAGAATTTGAATGCACAAATAATACAGCTGAATACGAAGCATTAATACAAGTTTTAAAAAGGGCAATTGAGTTCAAGGTTAAGAATTTAAAAGTCTATGGAGATTTTGAAATTATTGTCAAACAAGTCTAAAATACAATCCATTGTTTATCTCCACATCTAAAGGGTTACCAAAGCGAAGTCTGGGATTTGCTAGTGAATTTCGATGCATTTAATGTAGTTTCTATTCCTAGACTGAAAAAATGCAACGACTGACTTATTAGCTACGTCAGCCACCAAGCTTGTTTCCACTAATAATCGATGTTATATTGAATTACTTTTCAGGCCTTCTATACCAGATAATATCACGAATCTAAGAGTGTTCGATGATGACCCACAGATACTAGAATTTCTGACAAACGATGAGAATTTCAAGGGAGCAGTAATTGATGAAGAAGAACATCAAGCAAACCTTCGAAGCAGAAAATTTATACCAAAAGGAGTTAGAACATTGGAAGGAATGTTCGATTGAATAACAAGTTTAGAAGGCCAACAAATGTTAAAACGCATAGCTCATCTATGCAATTTGAGCTGATAAATCTGGGGTCAGAAGCTGAACCTAAATATGTAAATTTGGGAAAGTGCTGCTCACCTGGAGAAAGGTACAAATTCATTAACTTGTTTAAGCAATACAAAGACGTCTTTGCTTGGACATAAGAAGATATGAAAACATATGATAGCATGATTATACACCATGTTTTTTCGATCAAAGCAGGGGTCCAGCTATATCGGCAGCCTTTAAGAAAAATGCATCTGAATTTGGAACCTCTGATTCAAAGCAAAGTGAAGAAGCTACTTGATTCAAGAATTATCTTTAAAGTCAGACATTTGGAATGGGTTTCGAACTTAGTACCAGTAAGGAAAAATTTTGGTGATATTAGACTCTGTGTGGATTTTAGAAACTTGAATCGTGCCTTCGATAAAGATAACTACCCAGTCCCGCCCATGTAACAAATCTTGCAGATGGTCTCTGGATTAAAATTATTCTCTCTGCTAAATGGTTTCTCAGGCTACAACCAAGTATTAGTAGCAGAAGAAGACAAATTAAAGACTGCATTCAGAATTAAGTGGGGGACTTTTGCATATAGGAGGATTCCATTTGGACTTATAAACACTAGAGCAACTTTCCAGAGGGCCATGTATATAGATTTCCGCGGGCTGATTTCCTGAACCATGGTAGTATATTTGGATGACGTTACAGTTTATTCCAAGAAAAGAGAAGAACACATGTTTCATTTAAAACAAATTTTCGAACGTTGTTGGAAATGCGGTATCTCTTTAAATCCAAAGAAATGTGTGTTTGTTGTATTGGACGGAAAGATTTTGGGTCATATAATTTTCAAGAAAGGGATCTCAATAGACCCAGATAGGAATAAAGCAATAGAACAGATCCCTTTGCCCCACAATAAGAAAGGAATGCAATTTTTTATGGGGACTATAAACTTTGTGCGAAGGTTTGTGCCCAATTTTGCTTAGATAGTCAAACCTTTGCAGCAAATGGTTAAGCAAAGTGCTCAGTTTAAATGGACCAACTTAGAGAAAGGTGCATTCGACAAGATTAAATTAGCGATAGCCCATGCACCCTCTTTCAAAAGTCCATATTTCAAGAAAGATTTCATCTTATACACTTTTGCTTCAGACACCTCATTAGCAGCAGTGCTTACATAGAAAGAAGAAGGGGGAGACAAGTACCCTATATCATTCATGAGCACTAGACTCCAAGGTGTTGAGTTGAATTACCTCACTTTTGATAAAGAAGAATATGTGGTGTTCAAGGCAGTAAAGAAATTCAGGCCTATTGAGGCCTGAAAATTCCCAGGTAACAACAGTTAGGGATTCTCCCCAGTAAACATTCCCTACTAGCCAATTACTGTTTGGTATGGGGAATCCGTCCGGTTTAGGGTCCGGCTACCGTAGGTCAAGTAACAAAATAAAAGGTTTTACCGGTTATGGCCCGGTCCACCGTGTATATTTTATTTTTTTTGAATTTAAGTATGATATGCAAGTGCCTATCTAAGAATGCAAACTGATAGAGAATATGAGGAGCGGTCACAATGTGATGCGTAGGTTCTTACCTCTCATCTTAACTCACTCGCATCTAAATCACACACAGCAAGATACTAAAACTAACTATCTAACCTATCCCTAGGGAGCAAGATTATCATTTATCAATGAGTAATGTATTTCTGCACATGCATTTAAAAAAACACAGATAGCTGTTATTTAATTCAAAACACATGAACATTAATAGATATAAGAACAATAAGATAGCTCATTGTTTATGAAAATCCTTCAATACTCATAGTGGAAATTTCATAGAATAAACTAGAGCTCATTCATAACAAGAACATAGGTTCAAAGAGTTAAAACTATCTCACAGTTAATGGACAATAGGTAAAAATGAAATAGTTCACATTCAACAAATCCATAGCACAATATTTGAAATCTTTCACCAAGCTTTCTCCAACAGGAAAATTGTAATTCTTATTGCAAAAGGAAATAGTTCTTCTTACAACATAATCTCACAAATCTATCTGGGAAAAAGTCTCTTATTACATCTAACTCTCCTATACTTATACAAAAGGCAAAACTTTTGGGCTACCCCAAAATTAATTTTGGGCTTCCCCAACGTTTCAATCCAAAATCTTGTCCTGTAGTGAGTGCTCATACATTATACAATATATTACATTTAAGACAAAAATTTAATAGAGCACTTTTATGAAGAGGGCCCCGCTTGTTCATTGATGAACTTTTTCCACGCATGGGCCTCTGCTGCTATGCTTTCAAAATATGAGGGTTCAAGAAAATGTATGTTGATCTCATACTTTGCAGCCTAATTCTTAACCACCTCTATTCTTGTTGGACTCAAGCATAGCTGATCTTCAAGTAAATGGATGCTGACTACTGCATGAGCTACTACATTCTTCAGGATCTGCTCATCTAGATCCTTGACTTGTTGGATCGTCTGCTCATCTTCCTGGTACCTGCTCTGTAATTGTTCTATGAACAGCTCATGTTCTAGTAATGCATCCAGTCTTTGTTCTGCAACAACTTGGCATCTGTTGTAGGTGACCAGCGCCCTTCTGCAGTATTCAGTACAGGCTCCTCTCGTTTTCTTCATAGTCCTCTTGAATTCCTCTGTTGTATTTATTGCAAACTCTAATAAGTCGTAATCCTACTTTAAGCTATGTCGATCTTTGGCTGGTAACTCTACACGTGTTTCTTCATTGGTTTCTATCCTTACTATCCTTCCAGCCAGGACTTCCAAAATATCATGAGATCTATCTACAAAACATGAAGTTGTGTCCAAGATTTCTTCCAACCTGCTATCTATCTGTAAGATCTTACATCTTTCTTCTTCAATACACATTTGCAGTTGGTGAATTCTTCTTTGTTGAGCTAGGACATGCTCCTTCAAAGGCTGGATATCAGTATTATGTTCACTGACATCCTTCAGTGATGCTGTTAATGAAGCAATCTGTCCCTCAAAACTTTCTACCTGCACTTGAAATTGATTTTCTCTTTCTTCTATAGTGGCCTTCTATGCCTCCAACTCAGCAATTTTGTTCTGTAGTTGGTCCTTTTCTGCACTCAGAGTTTCATATGATACTTTGAGGTCATTTTTCTCTGTCTTCAACACCTGATACTCTAGCTGTAGTCTCTGTAATTCTTCTAAGCTATTATGAGCATCTTTTTCTATTCTCTCCATGGAAACCTCTAAGGTCATCTTGTTTGCATGCAGAGTCTGGAGTTCTGCCTTTGAAGTCCTTACTTCATTCTGCATGTCTTCAAATTTCCTTTTTAGCTTATAACCTTCATCCCTCTCCTTTTTTAAAGTTTCCTTTAATTGTGCTGCATTTTTCCTTGATTGCTCAAGGTTTGTCATAAGTCTATCCACATTGTCTTCAGTGGCCTGGGTTAATGCCACCCTAGCTCTGGCTGTCAGTCATGGATCTGCATCTATCCCATGCACCAAAGTTTTATCAGTAATAATCATACCTGATTGTCCTCCTGTTTCGACCTTCTTCTCATTTCTCTTGACAAACCTCTTCTTCTCCTTGTTATATAATATGGTGCTGAAATCAGGGACCTCTTCTCCTTCTTTCTGCATAAAAGGTACCAAATTCAAACCAGAAAAAACAACCTGTTCTTGAGTGCTGCTAGAAGTGGCAGCAGGCTCCTGGGAATCAAGATTATCTTGTCCCTGCCCCTGATCTATATGATCATGTGCTACTTGTGTATCTATTTGTCAGTAGTTTGCTAATCTTTCTTAGCTCCTGCTAATCTCAGACCTTCACTCTCTTCTTGTTTTTTCTTCATCTCTTCATCTTCCTTCTTCTTTCTGTCCTCCTCTTCCTTCTTTGCTTCTTCCTCTGCAACTTTCTTTCTTTCTTCTTCTTATGTCTTGAGCCAACTCTCTGCCTCTTGTGCTAGCCTCCTAGCATCCTCTTCCCTCTTTTTGGCTCCTTCTTCTTCAACTTTCTTATGTGTGGTTTTTCCCTTACCACCCATAATGGTGATCTTTTGCTTAAATCTCTTCTTCAATGCAATCACATTCTTTGCATTTTTGAAGATTTCTTCATCCTTGTCCCATAAGTTTGTATATTTGAAGTGAACATTTTCCTCTTTGCAATGTTCTGCAACCTTGTTTTGGGAGTCATTCCTGTGGAAGTTCATCTCCCCAAAATGAAAGTGCTCCAACTCCTCTACGAATTATGTAGTTTTTTTTACTTTTGAAAATTTGTAACTTCCCAGCCAGAAAGGTATGGCAGGATAGGCTGCCTTCTTATGTTCAAACAATAAGCTTCCTACACCATCAAGATATACCTGCCTAACTACCTCTTTATGTACCACATAATCAGTGGCATACTTAGGGAGTAGAGAAGGTGCCCTAGAGCAACCATACATTCTGATGTACATTCCCTCTTCAGTCAAATAGTAATTCCCATGTTCCTCAATGACTTTGAATGCCTCCTCGGACATGCAATTACATTCTGTCAGGAAGATCAAAGTGTAAAAAGGCATAATGAAATGTTCACATATCTCTTTGTAGTGGCTATAATATTTTTGTGCCCAAAATAGTTTGTATGCAGTGTATACAGGGGTCTTGTCCATGTCCCAATTACACCTTAGAGCTCGAAATGATTGGGTACATAATATGCAGTCCACTAAGATAGAGCTCATATAGAACTCTGATTTCTTCTGTGACACCCCTCCCAAAGCTGAAGATATGCAGGCTAAGGGGCTATTGGACACTATGTTTGCCCAATTGAATATAGTCCCCTAAGTGGCCACATAGAAAATGATTGGTATCCATCCCAATTTGAATTTTTTTCCACGAGCCCTCCCAAAAACTCTATTCAACATAAATGCTATAAATCTATAAGGGGTCCTGAGAGTGGTTGTTTCATATTCCCCTGAGGGCCTAGTTCGAAAGTTCTTCCCTGGTATCATCATTCTTTTGACTGTCTCAACCAAGTCCAAATTTATCTCTTTCAACCAATTTTTAGTTAAGTATACTTGAGCAGGAGGTAGGTGATATGCCAGTGAGACATAACCAGGATTGTATGCAGCATAGCCCTGTTTGGCAGTATTTGCTAAGATCATTGTGGTAACATCTTCCCTAGGCAGGATCCAGCCGATCACTTCGGAGCATGGGAAAAACTCAGGTCTAGTGGCTACCTTCATCAGAGCATATTTATCGATGTTTGCATATATATTCAGTTCTTTGAACCCTGCATTAGGCACATCTTGATTTGCAATCATTCGGTATATTTCACCCCACTTGTAATCTGGCTCTACTCCAGTGGTAGCTCTTGTATATTCATAAATGTATTCCACCTTGGTAATGATTTCCACATCTGGTTCTCCCTCAGCAATAGGAGCCTTCTTCTTTTGTCTTTTAGACATATCTCCTTTGAAGAAGTTACCCTGTCATAAACCAAACATGTTCTTAGACCATTGGAGCTTTTAGTTAGTGTTCTAAGAATGAAGAAAACTGTATCAAAACATTTACCTCTTCCATATGCATTCTCAACAAATAAACTATCATAATATTAATGCATAATAGAAAATAATAGGAAAAAGGACTTCTGCAAATTGGGTCTAAACTTCTAAGTCTGTCTGCAACTAAAACATGATCCCGATAGCAAATGCATCATTTAAAACGAACTGCATTCAAACTCTTTGCATAACATGAACCACCAAATTAATTGTAAAACAAAAATGTGGAAATCCCAGCTCGACCAAAATGTTGAAAACCCCTTGTCATTTCTCGAAACTAGGGTACACGCCTGTGAAAAATGAAACCCCCCCTGGATGGCCATAAACCACCCCACAAAAGTCGGCGCAGACAGCGTAACGCTTGTCTACACCAACTACCTAAACCTTCGGACCGGGATTGAGCTTCCATAATGGCTTATAAACAGACTCAAGAAAAAACCCCCATCGCAAATACTGTCAAACTGACTGATACCTCACGCTGTAAGGATACAAATTCATATTTAGACGGCCAACTACCAAACAACGGGAAAAAACCAACCAGGGGAAAACCCTAGTTCCCAAAACGACTCATAAAATTAAGAGAAAGCGGAAACCATGGTTGGCCTACCTGGCAAACAAGTCGTAGTCGACATGATGGTCCAAAAATTCCATGGTAGCACTCCAAATAAACGAAACCCTGACAGCTAAGCAAGCTGATACAGTTCGAACAGTGAGGATGGAGCAGACACAAGTTCACAAGGGTAATAATAAAATAATATCCCACCCCAATATATAGACCTCCCAGTGAAAAAGACGGTGGTAAAAAACTCAATTGGCGGATGAAACAACTATAACGTTGGACGATTAGTTCACTCAGGAGTCGCAACGGCGGGCGATGAACAAACTATGGGCTTTGCGACCAACTGAAAACATCGGTGGTCAGAGGCTTGGAGGACTAACTCAAAATGCGTCGGCAGATAAACCAACTAAACATCCGAGAGATAGTGTACTGCATAGTCACAACGGTGGAAACAATCAAACTACGTCCTCCGCAATCAAATGAAAACTTCGGCGATCGAAAAATTTAATGACTACAGATTGGTGAGTCTAACACTAAGCATCTCCGCAGTGTTGGTGAGATAACAACAAAACCTCCAAAACAACGGCGCCACTCGAGACTAGAACTCCGACTATTTTCCAAAAAAATTCCGATAGAGAAACAAAAAATCATCGCAAAGCAAAAAGTTTAAACCAATAAAACCATATAATCGGTGAAAGAAAAAGCTATCCATCGGCTCGTTCTCTATCTGTCCTCGAAAACGGCAGTGACATAGAAGGCTAAGCTCCAACCATGATAAAATCAAAAATACCGACAAGCCAAAGAAACAAAATAAAAGTGCATCGGTGCAAATAAGAATTGTCCATTAGGAAGTTCATTACTGACCCTCCGCAACGGCGGCCATGTAGAGAACTACCGCCCTGATTCAGACATAAATAAACTTCTGACAGTGATGAAGGAAATCATTTTTAAATCAAACTTCAAGTTCCACAGTCAAAAGCATCGGCAGACAAACAACAGCTTTCCAAAAAAAAGAAAAATAGTTGACCCCAATTCAACCTTAAACAATCCAAAATGTACCAGAGGAAAAAACAAAGTTCATCAATCCAAACACTCCCAGGCAAGATAAAATTAAGAGGAAGGTCCACAATTTTTAAAATTTTGGGAAAATAGTTGCAGCAACAAGGCCTTATATACTAAAGAACGTAACCAAATTTTTGCACCTACCCCAACAATCTAGAATATTTTCGTACAGAAAGAGTTGGGAGAAAGAAGAGCGAATTGGGTTACAACCTTGCAAGAGTATGACTTGGATTTTAATCCAGCCACTATCATCAAGGGACAGGGGCTGTGCAAATTAATGGCTGAAAGCCAAAACAATGAAGATAACGATTGGAAGAATGAGGCTGAGCTGCACATGGTTGATGTATGCCCCTTATTTACAACTCCAGAATCTTGGTATAGAGATTTAGTGCACTATCTCCAACAAGGTTATCTTCCTGAACATTGGAATTCCAAGCAGAGAAGGGCCTTGCACTTAAAATCCACATCTTACCAAATAATCGATGGAGTGTTGTTCAGGAAAAATTATGATGGAGTTTTTCTTAGGTGTTTAGAATGAGAAGATGCAGCCAAAGTAGTCAGATACATTAGAGGAAATTTGAGGTCTAAAATGGGCCTCCTAAGGAAAATGATAAAATAATAGTTAAAATAATAAACTAATAGTTATTAATTTTGGAGGAAGAATGAAAAAAATGACTTTTTTTGTTCATATTTTCAACATATCTCCCTATATTTTTACTCAAATTTCAAGCGAGAGAGGTCATTGGATGCAGAATTTAATTCCGCATCCAACGAGTACCCACAATGCATACTTTTGATAGACCCCGCTACCCCAAAAATAAGAAATACCTGAAAAAACGTGTTGATGATGTCAAGATCCATCCCCACCGAGACCATCATATGCAATATAGAGGACTGCATTCAAAATTTGAGTGCTTTGGATAAGGAAACCATCAGACAAGATTGTGCTCTAGTCCTAAGGAGAGCCAAAATACCCAAGAACAACGTCACTAAAGAAGAACAATTAGCCTTAAGAAGCCTCAAGTCTAACAATGACATAGTTATATTAAAAGCAAACAAAGGAGGTGCTACGGTCATCCTAGACAAATAAACTTACAACGCAAATATGTTAGATCATCTTACTACTAGCGAGAGCTATAGAAAACTTAACAAAAGCCTATTTCTAAAATAATAAGAGAGGTAAAAAGAACTATTAAAAACTCAAACCTTGATGAAAGAATTAAGAAACATCTTACCCATAAACATGAGATTACACCCAGAATATATGGCCTCCCAAAAATTCACAAAGAAGGAGTACCCCTTCGACCCATCATTAATACCATATACTCCCCCACTTATGAGCTGGAAAAACACGTAGCCAAAATCCTAGGCCCCCTGGTAGGTAACACAGACTCATACATTAAAGACTCAAGTGAATTTGTGGAGTTGATAAAAAAGAAGAAGGTAGAACCCAATGACATAATCTTGAGTTTTGATGTGGTCTCCCTATTCACTAAGATACCTTTAGATGAGGCCATCCAAATCATCAAAAGAGGTAACAGACCCAGACACAGCGAGGTTAGCAGAAGTTTGTCTCAGATCCACTTTCTTCAGTTTTCAAGGAGAATTCTATGAGCAAACCACTGGGGTAGCCATGGGATCCCCCCTCTCACCCATAGTGGCAAAACTCTACATGGAAAAATTCGAGAAAGAGGCTCTAAACTCCTACCCACTAAAGCCTTCACATTGGAAAAGATACGTGGATGATACAAATGTGATTTGGCCGCATGGGGAAAATGAGCTTAAAATGTTTTTTGAACACCTTAATAATCGTTCGGCAAATATCAAGTTCACAATGGAACTGGAGGAGAATGGGAGCATCCCATTTTTTGATGTCTTGTTAACTATGAAAGAGAATGGGACCTTAGGACATAGAGTTTTTAGGAAGAAAACAAATATGGAGAGCTACCTCCACGCAGATTCCCACCACCACCCCTCCCAGAAAATAGAAGTCATTAACACTTTAGCAATTAGGGCTTCTAGAATTTTGGATATCGACCATCTCCAAGAAGAAAAAGACCACCTCAAAGAGGTATTTTTGAACATAGGTTACGAGCCTAGGACCATTAAGAAGGCCCTCGATAAGGCCAATAGTGGACATTCATATAACCATGCAACACCTAAAGATTTGAGTGATGACCACAATACCCATACTTGTGGCACAAGAGCCTACTTACCTTACATCCAAGGGGTCATCGACAAGATATCCAGAATCCTTAAAAAGAGTAATATTACAACTTCATTCAAACCCTTGGAAACTATTAAACAAAAAATGAAATCTGTAAAAGACCCGATCGACCCAAAACAACTTAGGGGAGTCTACAACATCCTGTGTTCGTGCAATATTAGCTATATAGGTGATATTGGATGATTTTTCCATACTAGACTTAAAGAACATGAAGCCAACATGAGGATTGAACGAGTCCATACCTCGGCCTTGGCAGAACATTGCGCCAAAACCAAACATCAAATTTGCCTTGAAAACACCAAAATCCTAGCCAAAGAAAACCACTATTTTAAAAGAAAATTTAGGGAAGCCCTGGAAATCATCAAACATCCAGACAATCTGAATAGAGATGGAGGCCTCGAAGTCAGCACAAACTGGCTTCCCTCTCTCCTCAAAACTAAATTAAGTAGATAATCCTTCTTTCCTTAAGTCAGATAACCCTACTTAAAATATCAAATTTCAAATTTAAATTATGAATTTCAACTTTTGAAATTCTCAAACCCTTCTTAACAATTAAAAATTTAAAAATTTAGAACTATTAAAAATTAATTTTAGAAAAAAACTTTTTAAAATCATAACTAAAAATTATTTAAAACTATAAGTTTTAAAAATTGAAGAGAATTAACTAACAACTTTTCTAAACTATTACCAATAATAGTATTGGTAAGAACTATATAAAATTACCAATAATTAGTATTGGTACAAATTATATTAAAAATTTTAAATTTTTTTAGTAAAGACTTATAAAATTAAAAACATTGGTTAATAAAAATTTTAATAAAGTTTTATATAACAATGGTTAATAATTTAAAGTCTTTATAAAAAACATTAATAAATTTTTTTAAACAATACTCTAACTAAGCAAACTTAACCTAAATCTATAAACTTGATTTATAAGTTTACAAAAATTTAAAACTATAAACTTATAATTTTAAACTTATAAACTTATAATTTTTATTTATAAAGTTCAATGAAGATTATTAAAATTTAAAAAACAATGGTTAATTAAAATTTTAATAAAGATTTATATAAATTAAAAAACTGCGGTTTAAATCTTTATATAAAACATTAAACAATAAAATTAAAAAAATATTATAAACAATACTTTAAACCTGGTTTAAACTTATTCAAATTTCATTTTAGTTTAAAACTATAATTAAAAATTGATTAATAATTATAATAGTAAATTTAAATTACAATTTTAAAATTTTAAAATAAACAATTGATACTTTAAACAAATTAGGGTTTTTAGTAGTTTCTTCCATCCATGAACTCTCTGAATCGACATCCTCTTGTCACTGCATCCCATCACTATTTATTCAGTTCTTTCACTCTTCATCTTACTCAACAAACTGTCCTGATGATGGATCCTGTTTTGGATTCGAAACGTCGATATACAATCATGAATACTGTGGTTTTTTCGATTCCTCCTGAAATTAACCACCATAGAAGTCTTGCTACAGAAATTACTTCCCTATACAGAAGGGAAACCTGGAATCACTTCTGGTTACTAGCGAAGTTAAGAGTTAAAGTCATGAAGAGAGCAGAAGATCTGAATTTCTTAAAAACTTGCAGAGACAAGAAGCTAACTCCCTCGTTCGATGTAATCAACCATCATATGCGCAATAACCAAAACCATAAATTCTTTGACAAATTAAGCTTTATGTTGGTTAGAACAGAAATCAAGAGGACACGCGTTAGCTTGGACTGCTTGTCCAGGGACGCGTTATCCCTCCACCTCAAGCTCTCGGCCACTATCAGTCTAGAATTATGGAAGATAGTAGATGCAAATATAGCCCTCAAATTCAACAATAAAAAATGATTAACATGGGAGAGACAACAAAGAAAGATCGCCGACATGGAGAAGGAGGTCGCTGGCATAAGGGACAAGAAGAACGCTGGCACAATGGAAAAGAGTCTTGGCCCCAGCGTGGAGCTTGAAAAGGGACACGCCAACAATCATAACAAGAAGGAACATGCTAGCGATCACAACAAGAAGGTAGTTAACCTCTTAACCCACGCGCTGACTGACATTGACAGCAATATTCTAAAGAAAGGCTTAAACTTCTCCTTGGCGCCCAGATCCATCCCCACCGAGACCATCATATGCAATATGGAGGACTGCATTTAGAATTTGAGTGCTTTGGATAAGGAAATCATCAGACAAGATTGTGCTCTAGTCCTAAGGAGAGCCAAAATACCCAAGAACAACATCACTAAAGAAGAACAATTAGCCTTAAGAAACCTCAAGTCTAACAATGACATAGTTATATTAAAAGCATACAAAGGAGGTGCTACGGTCATCCTAGACAAAGCAGCTTACAACGCGAAGATGTTAGATCATCTTACTACTAGCGGGAGCTATAGAAAACTTAACAAAAACCCTATTTCTAAAATAATAAGAGAGATAAAAATAACTATTAAAAACTCAAACCTTGATGAAATAATTAAGAAACGACTTACCCCTAACCGTGAGATTACACCTAGAATATATGGCCTCCCAAAAATTCACAAAGAAGGAGTACCCCTCTGGTCCATCGTTAATACCATAAACTCCCCCACTTATGAGCTGGCAAAACACGTAGCCAAAATCCTAGGCCCCCTGGTAGGTAACACGGACTCATACATTAAAGACTCAAGTGAATTTGTGGAGTTGATCAAAAAGAAGAAGGTAGACCCCAATGACATAATCTTGAGTTTTGATGTGGTCTCCCTATTCACTAAGATACCTTTAGATGAGGCCATCCAAGTCATCAAAGAGGTAATAGACCCAGACACAGCGAGGTTAGCATAAGTTTGTCTCAGATCCACTTTCTTCAGTTTTCAAGGAGAATTCTATGAGCAAACCACTGGGGTAGCCATGGGATCCCCCCTCTCACCCATAATCGCAAACCTCTACATGGAAAAATTCGAGAAAGAGGCTCTAAACTCCTACCCACTAAAGCCTTCACATTGGAAGAGATACGTGGAGGATACAAATGTGATTTGGCCGCATGGGGGAAAAGAGCTTAAAATGTTTTTTGAACACCTTAATAATCATTCGACAAATATCAAGTTCACAATGGAACTGGAGGATAATGGGAGCATCCCATTTCTTGATGTCTTATTAAATAGGAAAGAGGATGGGACCTTAGGACATAGAGTTTTTAGGAAGAAAAAAAATATAGAGAGCTACCTCCACGCAGATTCCCACCACCACCCCTCCCAGAAAATAGGAATCATTAACACTTTAGCAATTAGGGCTTCTAGAATTTCAGATACCGACCATCTCCAAGAAGAAAAAGACCACCTCAAAGAGGTCTTTTTGAACATAGGTTACTAGCCTAGGACTATTAAGAAGGCCCTAGATAAGGCCAATATTGGACATTCATATAATCATGCAGCACCTAAATATTTGACTGACAACCACAATACCCATACTTGTGGCACAAGAGCCTACTTACTTTACATCCAAGGGGTCATCGACAAGATATCTAGAATCCTTAAAAAGAGTAATATTACAACTTCATTCAAACCCTTAGAAACTATTAAACAAAAAATGAAATCTGTAAAAGACCCGATCGACCCAAAACAACTTAGGGGAGTCTACAACATCCCGTGTTCGTGCAATATTAGCTATATGGGTGAGATTGGACAATCTTTCCACACTAGACTTAAAGAACATGAAGGCGACATGAGGATTGAACAAGTCTGTACCTCCGCCTTGGCAGAACATTGCACCAAAACCAAACATCAAATTTGCCTTGAAAACACCAAAATCCTAGCCAAAGAAAACCACTATTTTAAAAGAAAATTTAGGGAAGCCCTGAAAATCATCAAACATCCAGACAATCTGAATAAAGATGGAGACCTCGAATTCAGCACAAACTGGCTTCCCTCTATCCTCAAAACTAAATTAAGTAGATAATCCTTCTTTCCTTAAGTCAGGTAACCCTACTTAAAATATCAAATTTCAAATTTAAATTATGAATTTCAACTTTTGAAATTCTCAAACCCTTCTTAACAATTAAAAATTTAAAAATTTAAAACTATTAAAAATTAATTTTATAAAAAACTTCTTAAAATCATAACTAAAAATTATTTAAAACTATAAGTTTAAAAATTGAAGAAAATCAACTAACAACTTTTCTAAACTATTACCAATAATAGTATTGGTAAGAATTATATAAAATTACCAATAATTAGTATTGGTACAAATTATATTAAAAATTTTATAAATTTTTTTAATAAAGACTTATAAAATTAAAAACATTGGTTAATAAAAATTTTAATAAAGTTTTATATAAGAATGGTTAATAATTTAAAGTTTTTATAAAAAACATTAATAAATTTTTTTAAACAACACTCTAACTAAGTAAACTTAACCTATAAGATTTATAAGTTTACAAAAATTTAAAACTATAAACTTATAATTTTTATTTATAAAGTTCAATAAAGATTATTAAAATTTAAAAAACAATGGTTAATTAAAATTTTAATAAAAATTTATATAAATTAAAAAACAATGGTTTAAATCTTTATATAAAACATTAAACAATAAAATTAAAAAAATATTATAAACAATACTTTAAACCTAACCTACATTGATTTAAACTTATTCGAATTTCATTTTATTTTAAAACTATAATTAAAAATTGGTTAATAATTATAATAGTAAATTTAAATTACAATTTTAAAATTTTAAAATAAACAATTGATACTTTAAACAAATTAGGGTTTTTAGTCGTTTCTTCCATTCATGAAATCTCTGAACCGACATCCTCTTGTCACCGCATCCCATCACTATTTATTCAGCTCTTTCACTCTTCATGTTACTTAGCAAACTGTCATGATGATGGATCCTCTTTTGGATTCGAAACGTCGATATACAATCATTAATATTGTGGTTTTTCCGATTCCTCCTAAAATTAACCACCACAGAAGTCTTGCTACAAATATCTACTAGTTTGTTTTAGTGCTCTTATCATTTCAGTGAGAAGATATTACATTAAATATAAAAAAATAGATTTTATTTTAATATTTAAATAATATTTACTTCTTAATCTTTAAAAAAAATAAAAATAATAATAATAATAATAATTTTTTTTTCAAATATAATTTTTTTGTTTGTTTTGATAATACTCCATTATTCGTAGCCCCAAGAGTTAGCTCAATCGGTCGAGTACTTGTAGTTAGGCCTCCCAGCATGTGAGGTCGCGGGATCCATTCTCATCGACTCTCTTGGGGTTAGGCACGCAGCGGCCGCGGGTGTGAGGCCCCTTTGGGTGGGTCCGCCAGAAATTATTCCGTGGATGTAGCCCCTCGCTCAAGCCGGCGTGTGAACCACATTGAAAAAAAAAAATACTCCACTATTCGCCTTTTAAAGAAAAAGTGAAAATTTGTCATTGTTTTTTAACAATTTATTTATTGTAAGATTGTCATTCCATCATAGGTACCTTATAAATTCTTATGTCAAAATGACATTTAAGTTTGTTAGGTAAAGTATATGTTTGGATGTATTTTATCATGCACACTATATGATTTGCTTTTCTTATGATGATTATAAAGCAACGTTGTTATGCATCTTGTTGTGTAAAAAAATGACATTCAACTTTGTGGACATTCACATTTTTTTGTTTTGTAAACTGCATAGAATATTATATTATAAGGGCAAAAAATTACATTCAAAAAACTCATAACTGTCTGAGGTTGAAAGAGGCCAAGTCGCCTTCAGAGCCTCTCAAAAAATAGGACACCTGTCTATCCAGATTCATACTGATACTGTGTAAGACTAAAGGTACTGTTCATGACTGATAAACAAAGAGATTGGGATGCATGGAACAATAAATGTCCAAAAAAACTTCTGTAAACTAGCAGAGCCCATCTAATTATAGAAAAATACATGTAGTAAAACTTAGAAAAAACATAAGCTGAGTCTAAAGCCTGCGAGAGATGGAGCCAAAAGGAAACCTGTTCAGAGTGAACATTAAGCCGAGGGTAATTCTTCAGTGATGGGGCAAGCCCATCGTTCCTCTTGTGACACAGTAGGCGAGTTGGTGGCCGATGTTGGTGCAAGAGTCAGTGGAGGAAGATGCTCTGTTTGCGGGGTCAACGCGTCCTTCTGTCCTTTGAAGAGAGGTTCTACTGTAGATGGAACCAAGAACGGTTTAGCCTGTGGCATTTTGGAAGAGCCACCTGTCGCACTGCCGCTGCCCCCAAGACTGGTTATGGCCCGACCACCTGTTTCGCTGCCACTAGCACCGCCACCCTGTGCATCTCCCCCCAAGTTATGGACGTTTAAGCTTGATATACTTGTCGTACCTTTCCAAGAGAAGGTTTTATCCATGGCCGAAAGCTGAGAATCAATCTCAGCAATTTTCGTCTTCATGGAGTGAACCGCTATCCTGGCCTCCACCCAATTACTGAGCATATCTTCTACTAAATTACAGAGCATGTTTTTCAACATCTAGTAATGATTAATATTACCACCTTCCTCTCCTGTAGAAAGCTTACGGTTCAGCACCTTGTTCTCCCATGCTTCTACCAAGACACGAACCCTTGCTGAAATGTGCGGTTCATAATCCGTAGGGATGGGAGCACTGTAGCCCCTCTGGGATTTGGCTCTCCTCGAGTTGGCTCGCCTAGGGGTACCTCGCTGGTGAGACATGGCCGCTGGATTCAGCTTGAGACCAATATGCAGAGGGACAAAATCTCCGTCGCGGACTCTCGAACACACAGCAATCGCAGCAACAACAGCACGTCTGTGAACCTCCACCCTGAACTGGTGCCCAATGTAACCATCCCCCATATCATAATGCACTCGGTGGAGCTGAGTTAAATGCTTGTCAATCACCATTAATCCTTGCAGACAGGCCATGAATGAGCCTAGGACGTCGTACCTCTTCCAGCTCCGATTGCATGCTCCAACGTGACTTGGGAATTTTCTTCAGAGCTCCGAGGATCCTGCGCAGGTTGACGACGGTCATGAGCCGGGTGGTGAGAGGGCGTCTTAACACAAGCAAAACTTGGTAGCCGGAGAACATGCCGTGTGTCGCCGAGGTTCGCCGGATAAGAGACGTCTGGTATGGTATTTGTGTCACCTGAGTCGGCCAGATAGTTGTCCTTGCTGTTGACACCTGCATCCGGGCTATGGACATTAACATTACAATAAAGCAAGCAATTTTTTAAAACTAAATTTGTGGTCAATTATAGTTATTTTATGTTGTAAAGATTTTTCTTTTTCTTTTGGGTAAGTGAAAAAACTGTTTTGATTAGCAAATTTGTTATTGGATAAATTTACATCAAGCTTCAAAAATTTATTTCTAAAACAATCTATTTTAATCAAAATTTATTAAATTAATCAAATTAAAAAAAATCCAATCTTTTTTAAAAATAATAATAAAAACATTTCAAAATATCATTCAAATATAAAAACAAAATACCCTTAGAAAGCAATAATTCTATTAAAACAGTGAAAAAAGAATAATAATCTTACACAATTTTAAATACTTTCTACTTAATATATACACAACTAATAATTTTATATACTTGACACTTTGATATGTGAACAATTTATATATATATATATATATATACTTAAATACTTATTAAAATGTAAGTTTGTATAAATTTTAAAATTAAAAATTTATTACTCAGTTTCACATATACCTACCCACGTATATATTCTTGTAAACAAGGATAAATAAACTAGCAATTGCCCCAAAGAGGTGCAATAATGCGTCGACAAGTTATTGTTGAAAGGTGAAATGGTTGAAAACGAGGAAACTAAAATCAATTTGAGGTTTTGGGCAAAAAAACCCAAAAGAAAGTGCATGAAATAAAGTTTGCTCTAGGTACAGACCTAGGGTAGTACCTTGATTACCTCACAGAGAAGCTACAAATTTTGCAGTGAAGGACAAGGAAAGGTGAACTTCAAGGATTTCATGTACAAAATCTTATGAATAATTGATTACCTATTTGCAAATTGGGTGACTTTGATATGATTTATGTCCTTTCAAAAAATGTGGGATAAATGGATTAAAATACTTTAGTAATGGAATTGTGCTTAGTTTTACTCGACACCTGCAAGTGAAAAATTAACCACTACTAATTTTATAACCTTGAAAAATGTTCTGTTTTGAATTAGCAAGATGTAGAAGCAAGTGAGTGGGAAGAAGAGAAGCTCAAAGGAAGAGGTAGAAAAGCTTGAAGGAGGAATAAGGATTCAATGTAAACATTATGTAGCTATGAAAAGTGCAAAGGTCAAGGAAGATGGATAATTACATGTTTGTTTCAGGTTTGTGATAAATGCTTTGAGGTTGAGGAAGCAAACGAGGAAGTGGAGACATTCTATCGGTGATACGATGATAGGCAAAGCATTCCATGATGTCTATTGCGCATTTGGTATCTATATATAAATAAATTATCTTAGAAAAAAATAAGAGATATTTATAGTGAATATTGTTGTGAAGTGTCAATTCTCACTAGCTCCTTCGGTTAAGGTGTAGGTCTTGTCACCAGGGAAACTTGGGTTCAATTACCCTTGGGGGTGAGCTAGTTGGGAGGAGACACAACCCATCCATGTTAAGGCTTGGTGTGGCCCAGGATGAGTGTGATCCTCGAGTGACTTTGATGTTTTATATGCCCTTGGGTTGCGATTCTTAACCATTGGTTCATTAATTCCATCCCCGAGTGGCGGACAATTGAATTAAAAAAAATACTTGTGAAGCATAATTCTTCACTAAATTATCCCACGAATTATTTTTTCAAGGAGAAAAGTTGAATGATAATTGGAGGCCCAATCTATGAATTATGGAACAAAGTACCATCAAGCATCAACAAAAATTAATTCGAGGCGAGATGTTGCTGTGAAGGGCATAGCCAGGATGGACTGCCACTAGTGCATTGCATGTCCAATGGATTTGGATCCAACATACTATTCATATACAAAAAATTCCTTACACTTTATCCATCTTACTTGCAACTAGTCTCCATGGGTCGTCAGTGTGGTGTGATTGATAATGAGATTCCAAATAGCCTTGTAAAACAATTTTGATTAATTGTGTTAACTTAGTGCTTAGTTTTCATTTCACTTAACCTTAGTTTTTTCTTATTTAGATTCATGTAGCCTTGGTAAAATGTTTCATTTTTTGTGTTTCTATGTATTTGTAATTTTGTAATGCCTTATTCTAAATTACTGTGCGTTGGGTATCCATAATATTTTTTCTTATATTCAGTTTCAAAATCCCAACTTGTAGAGTATCGTCTTATGCCTACATAAGGTTTGATTTCCATGTATATAAAGACTTTTGAATTTACATAATTATTGAGGGATCAAAACTCCCCATCCCCTCACTCATATTTTCCTTCTAAGTGCTCTTTGACTTCTTCCTATCTTCAATTGTGATTGCTTTGAGCTCCAAATTCAATGTGATTTTTTTGTGAATCTTAGCTTTAACTTTAAACATACAAACAAAATTTAGTATGCTAATATTTTTTGAAATGCTTTAGAACATCTTATCATAAAACTCATTTGTATGACAACATGCAATCCTCCATTGATGAATAGTTAGGTATTTGCTAATGTTTGATTGCTAAGAACTTCCCAACATTAGCATGATGAGTTTGAATACCCAATACTTTGTGATTGTTAAATGTCAATTACAACATAATTTTCATATAGATACCATATAGTAATTCAAATTGTATTTTTCCACTCCCACTTAAGGTTCTAAAACAAAGTAACTTCATCAAGATCCATTACTATTTGTATTTATGTAAACTTGAAGCTCAAATCGTAGTTTATTATTTTGTATTTGAGGATTATGTCAATTAAGTATATGAATTGGGATTATTTAGTTAATATTAGGTTTTTTATTTGGTTATTTAACCTTCATAAATTGTGTGAAGGGACTCATCTTTTATATGCTAATTTGTATGGTAGTGATCCCTTATGATGAACTTCAATTATCTATATTACCATTCCTTTATTACAAGAATATTTTAACTTGTGTATTAGGGATTCTACTTTTCTTCTAGGATATAGGTGTACTATGTTTGTTAGTTGGATTTTAAGCACATCCATTGGCAATATTGGATGTCTTTCTTACTTAGAATATTCAATATGATTATTAGTCTACTAAGTGCCTTCATTAGAGGAAATTTCAACTCAAAATGGGCCTTTCAAGCCTAATTCAAATTCCATGTCATCATGTTTTGGCCAATGAAATTGCTTTAAATTTGAAATACTATATAGGTCTTAAACAAATTTTTAATATAAATTTGGGGATATGTATCATAACAAAAACTAAATTTTTTGTTTGTATTTTCGACATATCTCCCTGTGGTTTTACTCAAATTTCGATTGGGAGAGCTCGTTGGATGCGGAATTAAATTCCGCATCCACCGAGTACCCACTTGGTATACTTTTGACGGACACCACTACCCCAAAAACAAGAAATTCCTAAAAAACTGTGATGACACCACTACCCCAAAAACAAGAATTACCTGAAAAAATGTGATGATGATGCGGGATTTAATTCCGCATCTAACGAGCTCTCCTGATCAAAATTTAAGTAAAAACACAAGGAGACATGTCAAAAATACAAACAAAAAAGTAGGTTTTTTTCTTTTCTTCCTCCAAAATTAAAAAATATTATTTTATTATTTTAACTATTATTTTATTTATTTTTCTTAGGAGGCCCATTTTGAGTTGAAATTTCCTCTAATGGTTTTTATCTCATGCATAAGCGAAAACATAGAGCCAAAGAAAAAAGAGATGTCTTTTCCTTTGAAAAAATATACAATAAAATATAAAAACCATTATTCCAGTTTACATGATTTTTGTTTTGCTACTAGGATGGTTACAAGAAAAGCGAAATGTATTCTCCTATGGCAAAGTATCCAAATAATGTGTAAACCTATGATTTTAGTTTTTTTACAAACTTTTTGCTGATACTGGAATAATATTGCCTATTATATTTCCTTTTAGTTTTTGCAAAATTCCTATTTGCATGAGAATGGAATTTGTGATAGCTGGACTATTATTTCCCTTTTACTTCATTGCAACCATATTTTAATGTCATAAATGAATTACAATATTCTTGTATTTTGATGTTAAATTCTTGTATATGATGATTGTATTCAAACTAATGGATTTTCCTATAGCCTATAGTTTTCAATAATGTTCAAAAGCACATGGATGCACATTCATGCAGTATGTTGATTGGTCTTTGTTGTTTATTTCTTTCCTGATCTTACATTGTTGTTTCAACATATTCAATTAAAAATAATAAAACATTGTTACTTTTTGTTTCTTGTTGTGTATGAAATCAATGAATATAAATATGAGAATGACAATAGCATGGTGGATGATTGAATTGTCAATAAATACCATAATTATAAATATGTTTCTACAATTATTATGTACTCTTAATTTCTTAATTTCACATGTATTTCATTTTACATCAATAAATCAAATTACTATATCCAAATCATTAACTTAACCATTAACATATTTTTTTAAACAACTTAAAATAACTAATAAACAACTATATATAATTTATATGAGATTCTAACAACTTTGTTAACACATCTCAATATTCTTTATAACTACTTATAATATATGAGGAAAAATGAAATCTAAAAGCCACTATTATGCACATATACAACATATTATGTTTTACCTTTATATATATTTAAATATATTATCATATATTCCATGGAAAATTAAAATATGTTGTAAAATTTCCAATTTTTAAAAAACAACTAAGTATTCAATATCACATAATATGTTTAGTTTTTATAAATGTAATCTTCTACCGATGATGTTTGAACAAAGAAGTTAAAGGGTTTTAGCTAAAAATCATAGAAATTATATGCATTTATATATTCTATGAAAATATGTTATAAAAATTCTCATCTTAAAAGACAACCAAGTATTAAATTTCACATAATATGTTCAGTTCTTATAAATACATATCTAGAATTATGACACCTCTTCTACTTATGATGTTTGAACATAATATATTAATCCCTAAAGAGGTTAAAATGTTTTTAGCTATAAAACATGATATATCAAATTTTAGATAGGTTAGAAGGTTCTTAAATATTGATGAAGTTTGGGGTACAATTAAATAAATTTTATAATATTAAGCTTAAATTTGTAAAATGCATTGATGATAAGGAAGGGTGTGAATTAATTGTGTGAAGAAAATATGTTTTTGATTTGAAAAACAATCTTCTCATATGTATTTATTATTATTTTATATGCAATATACATAAATATTTATTAAACTTAGTTTTCTTATTTTCCATTTAAAAGGTTAACTAGAATGTATGTAAGAATTTCATATACATTATGTTGAATGACATGAAAATTATTCAAGATTTAGTATATGTGCTTGAAATGCAAGGATGCTAAGAAAAAGAGTTGAATAATAGAAATGAAATATGGATAGTTTTTTTTCTCCATGACTATTGATCTTAGGTTTTATCATAGTAGTAAAACTCCATTGCATGTTGTTATTATTATCAAATGATTTATAAAACATAGTTTTGTTGGCTAAGTGAAAATATGTGAATCCACCTATACTATGTGTAACTACTTTAAAGGTTTTTTACATTCTCATAAGGTTTGTATGTCTAGATATGTTAAATGATCACTCACATATGCTTCCTATGATTGAATTTTTTAATTCAACAGATCTTGCATAAGCGTTAATAAATCCTTGATTTAACAAATTATGTATAATAAATTCTAGTTAACATTACTAATGGTTTTTTTTGTACTAGAGGGGAATTAGCAATTGGGGATTGGGTTGGTACTCAGGTGACACGGGGTCCAATGATCCAATATTACTACCATTATAACATTAGGTGCACCCACATGCCCCGCACACATGGGGATGAGTAAGACATGGTGATTTGAACTTGTGACCTCCATTTACAATATGTCCTTCATATCATGTGAATCGTTAGTTGAGCTACACCCTTACGGTTAGTTAACATTACTAATGTTAGTTGCAACTTCATTTAATAATTACTTATGAACTTAGGGATTTTATTGTAATTACATGTTAACCCTCCCCAATTTTTTCCATAAGAAATGGGCCAAGTCTCTCATAATAAGAAGATTACAAGTTGGGGAAACAATTTAAACTTAATCATGCAACAACAATTTATTTTGAGAAAAAATTAGAAAAGTGTCTTTTGCATATGACTCCAAACTCCAACAACTTGGTCCCCAAACCATTGCTTATAACATTTCAAAACATGCCAATGGAAACATAAAAAGCATGTAGGCTTGACAACCCTACAAAAGATAATTTTGCAAATTTTGTTCCCAACATGTTTATGATATATCAAATAATATGTTACATTGAAACATGGAACTGATTTTTCAATTTCTACTTCTGCTAATTAATATACCCTATTGATAGGATAATTGGTGTGACTCTAAAAGTATAAATGATCATTACTTAAAAGAATGACAAATTGTTATTAAGAGATATAGTCATCAAGAATTTGTTTTATTGTAAATGTTTTAATATCTGGTTTGAACAATACATATATGATAGAACAAATTTAAGTATATTTTGGATATATGATACAACAATTTTAAGTATATTTTGGATAGATCAATAATATGGGTCTTCATTCTAAAAATACCAAAATACATAAATCATGTAGATTTTTTTTTGTTAGGACAATATATTTTTTGACTAATTTATTAAAAAAATGAATAAAGTCCCATATGTTTATGACAATATATATAGAAAGCATATCTGAAGATTGGAGAGCATCTTTTTTTGGAAAATAATATTTTGTTTTCTACCACATCAAATTATTTGCATTATATTATTGTGAAATTGGAGTATATAACTCTCACAAATTAATCAAAATTCAAACCTTATTAAATATTACTTTCTTTTTTCAAAAAATATTTCAATTCTTGTATTAAGTGAGTTTCTATTGTATTAGTGTGGAATTACATTTCATTACTTTTCACATATCAATAACACAAATTAACTAATAAAAAGAAACATAATAACAAATAATAAAAAGAAACATAATAACAAATGGAATTAAAACTTTTATAACAAATAGAATTAAAAATTTTGTAACAAAACTTAATAATATTAAGTTCTCTTAATCAATATGTAAACCTTTGTTCTATTTCAATTATATGATTAAAAATGACAACGTTTCTTCTTTTGCCCTTTTCTTTGTGTATTATTTATCATTCAAATTATAAAATAATAAAATACATAATATTTTGTACCTTGAAATAATTTCTATTATTACAAAGTTTCTTTTTTCTTATTTTGTAAATTATTTTATTTTAAATTTTAAATAACATTGTATTTTATCCATTAAACCATATTATAATTTAATAAAAAAATATTTGTAAATTATTATATTTTAAAATTTAAATAACCTCTTACCTTAACCATTAAATCATAATATAATTGAATAAAATGTGATTTATAAATTATTTTATTTTAAAATTTAAATACCATCTCATCTTAACCATTAAATCATAATATAATTTAATAAAATATTATGAATCAACTTTTCATTACAAACTAAAAAAATTGCATTTCAAACTTTAAACTCATAGTAAACAAACCACAAACTTCTAAGATGGATTAAAAGAACTAATTCATATTATTTTTTATTTAATTTTTTTAAAACATAATCTTCTAAATTCAATTGTTATATATATTTTTATATAATTTAATGATTTAAAAATTGCAAGTAAACACAACTTCATTTTCATTTGTTATATATATTTTTATATAATTTAATGATTTAAAAATTGCAAATAAACACAACTTCATTTGCATTTGCATTTTCCTTTCTTCCATGTTGTTGTGCTAGAAAGGTAGTTCGAATCATTTTAGATGGATGGATGTTTTTACTGTGTGAGTGAGTCTCCCAAAAGATCTTTATGGTTTCATAATTTTAAATTATTTTGTAAAGTCTTTTACCTTCTTTGGGATTCCACTTTTAAAGCAGAATTTGTTTTGGGCTTCTCATCTCATTCAATAATTGATTCAATACTCTATCTGCCTCAATTTGTAAATGGGGCACCTGAGTTACGAGCACATGAAAATTGGCTTTTGTAGGATTTAGATACTGATGCGGCGGAAGGAAACTGCATGAAAAGCAAGAAGTAACATGTTAAAACCTTATCCAAACGTCAAACTTGGTGGTTTCTTAAGGCTACACATAATCTGGTGCACTGAATATTCCTCGAACCCACGATCATTCCTTCCAACTGAATCACAGGCAAGTTGGAGAAAAATAAATTCATCATTTATAATTTTATACTGTGAAAACCTTTGTATCCATATGGTTTCCCAATTGCACTAGAAGTATATAAACAAATAGGAAGTCAAAAGTTATTGCCAAGCATCAACTCCCTAACTGCTGCATTCCATAAACAAAGCATGTCTGAAAGTAGAAGTCTCTCAAAGACAAATAGAATAGAGAACTGGTGGAAACCCAATTTCCAAAAACAATAAGTGTTGTGAGCTATCAAGGTACCTACCATAGGACTATATTCTTTTAAAACATACGGCCCATTTCAATAGAATGACACTTTAGTCCATAACTGCAGGTGTTTTGATGCAACAAACAGCTGGTGCTGTGACTCAAAAAATTCAAATTCCATCATGTGTAGAGGCACACATTCCATCATGCACAGAGGCACAGTTAAATGCTAATACAGTTAAAAAACAACAGCTTCCATTGAACCTGTCCACACCCATACAGACCAGAAACAGATCTGATTTAAGAAATGACATTCTCCCAAATCCATTCCAGATCAGTAATTCCATAGTTCCAATGAGATTCCAGGGTGGGTGTAGGTGTATGCCTAGGGGTGAATCTAGTAAGTTTGATACCTAGGAATAACTGTTTTCATCAGCATAGAAAGGAATGATTAGAAACTGTAAGAATGTCAAAATACCTCTTCTTGGAACTCCTCCATGACAGCTTTTTTAGCCGTTGCTTCTTGTCCAACATCCTCCCTCCACCTGCCTATTTCTTCCTCTGTTGCATCCATCGTGAGACCTTCAACCTTAAAACACATAAAACATGGCCAATAAAAACCTTATTTCTGGTTGAATCATTCTATTTATAAATTCTATAATAAAATGTGTATCCATGTTCAACCTGAAAGGAAACTGAAACTTTAGATCAGAAATGGAATATTCTGCACATATATTTCAAGAAAACAAAGAAGTTCCAGAGTAATATGGAATTAAAAGATTTATTAGCAAGAAAATTACATTTTCAGTTGCAGCTGTCTCCTTTTCCTCAAGTTCTTGTATGTGTAGTGTTTTCTCAACCAGATCTTTGGATTGAGTTTTAGAAAGTCTTCTTAGATGCTCTAGTTCTTCCCTGAATTTGGTACAACATACAAAAAAAAGGAATGCATAGCAAGCAAACTGTATAATATCAAAACATTATGCTAATATGCAACAGTTTAAGTTTATAAAATAATTTGGTAATGGAACAAAATAAATGCATTCTTTCACAGACATTAAATGGTTTGTTGCTCTAGTTCTACACTTCACACACATCTTAGTTAGTTATATCCTATAGGACCATACCTCAATGTTTCCAATGTGCATTGTAATTCTGCAATTTCAAGCCGTGATGTTTTCATTATGTTCCCCAAGGTAGAGGCCTATGAGAAGTAAACAAATACAAAATTCATTGAAGAATTTAAAGTTTAAACTATGATAGTTTATACATTTAAGAAACATAGTTTATAAACAAACATCACAACACACTTGAAAGACAAGAGTATCCATACCAGACCAAAACCATCTTCTCCTCCTTTTCTTCCATTAATATATATAATTTTTGGATCCCCCACAAGGGAACCGACCTTGAAATCCAATCCAGTATTCTGAAGATCCCTTTCCGCAACATCTAAAATAGTACCATTACTTTGAGGTGAATCTATTTGATTTTCACCATTGCTCTCTGGCAATTCCTTAAAGCCCTTTTCATCTCCCTCTTTCTCTCCCATGGCACTTCGAAGCAAAGAACTGATGTCCCTTTTATCTGCTACTAAACAAAGAATATTATCTTCTAACTCTTCCTTTTCTTTATTCTTTTTTTCTTGATCTATAATTATTTTTTTCTCTGCCACTGTGGCGATATCTGGCACAAACATTGCTCCAACCAACGAAGCCACCAGATCCTTGTCAATATCAAGGTCTTGTGATCCAAACAAAGGTTTAGAAAAAATTGACAGATCATATGCTGAACCATTAATCTTCTTAATAATGTTCTGTAGGCATTCCTGTGCTTTAAAAATGTTATTCAACTGATGATATACTATAGGCTTCTGTTTTTCTATCTTTAGTTCTACATTTTTCAACCTCTCTTATGTTTCGTTAGCAATTATCTTCAATGTGTGGTTTTCTTTCTCTTCCTGATCAAACTTTTCTGACATCTTTGATTCCAACTCTGAGATGTGACCATCTTTGGCAAGGAGTAGTTTTTTCAAATTGTCTGACTCAATAGACTTGCTCTCCATTTCTTCTCAAAGACCAGTAATTGTAGCCTCCAACTGGGACACTTCTATAGCAATATGAAAGCTCCTTTGCTCCATCTTCTCATGGGTATCATTTATTCCTTTAGTAATAATTTCATTTTGCCTAAGAAGTTCTTCAACTATTTCCTTTGCTCTCTTGGTTGCTCCATAAGCAATGGCAACCAAGGCCGAATGTTTTGAACTCCTTGGAAGCCCAGCACCAAAGCTCTTAATGGCACTAACTCTGCTAGTAATTTTTTTTGTAATATTAATCAACATTTGAGTTGTTGCTTCAATTTCTGACCTTGACGACTCTCGTGTTTTAGTTGCGTCCTCCTTTAGACGTTGAATCTCATCCTTTTGTCTCGCAACATTGTTTCGTTGCCGCAAAATGTCATCTCTTTGCTTAATTGTATCTTCTTTCAATCTTAAATCTTCATCTAACTGTTGTGTAATAACTTCTTTTCCTCGGCAAGCTTCCTCGTTTTGATGCAGAGCATCGTCTCTTTTCCTTGCAAATTCATCTCTTTTCTTAAGTGCCTCATGTGCAAGATCCTTCAAGTGGCTAAATGCACTCTCTAGCTTAGCCTTTGAGGTTTCAACAACCTTCCTTGATTTCTCTTTAGGTTCGATCTCCAAAAGAGATGCCCTTAAGCTCTCTTCGGAGACTTTGGAAGACGAATTTGGCAATACAACTGGTGCAGCCTCCAAGTCCCCATCCTCAAAATCGCTAAGAGCTGCATCCTCTTCTCCAACACTCCCCATAGCTTCTACCATTCTCTAAAAATCCATGAAACTGTCAATCTCTAACCTACCTATCATAGCATTTGAACCTATATGGGTGAAAACTTGAATTTGGGTAACACTTCTGTGAGAATCGGGTGCCAAACCAACATAGTGGGAGTTATTCGACCGAATAACTATATTTATTCGGCCGAATAATTAAGTTATTTGACCGAATATTTATAGTTTTTCGGCCGAATAACTAATCATTTATTCGGCCGAATAAACTTTAATGGTAACTATTTAATTTGACGGAACAGATTGTCGACCGGTAATTTTTTTTGGCAATTCAATAATTATTCGGCCGAATAGTTGTTTGACCGAACAACTATTCAGCCGAATAATAGTTGTTCGACCGAATAACTATTCGGCCGAATAATTTTTGGCTGAATAGTTGTTCGACCGAACAACTATTCGGCCGAATAATTTTTTATTATATAAGCTCAGCTGTGGGCTCATTTTCGTTGTTTGGCATGTAGCGAGTTGTCATTGTCCGGCCACCCGTCGCCCCACTCGTCTCGTTTTGCCACCCGGCTTGCCACTTGTCTCATCCATGTCCACGTCACCCAGCTATCTAACGTGTGTATCCGCCATCCTGGTACCCCGCATCGTGGAGTTCTGTTCGGCGTGGAGGTCGTGGAGGTCTGTCCCGCATGGAGGTCTTTCCGTTGAGCTGTACATGGTCTTCTCCTGGTGTGGTGTTCTTGTCCTGGCTCTTGGCTGTGAGGTAAGCCATTCGAACTATTATACTATTATTATTAAGGGATTGTATAAATTGTTATGTTCTTGTTTCATATCATTTTAGTAATGACATAATTACAATGGTAGCAAGGGTAGAGTTGAACAGCTCTGCCCATTTAGGCAGAGTTGAACAGTTCTTCCCAGTTGGGAAAAGTTGAACAGCTATGCCCATTTGGGAAGAGTTGAACAACTATGCCCATTTGGGTAGAGTTGAGCTCTGCTAGTTTGGACAGTTAACCTATTTTAAATGATTTTATCTAAACAAAATTTAACATAAAAGTTGAAATCTGTTAATGTTTTTTCTGTTAATATATTTCTTGATTAGCTTAAATATTTATTCTAATTTTTACTTAGCTATGTGCAAATGGACAGAGCTGGTCTAATCTGTTCATTTGGATAGAGTTGATCGGCTATGTCCATATGGACAGAGTTGAACAGCTTTGTCCAGATGGATAGAGCTGATCAACTCTGTCCATATGGATAGAGCTAATAAAGTCCCTATGTAAACAATTTATATTACAGTTGTGTTGCGTCTGCAACAATTCCCCAAAATTCTAAAAAATTTGGGACCCCCCCTTTTTTCTTTGAGTTAGTCAGTTCTCTTCTTGTTTTCAGCTTATTGTTTTTTGGCCTTTGGATTTTGAAGCGTCTTCCAGGAATTTTGGTTGCTATCAATCATGGTTTCTCCTCAAAGGACTCCCATCTTGAGCTCCTTTTTCTTGCTTTGAAATTCCTTCAAAGTTTTCTTATATCGGGAGGTTTTTCATTTGACTGTTCCACCGTTGCGGGTGTTCTTCAGCTCTTAGTTTTCTTTTCCGCCCCGCCGTTGCGGGTGACTTCCGGAACTTGGTTGTTTTTTCCGCCCCACCGTTGCGGGTGTTTCTCGGATCTCAGTTGGCGTTTTGCGGCGTCTGTTGCGGGGGTTGGTCATTTCGTTCCGCCGTTGCGGGTGGTGTACTGTTCCGGTATGTTGCGGGCATTGTTTTCATGCCGCGTCGGAGGGGGATGAACACTGCTGTCGCCGCCGTTGCAGATCAGTAAGAATTCCGAAGTGCTCGTCTTCCGCCGACTACGTGTTTCGGAGCCCGGTAGATTGCCTTTTTTCTTTGTTTCGGACAGTATCTTATTCCGAGTCTTCGCCGTTGCGGGAAGGGCCAGACTCTCGGTCATCCGACCAATGTATCTGCCACCGCCCGACTGGGGTTCTCGATCGCATGAGCTATGTTTTACGTTGCAGATGATGGAGTAGAGAGGATAGTTTGCCGTTGCGGAGAGGGCTGAGCTTCAGTCGCCCGACATAACTTTCATGACCGCTCTGACTGAGTTGACCTGTCGCATGTGTGGAGTTTTATATATATGGTGGGCATGTTTTGGTTTTTTTTTATTGTATTTTTCACCCAAGCCATCGTAGTCCGCTCCGCGTTGTCGAACTCGCGAGTCTTGTGGAAGCATCGTGCCCGTACCCGCGTCCAGCTGTCAATTGAAAGCTCCATCGTTGTCGCCACTTCAGTTGTGCACTACTGCCAGGTAGGATATTTACCCCCCTTTTTTCTCGGTTTTGTATGGGTGACTTATGCTGTGTGGAATATTGTCAAGATTACGGCCCATAGTTGCTTTTCGTTCACATACGGAGTTTTTATACCCACGGCTAGGGTTTTCGTTTTCGTTTCCCCAGTAGTTTGCGCCCGCGTTTTATCTTTTATTATTTTTGGGGTTGGATAGCTTGTGCGGTTAGAGGGGGGGGGGGGGGTTTCCTTGTAAAAAGCCCATGTTTCATTTACCTCCTCCGTTTTAGTTTGCCCTTAGCGGTAGAAGAAGACACGGTGCAGGCGGCCGTTGTGCCGCCTGCACCTGGTTCAGTTCTTGTTATGATGAGATCCTTAAGCGTCTTGGATGGGGTTTTCGTCGAATTTTTCGTGGTAGATACCCGGCTGGTCGATTCCCCTATGTGTTTGCCCTTTTCCTCGAGCCCTAACCTGTGCCCGCGCTGCACTGTTCGTCGTTTTCCACCATGCGAAATCCTAGGGCCGCGCCGTTGTTGGTTTTTGATGTTTTGGGGGTAGAATGAATAGTGGTGCTGGTGAGAGCTCCCTGTTCGGAAAGCAGTTGTGGACTCCCGCAGGTGATAGTTGCACAGATGTAACTTCCATGTCCGCATAAGCTTTTACCTTATTTTTCATCCCTACCAAAACCATGACTAAGTTCAGAGATTTATAGGCGCACCTAGCGTTTAAAATCTATGCATTTGCATCGCATATCGTTTCATTGGTAAAAATGGCATACTGGAAAGTAATGTAAGTTGGATGATGGACCGGTTAATGAGTAAATTCATGTTAGTACTATAGCTCATTATATTGCAGAAATAGTCTGAGTTTTTGTGCTGATAGTTTCAGATAGTCAGGATATAGACTGGTTGTGCATACATGTGAGGGTTGCTTTCTTACTTACACATTGATATAAGATAATAGCACAGCTCAAAAGATTGCATGACTAGTTCAAATCCTTCAACTTGAAGAGCCTATATCTGATATCATTATAGTCATATAGGCAATGGAGAAAGAATAAAATGCTTCATAATATTCACAAATTTGAATTGCTTAATATCATGATGTTTTACATTGCAGGAGGATTTTAAAATGTCCAGAAGACAGAAAAAGAAGGCCCCTGTGGTAGAAGAACAAACAGCAATAGAGGCCGTCCTACCAACTGAGTATATATATGAGTATACCCAGTGTGTCATGGGGGTGGACCCTGAGTATAAGTGGGGAGACATATACAGGCTGATTTCCCGTAGGGAAGTCCTGGATATGGGCCTGGAGGAAGAACCCATTTACGCAAACATAGAAAGATCTGCAATTATGAAGGTTCCCACCAGGCCAGAGATGTTTCCATGTTCTGAGGTGATGAAGTGGATCCTGCCACACACAAACCATGGCTCAATGCTTATCTGTAATGTTGAAGGTCAGGGCTATGCTGCCTTTAGCCTTGGATATGTGGCCTTAGCTTACCACCTGCCTGAGCCTCAAGTTTTCTTGTCCAATGAATGGTTGGACAATCTTAGGATGGATTTGATAGAAACCATGAGGAGAATGCTATTACCAAGGAAGCTCTATAGACATAGAGCTACTGAAGATTATGACACAGCCAGCCTTAGAGCCCCTTACAGATTCATAGCTCTAATGCTGAATAGGATCTTCGGGAGGGCTAATGGCAGATTATTCAAATTCGAATGGATACCCCTGATTTTCCATGTGGCCACAGAAGGGACCATCTTCAACTGGTCCAGCCTGGTATCTAGTAGTCTATCTTCTTGTATAGCTGCAGCAAAAGGAGGAGTAGAACAGAAAAAATTCGAGTTTTATATGAGCTCGATCCTGATTGACTGCATACTATGCCACCAGCCCTTCCCCGGGCTCAAATGTGTTTGGGACAGGAACAGAATGCCCGTATATGTAGCCTACAAGCTACTGGGGGCTCATCAATACCATAGTTATTATCGAGAAATCTGTGAGCATTTTATCATGCCTCTGCACACTCTTATCTTCCGAAGGGAATGTGACTGCATGTCTAAAGAAGCTATGCAGGTAGTAGAGGAGTATGGTGATTATTTCTTGATAGAGAATGGGATGTATCTTAGAATGTTTGGTGGGTCAAGGACAACTTATCTACTGCCCAAGTATGCAACAGATTATATAATCCATAAGGAGGCTGTTAGGCAGGTGTTTATTGATGGAGTTGGTCATTTCTTATTCCAAAAAAAAAAGGCTATCTATCCACCCTTACCATTTAAGTTAGGCAGCTGCAGTTTCGCTAATGTGAAACAAGCTCCAGAATTTATAGAGGAACTAGGGAAGTTCCATTTTGGGGAGATGACTTTTAGACGAAATGACACTCATGAAAGAATGGCTGAGCATTGCAAGAAGCACAAGGTGTTTTATGAGTACACCCATCATTTCGACAATGATGAATCCGTTTTCAGAAGGGCCCCGAACATGACAACGCTCAGTAAGAGATTCAAACCGAAAGGTGGAAAAGGATCTAAACAAGAGAAGGCTGAGCAGGCTAAGGCTGAAGAAGCAGCCAAAAGGATAAGAGAAGAGGCCCAAAGGCTAGAAGAAGAGGCTGCAGAGTGGCTCTGGAAAGGAGAAGAGGAAAAGAAGAAAGCTGCCCAGGATGCAGCTGAACGAGTAAAGGAAACAGCCCAAGAAGCAGAGGAAGCTGCTAAGAAAACAGCTGAGGAAGCCCAGGGAAAGCTGGACAAAGATCTTCGAAAACAGGAAGATGAGAAAACAGAGTTGACACAACAACAGGCTTCTGAATCGCAAACAGAGCAGAGCCAGGGTGAGGAAATCCTTGGGGTACAAACCCTTCAAATGCCCACTACTATCACTCCTACAACCCCCATGCTTCAGTTAGTACCCTTCGCACAGAAAAAAGGGGAAGAAGTCCCTGATTTCAGCACAGTATACTATGACAGGGCTACCAAAAGGATTATGAGGAGAACTGAGAGAAAGATAGAAGTAGAAGGGATGACCAGTACAATGATAACAGATAAAGCTGTGATGGTCGGGACAGATAAAGATCCAAGGTTTGTCATAAGGGCTGGGAAGGCAGCAATACACGCTACGGAGGATAACATAGACCAACTGATGATTGAGATAGAATCATCCAAGAAGACCTCCTCTCAGCTTAAAGACACCCTGAGAAGGGAAAGAGAGGAAGGCAATAGACTGAAAAGAAAGTATGATCATGTGCTCAGAGAAATGGAGGCTACAAAGAGTGAAATCTATGCCATCCAGGTGGCAGCACATGCGCAGGAAACAACACAAGAAGCCCTAGAAAAGGCACAGCAAGAAATTCAAGACCTGAAGAATGAAAAGTAGCAGATGAGGGAAAAAATAGAAGACCTAAAGGAGCAACAGACTGTAATCTATGAATCCAATACTGAATGCGTCCGAGGACTAAATGCACAGCTGGCCTCTCTGACTACGGAGCTAGAAGCAGCAAGGGAACAACAGGTTGACCTAAAACCCATCAAAGAACACATCTAGGCCCAAAAGGCTAAAGTACTACATCTGCAAAATGATCTAGAAGAAGAAAGATGTCAGATCATCCAAGTTGATAACCGATTAGAAGAGATCCTGGAGACTGCTTCTTACTTTGTTGATAGGTCACAAGACATTCTTGAAGTATTGACCACCAGGATGGCAAGGGTTGAGAAAGGTGAGGAAGTCCCAGCAGGACTGTCAGACAAGGATAGACAAACCCTTCAGCGAGATTATGATTTAATGGAGTTCGCTATCACTACTACAGAGGACTTCAAAAAAACAGTCCAGAAAACAAAGGGACTTTGCACCGAATTTTTCAGGAGATCCTTAGTTATTTACAACCGGTGTCAAGTAGAAGCTGAGCAAAGGCTACACGAGTTCCCAGATCATGACTCATTCATAGAAATTTTGCAGAAGAGGCAACAGGAGGAAGAAGCCAAAGTACAAGGCATCAGCGCCATTGATGAACAAACCCTGAAGACTGAAATAGGCCATACCGCCGTTTGTGTGCAGCTCCTAGAAGAACAGGTGAGACTAAACGCAACCAGGGTCGAGGCCATCAAGAAAAAGGCGAAAAATTTGGATATTAATATCCAATTCTTGGAGCCCACCTCATTTGAAGAGCTCGATAGTGAAGCTACAGCATGGAAGAAATACTTGGAGAGCCAAGCGGGACCCTCCTCATGAGGGGACCGATCAGCTTTATTGTAATTTAATAATTTGTAAAAGGTTTTTTTTTTTTTTTTTTGAGAAAAGGAAGCGTTGGGAAGCCCAAAGGTCAGTTTGGGCAGCCCAACCATTTTAGCTTTTCGTATAAGAATAGGAAACTTAGAAGAAAGGGGGGGCTTTTTCCCAGTAATACTGGAGGACCTATTGTAAGAAGAACTACTTCCTTTTGCAATAAAGATTTGAGTTTGCCTGTTGGAGAAAAGCTGTGAAGTTTCCAAATGTTATGCGATGGATGGCCGAAAGATGAACTACTTTATTTTTTAGCTTATGTCCATAAATCGTGAGATCGTTCTAACTATGTGACCTATGTCTTGTTGAATGATTTCTGATTTATTTCGTGGAAAATTCACTCAGAGTAATGCTTGTGTTTCATATAACAGTTAGCTATCTGATTGTTAGAAGATATTCTAGTTCATGTGTTGTAAACATAAATATCAGCTACCTGTAATTGTGTTTATCATACATGGAGATAATGCATTACTCACTAATAATCATTTTCTGGCTCCCCGGGGATAGGTAGTTAGGTGTTTAGATAGTTAGTTGTTTTACTTCATAGTTGCATATGTGGTTTAGATGTTCGAGAACCTAAGACGAGAGGTAAGAACCTGCGCGGCACATTGTGTCGTTCCTTACATTTTTATCACACTGCATGATTAAGATAGGCACATGCATTGTATACATTAAGTCAAAATACAAATTTCGGTGGACCGGGCCGCAACCGGTAAACCTTTGTTGTTACTTTGACCTACGGTAGCCGGACCGTAAACCGGACGGATTCCCTATACCAAACAGTCAGCGGGCTAGTTAGGAACGCTGATTGGGGAGAATCCCTTACTGTTGCCACCTGCGATTTTCCAGGCCTCAACAGTTTTGGCGCTAGAAGGAGGGCCGCCAGTAAAGGCTGGCCGTGGAATTTGTTTTCCCGAGACTATCCTACCAGCAAATGTTTTGAAGTTTTCAATCTAGCTCAAGGTTTGAAATTTCGGTTCTATCCTTGAAACCCTGTTTCCTAGTGTTACTCGTTCACCTTTGCTCATGGTTGGTAATCAACCTAACCCTTTGCCAGCATGGAGGGCTAGGTCACCTCTGAACTTAGCTCCTCCTTTGCACAACTTGCCTCAAGCCTTTGACAAGCTTTTGCCTAAGTTTGACCCTGCGAACCACATTGCTGTAGATGATCACCTTCAAAGCTTTTACCTAGCGTTAGAAGGGTTAGGGGCTGGAGAACATGAAGATGTAGTGTGTAGAATTTTTCCTCATACTCTGAAAGGAGCAGCAGCCTCCTGGTACTTTGGGCTACCTGCAAACTCTATTCCTAATTGGGATACCTTTGAGAGGGTTTTCAGGAGTAAATATACCACTCAGAAGACACATGCATCATTAATGAAGGGTCTTGGTCTGTTAAGAAAAGAAAAGAATGAAAAGGTACGTAGTTTCACGCAAAGATTTTCATTATACTTAAAAAACTTCTCTCAGGTTGACAGGCCCTCAGATAAAGTCTTGATTGAGTACTATACCTCAGCCCTAGGTCCTGAGTTGGCCATGTTTGCTAAAATGAAAGACAAGCCAACGTTGGCAGAAACTTATCAAGAGGCTGAGAGAGTAGAGGCTGAAAGTGAGAGTATAGAGGACTATCCTGACTCATTTGAAGAGAAGACCACCGTAAGAAGAGGCTCATTGCTTTTTAAATCTAAAGTAAATCAACCACATGATTATCATGAGATGATGAAAGTGCTTCAGAAGCTGTCCAACCGAGTTGTAGAGTTGGAGAAAGAAAGGGATATTCAAATAACCAATAAGCCTCCCTACCCCAGAAAAGAGGATGACGACCAATGGCAGACCCCACCACCAAACGTGGCGTCAATAAACATAACAGAAATAGGAGGAGATAATTTCTGTACCTTTCATCAACAACCCCATTCGGAGAAGAAGTGTCCTCAATGGCTACATTCAATGACAATAGTGATGAATAAATTGTTGGATCCAGAATTGACCAGGCACAGTGGTGAGGAAGAAAAGGAGAAACAGACCGTAGAAAAGACAGAGGATGATACTATGTTTTCATGGAATGGAGTTTCACTGTTTAACACTGAAGAAAATGCTCTCCAATCTCAGCATACACTTACAACCACAAAATATGAAAACATGGCCATTAAGAATAATGCAATAATGTCAAAAGGTCAAGATTTGCAAAAGGAGATAAAGGGGCAGGCTGATGTAAAGGCTAAAGATGACTCACCTAAAGATATTCAGGGCAAACAGGAAACAGAGCCACCCATTAAACTTACCAAACCGGTAGAAGATGATGAAGAAAGCAAAGCTGGTAAGCTAAAAGAGGAGTTGCCCACCACAAACCAACCTGTGGAGGAAAAGATTGAATTGATTAAGACAAAGAGAACCAGCACCCCACCTTTCCTCGTGACTCTTGAAATTCTCAACCATAAGGTGCATAATTGTTTGGTAGTTTCTGGATCTTTTACGAATGTTATGCCTCTGGTAGTTTGCGAAAAGCTTAAAGGACAGATAAAGCCTACTTTGTGGGATGTCACTCAACTTGACAAAACTTGTGTTAAGGTAG
>LPNX010587779.1:4135-16220 GCA_001517045.1 Pseudotsuga menziesii
TAACACATATGTGTTCTTGATTTACACTTCGGAAGTGCGTTTCTGATTTCCTAAGTGGCACCAAAAAGTGGAACCAGCTTCGTACGAGCTCCCCTACAAAATAAATATATTAAAAAATTGAAGGCTGAAGCTGAAGTAAGCGCACAAGAAGTGGAAATGTTGGAAAAGTTTTGGCAATAACTAAAGGTATAGATCCTATGATAGTGACCCAAAGATAACACTGGCTATGGCAAGAATGGACTTGAATTTCTAACATGACGCAAGAATTCAGTGGGTGGGTTGGAAAGCACACTCGAATACCATGCTCTCATACCATTTGATGCATAAATGGTACAAGGGTTTCCTAGGTAGGAAATATTATAGCATATGAGTCTATATATGGTTAGTCACTAAGTCTTTTTTTGTAAGTAAAAGTTTGTAAAGCCCTTTTTACATACAATGGTCTTACTTGATCTATTTTAAGTAAGTGATGTCCTGTAAAAATAAAAGGGCCATAATTATTTGACCATATACTCAAAGGTGAGTGATCAATGAAAAAATCTTGAAAGAAGGCATGAAAAAATGAATGATTGTAACAACCGACCAAAACAACGAACATGGCCAAAGGGGAACAACAAACAACATGGAAACAAAGACATGTAGGCCCCTCGCCGACTTTAAAATAACAATAAGGTATTACTATAAGATAGGGTTGGTCATCACAAAACGTTCACAAAGGTAAGATTGAGATGTAGATGGTGGGTCATCACAATATTCTAACAAATTGAAAAAATATATTGCCTAGTATATAACGACCAAGGGGTATTTTTAATACATTAAAAACATATAGCTATTAAGGAGAGTTTATATTATGTATATAGGGGCTTAAATAGGGTATTGGGGAGTTTGAATTTATATTTTATATCTAAATTTGGTTTAAATATGACTATATATGAGCTTAGTGTTTGAATAAATATGAACTATGCGTGAATGTGGTGTCAATCAAATTTCTTTTGGAGTGAGAGTGGTGTTTGAATATGTATGATTTGTGAGTGAATGTGCTGTGAATTCGATTGGAATGACTATGTATGAAGCCAACCTATGTTTAGAGGGTTGTTCCCCATCTTGAAATATTTTCTCTTGCTAAGATTTCATATTCTAGCTTTCAAGGTTTCTAGATGTTATTAGATTTGTGCCATGTCACCATACCAAGGGTAAAATAAAATAGGGGTGTTAGAAATTTAATGAAAAAAAGGGATATCTATGATATCTAATTAAAATATCTTTTTTTTTAATTGAAAAGGTGTATTGAGACAGGGTTTCAACAAAATGATTTTTCCACATTTCTTAATATCTAGTGACATTAAGATTATTCTACAATATCCTGTGATCATGCTTTCTATATCATAGATTTATAGAATGAACCCCAAAATAAATGAGGTAAAGCTCAAAAAAATGTCAAATAGGAAATCAATAAATAACCCCTAATTCAGAACTTGCTCCCAAATCACATGAAACAATGAAAAAATAACCAATAGATAACCGAGTACATACTTGACACAAAACCGAATACCTAAGACACAAAAGAGTGTAAATATGAAAACAAATATTGATATTTCATTAGTTTGGAAAGAGTGTAAATATGAAAACAAATATTGATATTTCATTAGTTTGGAGAGATTCCTTTATATAGCGAGTACAAAAACATCCTAGAAGAATTTTTTTTTACTAACAATTATTGGAAACTGATTTCTATATATCTCTTTAGACTTTTTTTTTTCTACAATTATTGGAAACTGATTTCTATATATCTCTTTATTTTTATTTATTTTTGATAATGTGGTGGTTACCATATACTTGTATGTGAACAACCTGGAGCTGATCAACATCTCAGACACTTTATTTTATTGTTCACATGTGACCAATCAACATGCCAGCCACTTACTTTTATGGGAAAACCATTGCCACAGTTGCAAGGCTTGCATTAACCTTAGAAAAACTCAGCCATGAAACACTGCATCACGAAAGATTTTATGGACAAATTCATAACTCCATGGTGAGATGAAGATTTGTAAGGAAACATATACGTTTTTTTTACAGCAACTTGGGTGAAATCATCAACTGAGATGGCACCAACAATTCCACTATAGACTTTTGACTTAGGCTCTACATCAATCATCATTACCATTTCTGGTACTCTTGTTATGCCAACATTATGCTCCCGGGTATGTAATATTTTTTTCATGATTGTTACTATTTTAGGTTTTGTTTGTTGATGACAGTCTCTAGAGTGAAATTTAAGTAACCAAGTCTCCTAACTTTGGTTGGACAAAATGAGTTAATGTGTTTGAGTAAGAGGGTGAATGGTATGATTTTTGCCCCAATTAAGCCTCAAAGAAAACTAAGAAGCAATATACTTTATTTTCCACCAAAACTTACACTTTTGAATAAATGGAATTACAATAGTGGTTAAAGTCAACTTTAAGCCTAATAAAAAATTTATGGATATATATTTAATGTGTTTATGTAATTATTAAACATATTAACTATTTTAATTTTATTCTTAATTGTAAACATAAATTGTTGATATTGCACAATTCAAGTACAATATGGTATTTGAGAATTAGTGCCTATTTGTACAATAAAAACTGGATTTGAACAATCAAAAACTAATATTTTATCAAAAATTAAATCTTCAATAAGTTTAAACCAACCTTATAAAGTTTAGATAATTCCAACTCTATCTACATCAACATTTGCTACTTCACAATCTATAACATCATAAAATCCTGAAAACTTATAGTTGATTTTTTTTTATTTTATTATGTAAAGTCAATTGAAATCCTTTCAAATGTCACAGAATTCTCACAGCTGACCATCCAATTCCATCGATCTATGGCATCAAAACACCCTTGCAAGATACAATTTAATTGAATGTTGTGAAATAGTTTCGTATTCCTCTCTAGTGGCCCGAACCCCTCCAGAATAACAACTTTTCTTCTCATGATCTGAGCAAAGTCATCCACCAACATATTTTCATCAACATCCCCAAATCTAGTGTTAAATTCAAACCCTTTGGAAGCATAACCCTGAACATGATTCTTTCTCCTTAAATTTAGGCATGGGATTCTTACAATTAATAAATCCAACATAGCCCTCATTGCTCCTTATTCTCCTTCTGGTAAAAAATTCTACCATCTTGGACCGAGGAAAAAACAAAAGACGAAGGAAATACCATGGTATTTTGTTGTAAGGTTTTCCTACACTTAGGATTTGCAAGAATGACATTCCACTTTGTTGGAGCAGAGTCCCGCAGCTACAGAAGAAGCTGCCATTTTGGCGGATAGATAGTTTGGCGAAGACTCTGATTTTACATGGATATCTGTAATGAATGACAGATATAACAAGCAAATACAATCACATGAATCAATCACATAACACTCTGATTTTACGTGGTTCACTTCTAGGGTAGAAGCTACATCCACAGAACTGTGTTTCTATATTATAACTTGAGAGAGGTACACAGTTCTGCTGCATCGCATATGCAACTAGAGATCTTCTGGGTAACTCCGCACACAGCCTGGAGCCCTTCTCTCTTAGATCTCTTCTCTATATTTCCTTCTTACAATATACTCTCGCTCTCTCTCTCTCTCTCTCTCTCTCTCTCTCAATCCCTGCGGATTGTTACAATACAAAATACAATGAGCTAACAGACTACTGGACTCTCAGACTCTCTGATGTCTAGATCCAGAAGGACTGATTAGCTGGATGGCTTAAAATGCTCAAAATGCCAACCTTTTACAATACAAAATACATCCCTTTATAGGCGGCCCGAAGCCTCTCGCCATTACAACACTATGGGCCTATCCCAACAGTAACCCAAAACCCTAATTAGTGACAGTCATCATATCTGTACTTGGGGTAGCCGCTTTCCGTCACACCACTGCTCTCTGCAGTCTTCCATGCTTCTCGGCGCTGACCATGGGTACTATGCACCGCTTCCCTTCTTCTGTCCTTCATCTTCAATACCTCGGCCTCGTCGCTCCTTTTCCTTTATGAGGGTAGCTGAGCCCTCCTGTCTTCACCGCTGCCTTCAATGCAGTGGTTGAGCTCTCTCTTCTTAGCCGCTCAAGTACTGTCGTCTTCCTTGACTTCTCTATCCCAACAGTCACGGTTTCCAACTCTGCTCTGTAGCTAGAAACATGCTACGGCGTCGTAGCTTTACCTTATCTCCTCGTCTTCGCCAAACTGTCTATCTGCCAAAATGGCAGCTTCTTTTGTAGCTGTGGGACTCTACTCCAACACACTTTTTCTACAAGGTTCTGCCCAACAACCTCGAACACACACCAATCCAACCATTCACATTGCATGTCACCGAAAATCATTGCCCACTATAAATGAATACACTTGTGGCATCCTCCAACTAGAGAAAATTTTTGGCCTTTCTCTAGGAATAAAATGGTGCACCCCTACTTTAAATGCTTCACCTCTTTGAACCAAGGGAAAAGGAATACCCTTCAACCAAACAATAAAGAAAACCACAGATAATTCTTATCAAAATAAATTTTATGAATCACAGACTGAATTTGAGAAGAATTAATTGGTATTGGACTTGACAAAGCTTAAGGAAATCATTGACTCCAAGCGTTACGACAAGATTGTAAATATCAACAACGAACTTCAACTTCATGTACCCTATTACATTCATTTTTTCTATGCTTGGTTCCTCATAGGGTTTGTTTCATATTTTTCTTTGTTGCAATATATACATTGAATTTATAATTTAAATTTTGTAGTTGGATGTTGAAGGCATCAAAGAGCGTAAAAGATAGCCATATTTTTTTCACTTACTAGGACATGTCTACATATAGGAACCGTGAGTGGGATGGTCTTATAAGACACAAACCCTTTTGTTTAATTTTTTTAATTTTATGATAGTCCTTATCAGAGTGAGCAGAAACAAGAAACTTGTGAAAACAATGTAAGATTTCTATGGAATCACATACGGTCTTCTATGAAAGAGATCCATCCTGAAGTTGGCACTTCGTGGAATATATGTGTAACATCCCCTTACTACCTCGACATGAAATACAAAGTGTAAGTAAATGACACTGTAAGTACCGATTTTATTTTCATAAAAGTTGTGGATGCAATTGATAAGGTTAGGGGGTTGAAAGCTTGACATGAAAAAAGAATGATTGGGGACAAATCCACTGGGGGGAGGTAAAGATGCATGAAGCCTTAGTGATCTAGTAAAGATTACCTGGTGTCAAAATGGTTTTGATGACATACCAAAAGGAAGCCGATTAAAAAAATCCTCACATTGGACTTAAAGTCATTAGTAATAGTTACATGCTCATCAACTCCTTACATACTTAAATTTGTGGGTGGGGTTTGCAATTATTAACATGAATTAAGTTAATATATATATATTATCTATGTCGAATAGGCATTATAAATATGAATGGAACCATTGCATAGTTTAGTTAAATTGAAAAATCGTAAATATACTATGATTGACTAATTTTCTATAAAGGTGTATTAGAGGAAATTTCAACTCAAAATGGGTCTCCTAAGAAAAATAATAAAATAATATTAATTAATTTTTGAAGAAGAAAAGAAAAAAAACTATTTTTTTGTTCATATTTTCGACATATCTCCATGTGTTTTTACTCAAATTTTTATTGGGAGAGCTCGTTGGATGCGGAATTAAATTCCACATCCAACAAATACCCACTTGACATACTTTTAATGGACCCTCTACCCCAAAAGCAAGAAATACTTGAAAAAATGTGACGATGACATTATCATCACATTTTTCAGGTATTTCTTGTCTTGGGGGTAGTGGGGTCCATCAAAAGTATGCCGAGTGGCTACTCGTTGGATGCAGAATTTAATTCTACGTCCAACAAGCTCTCCTAATCAAAATTTGAGTAAAAACAAAGGGAGATATGTCGAAAATACGAATAAAAAAAGTACTTTTTTATGATACCTATCCCCAAATTTATATTAAAAAAGTGTTATACGGTATTTAACATTTAAAACAATTTCATTGGCTAACACATGATGACATGGAATTTGAATGAGGGTTAAAAGGCCCATTTTGAGTTGAAATTTCCTCTGATGAAAAATTCCTTTTGATAATTGCGATGGTCGAAACCTCAAAACTGAGTTATGATAAATGATATTACATCTAATTATAATGGTTAAGCACTAGACCCTTATTTTGGAGCATTACTCTAAGGTTATACTCTGAAAAGAAGATAAAGCCGAGAATGATTATATATATTAATGCTATATGTTTAGTATCCCTATACATATATTTAAACATTAAAGAATTTATAAGAGAATGCCGTGGAAACTTAGAAATAAACGATTTTTTAAGTTGAATCATGGTTATAGTTAAAATAAATATAAGAGAAGAAAGAGGTCACTTTCACCTCATAACAAATAACATTAAAAACATGTTTAGATGGAATTGCATATAACGAAGTTAAACGTAAAATATGGTTAAATACATTTTTGCAACTTGGGATGGTCGAATGTATCATGGGGAACATGAGAAACATAAGTTTTAAAAAAAATGAGACATGTCATGGAGAAAAAGATTTCCCTTGGAGAGAGTTCTGGGAGTTGTCTCCTTGATTGAGAAAATCGTGGAGGCCATCTTCGCCATTTGTCTCTTTGGGAATCAATGGATTTTCTTATTTTTAGGTTATGTTTCCTTAGTAAAGGGGGTCCAGAAGTGGATTCTTGGGGTGAAGAGAGGAATTGCGGGGATTGCGCGTCGATGGGGTGAGAGCCCAATACGTCAGGTCGGTGTCCATTCATCTGCGCCTTCAACCTGCTATCAGATACGATATCCAATGTCTGTTCCTTCAACCTACTATCAGATACGACCTCCAATGTATGTGATTAAACTCAGAAAACATTTTTCCCATTTGGGTGGCTGGCATGGGATCTAAACTCTGTAAGTAGTTTCCTTTGTCTACGTTAACTCTGCTCCAAAGTCTGCATCGGATATGTGAGTTAAAATGCCTGCATCCCGTTTCATTATTGCATAATGTATACTCTGGCATGGATGCGTAGGATCAAACCTCTGCATTCGTTTTTACTACTTGCGTTGATCATATCTGCTAAATAATGTTGCTAACATTTCCAAGCCTGCGTTGATAGTTCTGGATAGAATATTGCATATAATTGCTTACTTGTCTGCATTGATTTATAGAATGTGTTATGTTAATATTTCTGCAGATCTGAAATATGTGATCCATGTATGGGTTAAATAAACTCTACATTTTTTTACCATTTTGTCTGCATCAGATATGCGATCAAATCCATGGTTGTATCCAAGATATGTGATACTGTGTGATTTAATTTCTGAATCGTTCCCCAAAAATTTTCTCCATCGAATACGTGAGCTCTAGATCGAGATATGTGATGTGTGTGTCTGCGTTTTAGTCATAACCTCCATATGTGATTTAGTTTTCTGAAATCGCTTTCCACAATTTTCATGCTATGTATATGGGAGGTTGAGTTCTTAACCTGCGATGGGAGTCTCTACCTTCATGTACCAAAGGTCTGCGTTGGGTTTGTAACCTAGAAATCTACAAACCGTTCCTCCAAACTCTGATCTTTCGCCCTTTGTGTCTGTTGATAGATCTGATTCTGCGTTGATAGATATAATCCACATATGATTTTAATTTACAAATCTATTACTTCATATATGTAATTATAGATTCGAGTCCGTGCGATAGATATCATTTGCAAATGATTTTAATTTACAGATTTATTACTTCATATCTGCAATTATAGATCTGAGCATGTGTTAATAAATAATGTTTACATATGATTTTGATAGCCAAAACCGAGCCGATTAAACTTGGGTTTAGGGCTCAGTCGATATTCAAATTTCAAATTTTACCTTTCACGTCGATCACTTTTCTTTTTCACCAGTCGGGTGAAACTTGTCTATGTCCGACTAGACAAATTTACAAATTTTAGTCGGTCCTCACTCGACCAAAATTACTTCGACTTACTTGTCCGACTGATTTTTACCTCGACCAATTTTACTCCGACCAAGTCAGACCTCCGACCAAGTCGGCTGATTAATCGACCACTCAAGTCGGCTCTTCGACCACTCTAGTCGACTTACTTTGGTCGAAATCTGCAGGATATGTTTCTTAGTCTAAGGACTTAAGAAATTACAAATGCTTTTCACCTGTGAGTAAAATGAAGTAAAATAGATAGATTTACAAATCCAAATAATTTATGAGAAACATGTGCCAAATATGTAGGAAGACTTGAGTCGACCAATGTGCCGTAAAACCTGGAACTTTCACGCAGTGAGATTTTTATGGGTTCTTGTTCTTTCACTTAACAGTAACTGTAAAAGACATTTACAGGAGTAAATCTGGAAACATGTGCGGCCAAATAATCATGCATTCAACCACAAACTATTTCATATATTAACTATGCTGAAATAACAAAGTACTACAAACTTGTCGGTTACAAAATGGTCGGTCCAGACTTGTCTGACCAGACTCGTCGGTCTACAGAGCTTCAGCTCGTCGACTAAATTATATGCACAGAAGCTTGAGCTTCAACTGTTCTTTCTCACCCTGAGTTCCTCTACTGGCTGTCTCTGTGTTCCTGTGTTCTCTCTGAGTTCTACTGATTTACACAAATGCTTCTTCTATTTATAGGCAATTTGAAAATTGCTACTACATGGGTCGACTGACCTGCCATTAAAGACTGTAATAACTACTACCTAACAACTTAGCTTCAGAAATAAATTCGACTGGACTACAGAGCCGAATTGCGGACTTTCCCTTCTTGTCAGACTGACAGACAAGATTTCGACTTGTACGGTCTCTAACAAAGTCGGCTGAAAGTTGCGTACTAAGTCGGCTGAAGGTTGCATACTGATCTGCGAGTAATTACGTTTCTCCAACACTCCCCCTTAATTATAAGCAGATGGGGTTTTAAAAAACAACAAATTACAAAATGTCTCAAAGCTTAGACATGCTCTGTTTATGACAGAGTTCACCGTGGAGAACTTGTCATTCCAAGATAACTACGCAGATACTGGAATGTGTCCTTTGCCAATGGCTTTGTGAAGATGTCGGCCAGTTGGTCTTCAGACCTGCAAAATTCCAAACAAATTTTCTTGTCGTTCACCAACTCTCTTATAAAATGAAACCTTGTGTCGATGTGCTTGGTTGTCTTATGAAACACATGATTCTTTGATAATGCTATGGCTGAATTGTTGTCATAGAATATTGTTGTCGGTTCTTGATGGTTCTGTGACAAGTCTTTTAAGACTCTCCTCATCCAGACAACTTGACATGCAGCACCTGTTGCTGCAACATACTCTGCTTCAGCTGAAGATAGAGTTACTATGGGATGTTTCTTTGAAGCCCATGAAACAAGACCTGTACCAAAATGAAATGTGTACCCAAATGTGCTTTTCCTGTCATCTATGCTGCCTCCATTGTCACTGTCAGTGTAACCAATGAGTTTAAAATTTTCTGAGGTTGAATACATAATACCAAGGTCTCTTGTGCCACTTACATACCTCAAAATTATTTTACCTGCTTGCCAATGTGAGTCTTTTGGTGACTCCATGAACCTTGAGATCAGACTTACACCATACATAATGTCTGGTCTTGTTGCTGTTAAATACATAAGGCTGCCAACAAGCCTTTTGAACAGCATAGGATCTACAGTGGATCCTCCATCATCCTTGCTCAATTTTAAACCTGTTATCACTGGTGTTGGGGCTGTCTTGCAGTTAGACATGTTAAACCTTTTTAAAACTTCATTTGCATACTTAGACTGTGATATGAAGATACCACTTTCAGACTGCTGAACTTCAATGCCCAGAAAAAACTTCATAAGCCCCAGATCAGTCATTTCAAATTCTCTTTCCATGACTGTTTTAAAATCTGCTATGCCATAATCACCAGTAAGTATTAAATCATCTACATACAGGCAGACAATTAACATCTTACCTTGCTCATCGACTTTGGTGTACAAAGTCGGTTCACTTTCACTTCTGTGAAATCCATTTTCAATGAGATAGGAATCAATACGACTATACCAAGCTCTAGGAGCTTGCTTCAAACCATAGAGTGCCTTTTTTAGCCTGTAGACTTTATGCTCTTGACCTGGAACTTCATATCCTTGTGGCTGTTCCACATATACTTCCTCTTCTAGATAGCCATTTAAGAATGCCGACTTGACATCCATTTGATGAACATGCCATTTTTTTTGTGCAGCAATGGCCAAAACTGTTCTGACTGTATCCATGCGTGCAACAGGTGCAAACGTTTCATTGAAGTCGATGCCGGGTTGCTGTGTGAACCCTCTTGCTACCATTCTTGCCTTGTGCTTTTGCACATTCCCATCAGCATCTTGCTTTGTCTTATAAATCCATTTGACAATGATTACATCCTTGTCTTTTGGTACATCGACCAGTTCCCATGTCTGGTTTTTCTCAATGCATTCTATTTCTTCATCCATGGCTTGTGCCCATACTTCTTCTTCAACAGCTTCTTCAAATGTTAGTAGATCATATATAGGAGAAAATAATGCAAATAGAGAGAATGAATTAGGTGTACCAGCTTCATATATCTCTCGCAGACTTCTTGTCTTCACCGGTTCTGTCGATGTCGACCTTGACGAAATGCTTGATGGAGTTTGCTGTCCTCTTGGTGTACTTGTCGGTGTAGCTTGAGCTGCTACTTGTGTTGATGGTCCTTGTGCTGAACCATGTCTTGGTGTCATGGGAGTCGACGGTGCTCCGACCGGTTGACTTACATGTGGTATTTGATCCACTTCCTCTTCCATATCATCATTGTCGATGTTCGACACAATCTTGACATTTGTGTCGACGGTTCCATCCCATGATTCGTTCTCGACAAATTGAACATCCCGACTGATTATCACTTTCCTTGTGACATGGTCATACAACTTGTATGCTTTTGTGTCTTCTGAATAGCCGACAAAAATACATTTCTGTCCCTTCTTGTCTAGCTTCTTTCTCAGCTCATCTGGAATATGAGCATATGCAACACAACCAAAAACTTTTAAATGTGAGACACTATGATTCATACCTGTCCATGCTTCTTGGGGAACTTTGTTCTTCACACTCTTTGTCGGACACCGGTTCATAATGTAGACAGCAGTTGCGAATACTTGACCCCAATACTCGTTTGGCAAATGCTTGGTTGCCAACATGCTGCGTGCCATCTCCATGATGGTTCTATTCTTCCTTTCAGCTATGTCGTTCTGCTGAGGTGTATACCGTGCAATGAATTTTTTCTGTATGCCATGGGTCTTGCAAAAGTTCAAAAATTCATTTGAAACATATTCACCTCCTCTGTCGGTCCTTAAAATCTTGATGCGGTGACCGCTCTGGTTCTCCACGAGTGCCTTGAACTGCTGAAAATAACTAAATGCATCAGATTTGTGTTTCAAGAAATATACCCATGTCTTTCTTGAGTAATCATCAATAAAAGTTAGAAAATACTTGCAGCCACCAATGGATGATATCTGCATTGGACCACAAATGTCAGAGTGCACAATTTCAAGTGGTGTGCGTGCTCTATAGGACTTTCCAACTGGAAATGTCTCTCTGTGCTGCTTGCCAAAAATGCAGCCTTCACAAACCCTCTCTGGTCTGTCGATCAATGGTAATCCCTTTACCATGTTCTTTGTGTGCAGTAGCTTTAGCCCACCAAAATTCAGATGTCCAAATCTGAAATGCCACAACCAGGATTCATCCTGAACTTCTGTCTGAAATGCAGCTTGCAAATTAGCACTGCAATTTTCTCTCTTGTCGAGGATCTCGACTGTTTCTTCACTTTCTGCCTTGAATGCAGCTCCTGTCTTTGTCTTCCCTTTTATGCTGGGAACTATCCTCAAAGGAAACAAGCGGTTGCTTGTCATTGGCACTTTTGCTATCAGCTGGTCGCTTGGACACTTATCTTTGATCACACAATGTTCATCTTCCATGTAGACTCTGTAGCCTTTTTGTAACAACTGTCCAACGCTTAATAGATTATGTTTCAGACCTTCGACATGATAGATATCAGGGATATAC
>LPNX010587779.1:16401-95358 GCA_001517045.1 Pseudotsuga menziesii
CTAATGATGTCTGTAATCTGCTGATTCTGTGTTCATGATTGATGAGTGAAGCTTGTAGCTCATCAATGGAGAATGTCGACATGTCTGTGTGTTCCTCTAAGGTCACAACCAGACTTTCAAATCTTGGGGGAAGACTTCTGAGAATTTTTTCAACAACCCTTTGATCTGATACGGGTTCTCCATGAGATTTCAGTTGGTTTATCAACCCAACAACTCTGGTGTAGAATGTGTCTACATTCTCTGAATCGTTCATGCACAGAGATTCAAAGTCTTTTCTCAGAATCTGCAGCTTGGATGTCTTTACCTTGGTCAAACCTTGATAGGCAGTCTCCAATGCATCCCATGCTTTCTTGGCATTAGTCGATGCTGCTATTCTTGGGAGTATGCTCTCATGTATAGCTTGATGTATGAAAAACAGAGATTTTCCATCTCTCTTCCTCTGTTCTCTCAAGGCATCTTTCTGAGCCTGTGTGAGATTGTTATATGCTGTCATGTCTGCTGGTTCTGCATAACCATGCTGGACTATCTCCCAGACATCTTGACCTCTGAATAAAGCCTTCATTGTTAAAGACCAATATTCATAATTATTTCCTGTAAAACTTGGAGGTTGCAATGAACCAGAAGTGGAAGCCATTTTTTTAATTTAATTAACTTTCCTTAGGAAATTAAATTCGACTCTTTAAGACAAGATTTCTTTCCTAAAATCTTGGGCTGATATAACCTTGCTCTGATACCAGATAGCCAAAACCGAGCTGACTAAACTTGGGTTTAGGGCTCAGTCGATATTCAAATTTCAAATTTTACCTTTCACGTCGATCACTTTTCTTTTTCACCAGTCGGGTGAAACTTGTCTATGTCCGACTAGACAAATTTACAAATTTTAGTCGGTCCTCACTCGACCAAAATTACTTCGACTTACTTGTCCGACTGATTTTTACCTGGACCAATTTTACTTCGACCAAGTCAGACCTCCAACCAAGTCGGCTCTCCGACCAAGTCGGCTGATTAACCGACCACTCTAGTCGGCTTACTTTGGTCGAAATCTGCAGGATATGTTTCTTAGTCTAAGGACTTAAGAAATTACAAATGCTTTTCACCTGTGAGTAAAATGAAGTAAAATAGACAGATTTACAAATCCAAATAACTTATGAGAAACATGTGCCAAATATGTAGGAAGACTTGAGTCGACCAATGTACCGTAAAACCTGGAACTTTCACGCAGTGAGATTTTTATGGGTTCTTGTTCTTTCACTTAACAGTAACTGTAAAAGACATTTACAGGAGTAAATCTGGAAACATGTGCGGCCAAATAATTATGCATTCAACCACAAACTATTTCATATATTAACTATGCTAAAATAACAAAGTACTACAAACTTGTCGGTTAGAAAATGGTCGGTCCAGACTTGTCCGACCAGACTCGTCGGTCTACAGAGCTTCAGCTCGTCGACTAAATTACATGCACAGAAGCTTGAGCTTCAACTGTTCTTTCTCACCCTGAGTTCCTCTACTGGCTGTCTCTGTGTTCCTGTGTTCTCTCTGAGTTCTACTGATTTACAAAAATGCTTCTTCTATTTATAGGCAATTTAAAAATTGCTACTACATGGGCCGACTGACCTGCCATTAAAGACTGTAATAACTACTACCTAACAACTTAGCTTCAGAAATAAATTCGACTGGACTACAGAGCCGAATTGTGGACTTTCCCTTCTTGTCAGACTGACAGACAAGATTTCGACTTGTACGGTCTTTGACAAAGTCGGCTGAAAGTTGCGTACTAATTCGGCTGAAGGTTGCATACTGATCTGTGAGTAATTACGTTTCTCCAACAGATTTTAATTTACATAGCTATTACTTCATATCTGCAATTATAGATCTGAGTGTCTTCATATGATTTTATAATGCATATCTATTACTTCATGTCTGTGCTGATAGATCTGAGTCTATAGTGATAGATCTAAGTGTGAGTTGGTATATCTGAGTCTGCAATTTTGATGGTCATCATAGATTGAGGAAAACTCATTGACTACATTCACTGCATTTTAATTATATAAACTTCAGACCTGGGATGTTATTTCATATCTGTTGTTTTGCTATTACAGTTTTGGAATTTGTGTTTGCATGGATACGTTGTATGCATTTGGTGTCATAGAATTACAGATCTAAACTCTGTATATGTAACCTCGATATGTGTTTTTGGTTTGGTGATTATATGTATGGACAGTCCATGTGTAACAACTCCAAAAAATCCATAAATAAATAAAAAATATCATTTCTTAGGGTTTATCCTAGGTAACAACATAGCTCATAGAGTAACTTCTATATTTAAAATTATTTAACTAGTGGTTAACCATTCGATTTACGGCAATACAATTTCGAACAAAACTTTCTCGACAAAACCATTCATGAAACCATAATACTACCAGGTTACAGTTTTTACTTGGTTTATGGTTCTTATGTGTTGTATCAGTTTTGTTATAGGTGGTAATTTGTATTCTTTAACTTATTTACTATAGGAATTGGATTCATTATGCTTTATATATATTTTTAGGCTCTCTTCCTACATACCCTGCCTTGATACAAGAGTTACGAGGACAAGGGTCTTACTTATTTTATTTAAGCTAAAGAATTTCTTTCACTTCTGATTATGCATGTGTTAATATTGTTGGAGGATTTGTTCCTTGTAAATCCTAAACATCTAAAATCCATAAGTTAGGTTACCAAAGGGACCCTAACATAGCTAGGAGATGAGTAAGAAGGAAAAGGGGCATGATATTACAACCCAACATATGCAAAGTTTAAGATATACGAGTATAAGTTTCAAAATAATGCATAACATCAAAACTATGAAGAGAACTATAGGAGGTGGAATAAATAGTTACATTTAAGTGGAGGTAGGTGGGTTTTAAAATAAACCATGTGAAGGGTTTTAGTTCCAACCAGCTAGCCATCGAGGGTAGAACCCTAGCTCAAAAATCCAAAGGGATTTGTTATTTTTCATTTGATGAGAAGTGTGAAGAGCTGAGGCTCTTGGCTTTCTCGTCCATGCCTAACCTTGTTGTTGTTTGGGTGAGTGCATTTGGCTCCCACGATTTTGTAAACAACCCTTGGATTATTCACATTGTCTTTGCTTATCCTCATTGTGGTTCTGGTCTTGACCGACCATCAAACTCTTGCAGAGTCTTCGACCAAGGTAAAGAAAATATTTTTTCGAGTTAATAATTGGATTCATTTGTTGTAAGTTTGATTTGTGCTACGTATTTAACCTCTGTCATGTTTTTGACTGGAAGGTAAGAAAACAACTGAAACTTGTTTTGAGGAGCTCCAGTAGTGGGTGCTTTTACATTGTGGTCTCTGATAAGACCCTACGCTCCTTGCTGAAGTGAAAAAATGGGGGAAAATGATTCTCCATATCAGTTCTATTTTCGTTGGTGGTTAAGGTTTTGCTCAGTCCTTCATTTTGTGGTAACCATCTATTATTTCAGCAGAGCTGCGATGTCTTTTTATTTTGAAAGACTTAAATATTTTGCTCAAACTTAAGGTTTAAACCTCTATTTTATAAAGATGATGTGATCCTACGTGGAAGTTATATCAAGTCATTATTTAAAGATGAAAAGATTTAGTATTTTTCCTTACAGAATTGTCTTGTTCAACTAGTTTGAGCTTGATATGTTTCAGCTCTACCATGTAATGGATATACTTGGTTAATATACTCGACATACTATTTGTTCCATTACTCTAGTTTGATATATTAATATTACCCTATAAATTAATAAGCCTTTATTCTATTTCTTTGTTTTTGATTTGTTCTTCATAAACAATGATTTGGTTTATTAGAGGTATGTGGGAGAGTTTTACTCCTAAATTTTTAAAAACATTGATTCTACTTCAAAACTTCGTACATTGTTTATCTGATTTCACGTATCAAGCTTCTATGTATAAAATATGTTTTGATTATTTATCCTTCCTTATACTTGTATCATGTTTATGAATTTTGCACAGCTCTACTTTGATCATTTGCTAAAATCATCTCTAACTTTTGACTACCACTCTTAACTTGGTAAATTTAGATTCAATTTCTATGTAGTTTTCTTTTGGGGGTTTTTACTGTAATTTTCTAGTCATATTTAAGGTAGTGAGGCTACTACATTTCCAATTGTTAAAATATAGAGATGCTCTATAGAAATGGTAAAATGTTTAAAAGAAATTTCAATCTGTTTTCTTGATTGGTTACAACTCATTCTTTGCTAAAGATCTAGATTAAACTATTGTTGTTGTTGTTTATAACTTTCTGTAAAGAAATTACCCTTGACCTATTTAGTTCTTGATTTGTGTTATTTATTATGGTATAAATATATATATTTACCACTATATTAATAATGTTTGGAAATCAATAGCATTTGAAAAGGATTATTATATTGGTTATAGTTACTCTAAAATATGGCTACGACCTATTTATGTTAGTTTGTATGCTGTTAAAATAGATTTCAATTATTATACTTTTCTTGTTAAGAAGGAATATACTTTACAAGTTTTGATTCCTAACGTGTATTTCGTAAAAGAGATATTCATTTTTACAACTATATTGATTTTTTATTTAAAAACGTGGACCATTTATAAACTATTAACATAAAGAAGATATGTTTTTTTTTCGATTGTTCGGAATTAATACCTGTGCAAGTATATTCAAATACCAAGCCTTCCAGCTGTAACTGTATTATACAGGGTAAGTATTCACACACACACACACACATATATTCTATGGGTATTATCTCTTGGATGTAAGGCATATCGTTTCTTTTTAAATTAAAGAACAAAGTCTATCTGTAAGATATTCATTGTTTATTTTAAACTATGATAACTCTAATTTAACCTTTTTATTAAACTGTAAGGTTTTTAGAAGAAATATAAACAAATACTAAATACTATTTATCTACGAATATCATGTATAGTCAGGTGAAGTTTATATGCATAAAATATGAAACCGTTATAGATATGATAGCATGCAAATTTCACTAAGAAGTCATGTGTATACATTAGTTTTCATGAACTGATAATTGTATAGGAAAAAGAAATAATATCCTACTTGTTATAGAAAACAATTAATAGTTATGGAAACTTAACATTCATAATATTCTACAGATATAATTATAGAATGAAATTAAAGTTAAATACAAAACCACTTAGAACCTATTAACCATCGAAGGGGACAAAGACCCAAAGAAGATCGTTCCTCCCAACCATCTCTTGAAAGAAGCCAAGATTACTTACTTTAGGACCCCCGATCTTGTTCACTGAACCAAGATGACAAATATGTTGTGTAGAATCCTACACGGTACTCTGTAACTTAGCAATCTCACTTGTAGACTTAACTCTCAGTAATACACTTTAGCTTTCCCCTCAGCGAATTTCTTTTATGTGCCTAACCTTTTAGTTTCTAGCAAAACCAAAAGGCTCTAATCACTTAGAATCTAGTGATCCTCCTGCTCATTTAATGGTAGATATATAATCTTGCCTAGGTATTTGGGTTAGTTTTGCACTTAAATGAGCCACCCATTCAGTTCCTCTTTCCAGGGAACGTGACCACAATTATAGGTATGTTTTCTCTTGTAACAGCTAGAAAGTGAATGCTATTGCTTCCACTTGTCATTTTGGCCTTCTACAGCACATCATTCCTCATAGTGGGTTAGTGAACACTCTTAAAAAGTCTTCTTTGGATAGGTGTCTCTTCTTTTAATTATTTAAATAAATAAAACATTCAATTACAGTCATCTTTGACCATCCTTGGTCAATAAAATAAAAATTTACAATAACTTTTGAAGTAATGTTTTTTCTCAAAAATAAAATGTTTTTCTATTCTAGGTGGGTTACAAACACCTCGTCTTAAGTTCAACATCGTCCTCGATGTTGCTTGAGTATCATCTAAGTCTTCCTGGAAAAAAATTGGATATGTCTCCTGTATATGTCTCTCCAATTCATGGGTTGCTTCATCTAGACTAAGGTGCTTCCATTGCACCTTTAGTTGTCCAATGGTGCGATTTCAGAGAAAAAATTCTCTCTGGTCGAGGATACAATGTGGTTCTGCCTGAAAATATCCTTTGGGTTCTACCTGAATAACATTCCAATCGATCACATGAATATCATTTTGCACATATTTTTTCAATATAGAAATATGAAATATGTTATCTATTCTAAGATTAGGTGGAAAAGCTAACTGATCAGCTACTGGTCCAACTCTTGATAATATCTCAAACGATCCACAATACCTGGGTGCTAATTTAGCACAACTCCCCAACTTAAAGGATGTGTTTTTGGGTTTTACCTTGGCAAATACATGCTCACCCACTTGGAATTATTTCTGACTTCTTTTAAGGTCTGCATGACTCTTTTGTCTTTCCTGTGCAATTTTCAGATTGCTTTGTACCTGTTTCACTATTAGTTCGATTTCTTTTGACAAGTCAGATCCTAACATCAATATGTCAACTAGATTACTCCATGAAATGGGAGTATTACATTTTCTACTCTATAGTTTTTCAAAAGGACTAAGTTTAGATGGCGCTTGATAGTGATTGTTATATGCAAACTCGACTCAATGCATATATTCTTCCCATTTTTATGGATGATATCTAACATACATCTGTAACATATCTTCTAAAACTTGATTTACTCTTTCTATTTTTCCATCCGTTTGCGGATGATAAGCAATACTAAAATTTAATTTAGTATCTAATCCTTTAAACAATGACTTCCAAAAATTACTAGTAATCTGTTAACAACCCATGTCAACCCCCCTCTTTATTTTGTTGGTATATTTTGTTGGACACATATGTTTTGTAAGCCGTCCAATTAGTATGATGTATTATCCCACATTCATGGGGAGTAAGTAATAGTTATTAAGTCGTCCAATTAGTAGGTTTCATTATCCCACGTTCATGTGGAGTAATAGTTGTTTAGATTAGACTTAGTATATAAATATGTGTTGAGGCTATTGAAAGCACCAAAGATTTATTTTGTATTGAGCTTGCTCAAAGGAGGTTGCCCCCTCAAAGTGGTCCGCGATCAATAAAATATCTTTTGTGCTCTAATATTTTTGCAATCTCATTTTTTATTATAGGAGGTTCTTCACATCTGGTATCAGAGCACTTTCCTTGGTACAAGTGGGAATTTTTTTATTTTTTTATTTTTAAAAGGGAAAAATTGGGCAGTGATTTTCAGATCACTTTCTGAAACTTTCTGCATAGAATCAGAAGAAACAGGTTGCATATCTGAATTTCTCTTTCAAAAATATGCAATTTCAAAACAAAAACATCTCATTTGGAGTCTTAAAAGTGGAGATATCACGAATTTAAAATCAACAATTTTTTAGAATTTCAGTGACAACCGCGGAAATTGCAGAGTGAAAATCTTTTGACCAGGTGCCCAGAGTTCTATTCCGATCTTGTGGGTAGAAGCAGAGTAGTTTTTCCAGTTCCGGAAAAAGGCTATAATAATGATTCTGAGTAATCTAGATTGTGTTATGCTCATTTTGAAAGTTTTCGTCTCAAAACCCAAGCTCTAATTACGAGTTTTTGAGCATTGGGTGGAATCTCTGCCATATTTTTTCTAGCACTGTGATTATTGCAGTAGTTCTTCTTCTTGCAGCAGTATTTTTCGTTCGAATCAAGGAATACACCCTATCCACTTAACTGTGGGAAGTACTTGGGAATAGCCCTAAAACTCATTATGAGGAGTACCACAAGAACCCCGAAGTAGTTGGCCATTGAGAGGACCTCCCAAGAGAAAAGGGCAACAACCCCCACCAGATTGACTAGATTCTCATCCATGAGAAAAACCAAAGAGCTGTCGTTTTTTTCCAAGCGGTTAGCAGTTTTACCTGCGCCATGAAGTGAGGGGTACTTCCCCAATACTCAAGCTTGAGACAGCCTTGGTGGCCGAGTGACTACCTTTGAACCAATAGGAAGTCAATTATACCTGGGGTCGATCTCTATTTACAGTTGATAACGTGCAGAATTTTAGAATTGTCACAGATCATTTACTCCATTTCCTGTTGATAAAACGCAGGTTCTAGCACCGCCACAGACCAGAGATCAGTTCTTCAAAAAAAAAAAATTCTATTTTTCAGCCATATCTTCCTTGAGTTAGCTCCTTTTCCCTTGAAATTTCACTGTCACCCCCGTAATACCATTCTGCATATTCCTTCATTGAGGACCCTATTCCCAATTTTACTTCCTCAAGGATGAAATTTCATATTTGTCAATTTTTAAAGTTTGACATAACTTCTCTGATTCTCACCCAATCGCCTTCAAATTTTTCCATGGTGTTTGTTTTCCAATTCTGTTTCCTTATCCCTCCCTGAAAAATTTTCCAATTCCTTCATGCCACCTCTAAAATTCACATTTTCTGCTTCTTGTCCCTAAAAAAGTGTCCAAAACCCGTAAAACCCTAATTACCCCCCCACAAATTTTTCCCAAATCAAAAATATTCTTTTCGAAAACCCTCTCCATTTTTTCTTTTCTACCCATTACCTTACACAAAAAAAAACCTGCTTATGGTTGTTACCTGTTGGGCTATGGACAGACCTGAGTTTTATACCTCTTATCTTCGCACCAACAAACGACCCACAGTGTTGGTCCTTTCGGCAACAACCTGCGAACAAATTGCAGTCTCACCCGAAACAACTATGGGGTGCCGCAGAATTAGGTTTCTGCAAGCAGAAGAGGGATATTACTATACCTTTATCCTTAACAAAGAATAAATATGCGGTATAGATCTTTAACAGTTAATTAATTAGCTTCGCAGTTAGATAAACATACAGTTGCTTGCTTAACCCTTGATTGGGAATTCACAGTGAAGTTACTATCTAACAGTTATCTTATCTTATCACTTATCTACTTATCAAATGCATAAAATAGAAACAAAACATCAAGAACCACCACAACACAAGATATACGTGGTTCACCCCTAGTGTAGGGGCTACGTACACAGAACTGTTCTTATATTCAACTCTTTACAAACACATAGTTCTGATTTGCGCACTCAGCTACAGATCTTCTCAGCAAACCTAAGGTACGTACTCAGCTGCAACACCTTTCTTACAAACCCTCTACGCACTCAGCTGCAGAGGTCGTCCATGCACGCAGCTGGGACTTATCCTTAAACCCTAAAACATGTCTTTCTTCCTTCGCCTCAATTCATCATACATCAAAGTCTCAAAGGCCTTCCCTAACTCCTTTACATAAGTGCCTATTTATACCAGCGCACTATTATAATACCATAAGCTTAAACCATGGGCTTAAAAACCATGAGTTTAAACCATGGGTTATTTACAAAAAGAGGGGCTTCGACCCAACCTCGATACCCCTAAGACTGTTTTGTGCCGTAACTCCACTTACAAGCTTCACACCAAAACCGTGAAGTTTCCAAAACTAAGGACCTTTCAGGTCGGAGCCCCAACAGGCCCCTAAGACTTACTAATGTCCCGTCCTCGGACACTCTGCCGCTCCTCTAGTGGGAGGATCTTGTTGGCGAAGATAGTGGATTTCTTGTTGAGGCTGTGCATGATGTCATCGACTGCTTGCTCCTTCTCCACCAACTCCTGCAATGCTGCTGCTGATGCTTCGCTGGATTTTTCCTGTGCAAATGCATCATACTCCTTCAAAACTTTGAGCTGGTTGTCTGCAGCAATGCTCAACTGCAAGTCTTCATTGATCAGGGGCTGCATAGAATTTTCCAACAGTGTTGCTTTCGTTCTACACGACTCAATTTCCTACTGGATTTCATTGCTTTGCTTTACTTTGAGCATCTTCTGCATAGGAGGCAGAGTCTTAATTTTCGCTTTCACCGCATCCAGTGCTGTCTGTCGCTGCTTGATGGTTTCTTGCAACTTTTCTACTTCTGGATGGTCCTGCAGGTTTGCCTAGGCCTCGACACTTTCATCTAGCAGTTTTTCTACACTGCTTACAAGATCTGAGATCTTTGTTACTGACGCCTGAATATCTCTACAGTGTTGTTCCCTGACCTCTGGTGGACTCTCCGGAGTGATGCGAATTTGAAGCTCCGCAATCTGATGCTCATGCTCTGCTTTCATATTCTCTATCTAGCTCTGCGACTGCTGTGCATAGTCTTTCAACTTGACTATCTTTCACTCTAGTTCTTCTTCAGCCTGCATGTCGAAGTTAGGGAGATTCCGACACGCCTCATCCACTACCCATGCCAGTTCATCCTGCTTGTTTTCTGCTTCCCTCTTCTTCTATTCTACTTCCTCCAACTGCGCTGCGAAGCTATCACTCTGCTTCAAGGCATTTTCTAACTACATATGGGAGTAGTTGTCTCGTGCTTGAATCTCCCTTATGATCGCCAATTGACAAAGGTGCAGCTCCGACATAGACAACTTGGTGTAGTCTATTCCACCTGTCATGCTCATCTGTGAGCGAGATGTTGCGTCAGTTATGATGATGGCTGCACTTGGCACTTGTCCTTTTTTATCTCTGGTCAGCCATTGTCTTGTGCCTGGCTGCGCACTTACTGGGGCACTACTTGCTGTAGCACCAGTCGCTGATCTTTCTGCTAAGTCCTTCAGTTCTTTAATTCTCTGCGCTACGCCAGTGAGCGCATCAAGATCCGTAGCTGCAAACTCTTTCCATTTGCTGGTTAAGACTTCTGTGGACTTCATCAGGGCCTGGTCAAGCTCTTCAGCCGTCAGAGTGGGTTCTTCGTCAATATTCTTCCCTTTTGACGCTTTCATTTTCTTTATGGACTGAGGTTTAGTCACTTCCTCTGCCTCTGGCGACTTGCACTTATCTAGCCGATTGGGGTCAGAGATTATCTTGACCAATTCTTCTGCTTCTTCATCACCTCCGTCATCGCTACCCTGGTCATCTCCACTCTGCTGCAACTCACTTTGTTCTTCGCTTTCTTCTAGTGGGTTTTGCTGCTGCGTCTGACTAGGACTTACACCCACATCTATCACTGGGGGGACTGGTATGCTGGGCTTTGTCCCTGCATCCTTCATCCACTCATCTGACCATTGCTGGACTACTGCGGCGATGTCCTCCTGGGTCACCACGTATGGAAACTTCCAACATGCATGTTTTTTATCTGTGCGGGCCTGGATGAAGATATTGTGCATGTCAGCTTTGAAGTTGGCCACTCCTACATAATGAGAAAATAGCTCATGACTGAGCCGCGGTGTCTTCAGCATCTCATAGGAAATATTCATCAAATAAAAGGCGAACACGTAGTTCGTCATCTGCTGGAAGGTTTTATCCTGCGACACCCACAGAGATGCGTATCTTGCTACGCCAGGCATGTGCGGAGGCACATAAACAAACTGTGCCTCGGTAGGTTCTTTCCATCCTACCAGTGCAATAAGAACTAACAAGCATGAGTAGTGAAAGGGTCTACCTTTCTCATGCACGTCACGGGCGTCTTCGAGGAACTCCTTGGCAATGTAAGCTGCCCAATTGTAACTGTAGCCTTCGGCACAGTTCGCAACAATACTGACAATCGGTGCAGATACTTCATTCGGTCTACACTTCCGCATTAGCTTGCATGCTAACAGTTATACGGTGAAGCGAATGTTCTGGTGCTGGATTGTCGAGGTTTGATACCCTCACTTTCCTTTCGTTAGCCCGAAGTGTTCCTTCATGCTCTGCGCCAGCTTCGTGTCTTCATGCTTTCCTACGAACTCGATGCCAGGATCAGGCCCCTCCTTCGGCAAGCCTGTAATCTTATGGATTAGTTCTCCATTAATAGGGATTCACTGGTCTCCTATCCATAGGTGCCCATCATTCACCAATGCCAATAGCTACTTGACCACTATGGTAATCGACGTGCTGCGACCAAAGTGGGGAACACTCAGCATTTTCAGCAAGCCTGCTTTTTCCAAGCCAGCAGCCCACTGTTTCACTTCTAGCAATGTCGCTCCAGTCTTCAGATAATAGACAGAGTGCAAGTATTTCCCAGCTGTGAACTGTGGAAATTTCCCATGATCATTCATGTCGTGGTCTGCGTACTTTGGCCGCTCTATTTTCCCTGTCATTGTTCCAACCAGCTACACACCCTATGGCAACGATGGGGTGCGTAACATGAACTTGGATGTCTTCCGAGGTGGCTGAACTCCTGGTCGCACAAGAGGAAGATATGGTGGACGCTGCAGTGCAACGTTCTCATCATCGCCAAGGTATTCAAATTCTCCAGGACGATTCATCATGGGATCCTCTTGTGTCTTTCCTGATGGCTGGTTCCTTTCTTCGTTCCTCATAGAACGAAATTCTGCCCTAAACTTCCTCCTGGTTGATCATGTCTGCATTGGCTGAATCGACGCTGTGGTAGTCTCTTCGCAAGGTGGGTTTCTCATAAGGTTCTGTAGACCCCTCTATTCAAATTCTCTCAACAATTCCTGAACTTCGCGATCATTCGACATGGACTGAACTGTAAGACTCAAGAAGATGTGTAATGCAACATTCGCAAGCCTGGGTGTCTTCTTATAGAATCCAATGACTATTTCTACCATAACTTTGCATTGAAGACACCAAGTCTGACAGAGATCTTGTCTAAACGGCTCTAGATTCCCCAAAATCTCATCATTATAGGTAGTTAATGCAGTTAACGTACCGACGTCACCAAACCTACTTTTTCCCAACGGGCGCATTTTAAGCTCCAACACGCCTTTCCTCTTTAACACAACCAGTAACTTTGGCTGTGCCACAATAAGGGTCTTCGAAAAAATCCATACCTTCATCACATCTTGATACCACGACAAAATTTCTTCGACAGGCTCAATGATTCCTGTAGCAAGCATCTTATCTAGCTTTATCCGAACATTTTCTTTATACTTAAGGGTCAGCCTATAAGGACGCTGCTTCACAGGCTTCGCATCCACTTTCAAGGGTATTTTTATCACTCCTATATCACCAAGGATACCTTTCATTTCTGAGAACTTCGTCGGAAATAAGTCTTGATACTTATGGAGAAGTTCAGTCATTTTTCTTACCATTTCTTCATCCCAATAGTCTCCAATGGTAGTGTACTTAGGTATTTCTTCTGATCCAATGTTGACTTTTCTTGTCTTCAAGGGATGAGTTACTTCAGGAGCTTTGACTGTTGGGCCATGTACTTCTCAATATCCTTCTGACTTAGGAATATTGATGTTGCGCGGGTCATCATCCTCGTCAATTGCGAGGTTATAGCATTCGACTGCATTGGATTCTTGTTCCTTCCAATCAGGTTGGTACCCAGCTATTTCTTTATCATCAAACACCTTAGTATTGATCATCCTAACAGCTGTGTCCAAAGCAGGGAAAACCTCATTAATAGAAAATGTAAGCACAAAACTATCAACAAGACTATCCCAACTTACAGTACCATGGTGAAGCTCCACCTCTGCATACCAATTCTTCGCGACAGGTTCCAGGGTGTGTACAAACCTATGTACCCATTCTTCAGAAGGTACACGCTTCCATGCTTCATAACATTGCTCCAAGTGTTCCTGAGGGCTAGTCTTACCATCAAATTTGTTGTGCACCTCCTGAGGTTGATCTGTGAATCTCAGGCGAAGAAACTTTTGACAAGCTTCCAAACTATGAATAAACTTCTTATGACCATTCCACCATCTGGCAGCTGTGGCTCTGAATACTGAATCTAGAGTCTCCCTTTTCTATGAATCTAGTACCTACTCTGAAAATTGCACAATAAAATCTGCTCGGTCTGTCAAGCCATCAAAAATAGGTAAGGCTCTTGTCTGTGAGCTAAGCCATCTAAGAGACTTGGTGATTCTTGCACATCAATGTCCATGTAGCTCATACAGTCTATTCGGCCAGTTCTCTAGGCCGTCATCTGAATCAGTCATGCAAGAACTATCACACTGCCACTCCATTATACCTTCAGTAGTAGGGTTAACATAGTCTTCTTCTTTGGCTGAGATGTTGTAAATATGATCTAAAATATCACGATCTTCATCTCTGACTGGCTCTGTATACCTTTCTCCTTGAGAAGGGTCTAATGGTACTATGACTCTCAAGCCTTTTCCTTCAAAAGTCATCTGTCTCTTCTTAAGGTTGATTACTGCATCATTGTCTATTGCCCATTCAATTCCTAGCAAGGATGGATAGGGGTTACTATCATCAATTATCTCAATGACTTCAAAATCTGCTAGGGTGCTGACTCCATAAATATCTACTGGTACACTCGGGAATCTTCCCAAGGGCAAAATCTTCTGCTGATTGGCTAATCTCAATTGTATAGGGGACCACTCAAGCTTAGGTTTTCCCATTTGTTCCCATGTCTTCTTAGTTAGGACATTCACTTCTGATCCTAGGTCTAAAATGATATCAGTCATATCATACTCTCCTATCTGAGCATGCAACCTCATTTTTCTTCCAGTCCTTCTAACTCTATTAACATTTTTCCCTTTATCAGAGCTTCGTTGGGATTCACAAGACTGAAGAACTTTCTGTAACTCGTTCAAAGCATTCTTGTTTCATAACAGCTTCATACAAATTTGTAAGAATGATGTTAGTGTACTTACTTGATCCAGCGAAGCTTCTTGGGAGTGCGACTGATGTTGTTGCTGTTGCGTAGTTGCTACTGAGGTTCCTGGATCAGTAAAGTCTCTTTTAGCTTCCATAAATGTTTCTTTTTCTTTGCCAACATCAAAGGCTGGAATCTTCTCTGGGGTCTTACGGACCCAAGCCTCAACAGACTGTTTCTCTGTATTCTACACTTGCGTTGTAGCTCCACTCCTTGTAACAACATTAATAGCTGGGATAGATCTTTTCTCTACAACAATCATCTAAATATTCTGAGTAGGAGCACTATTCCTTTCTTGTATCTTGGCTATCAACTGTGGGCATTGCTCAATCACATGATCGACTGCTCTGCAATATCGACATGTCATAGTTGGGTTCTGAGAGTCTCTAGCTAGATGGCCTGCCTGATTACAGTTGTAGCAAATAACTTGGCCTCTTCCAGGCATACCACCATGAACTCGAAAATTACCTCGACTTGGGTTACCACCACGGTAGCCATATCCATTATTGCCTTGTGCATCATTTTGTACCTTATAAGCATCATAGGTTCGCTCTCTCATGAGGTCAAAGCTACGACATTCATCTTCATTGTGTCCCACTGACTTACAAAACTTATAGTAGGGATTCTTAGGTACTTGAACATATCTTTGCAGCAGATAACAATCTTCAGGTCGATGTTGGCCAACTGTTCTATAGATCTCACAATATAGGAGAGCCAGGTTAAATGGGTTTGGTGCACCAATACTTAAGTAGTTTCTTAGTGCAGGGAACTGTTCTTTGGCATGACCTTTTGTCTTGCATCGGGTACACCAAACCTCTTCGCGAATGCCTTTCCATTTTTTCATGTCGCGCAGCTCCAAGGCCATTTCTGCCAGCTGCGCCTATATCTGGGCTATGCTAGAATTATCTCCGACAGGGGCGGTTTCAATCTTCATGGCAATTTCCAATGCCTCTTGTTTATCGGCAACCTTCTGTTGCACAAGTGGGGTCTTGATATGAGGTAATAAGGCTGCAATGAACCACTCTTTATGCTATTCTGGTCCAATAGTGAAACTGACTTGATCCAATAGAACCTTGAACCTCTGATCAAAGTCGCACACTGACTCACCTCTCCTCTGCTGAATTTCGTTTAGTTCAGTTATACACTGCGACTCTGATTTAGGTTTCTTGAATTCCTTTATCATGGCTTTTTTAATATCGGCCAAGATATAGTTCTGAGTACTAGAAAACTTCATAAACAAGGTCAAAGCCTGGTCTCTAAAAGAGGTGATTAGCTGTGCTCTTCTTGTATTTTCATCCGTAATACTCTTAGCAGTCCACACAGCTTCGCATAATAACCAAAACTGCTCTGGATCCTCTGATCCCGTTCCTTTGAAGACTGGGAGCTTGATATCATCATTTACATGGGCCATAGTGGATCGAGGGGGGGGGGGAGGAGGGGGGATGACAACAGGGGGAGGGGAACCTACTGAAGTAGACTAACCTGGGACAAGACTACTAAGGTTAGGGTTACTTTCAGACTACGACAGGTTCTCAGGGGTAACAGGTCTTTTCTGTGGAGTTACAGGAGGGTTTCTAACAGAAGGGGTTTCTTCAGAGTCAAAGTCGTCTAGACTTAGTGGGGTATAATCGGTAATCTAGCCTAGGGTATAGGATCCAAGATTTCTCTTGTATATTTTGTTGCTTCGAAGCAAACCACTTTGCTCGTCGAAGTCACTTTCACTTTCAAACATAGGTTAGTAACAACAAATCTAGCAATCTAATTCAATAAGCAATATGCCTTTTTCAACCAAAAGCATTTTAATTCTCAAACTGAATGAATTCAAGTACTTACCCCTTGGTCCTTTGAAAAACTGTCGTTCAGCTTCGCTGAAAGAAGTGTGTGTGTCGACGACGAACTCCGTCACAAATGATTCAAGGGTTTGCGTTGTCCGGAAATCAACAGCTCTTGATACCGCGTTGTTCACCCTTTTCAATATATTAATTCTTTCAGGGGTCCAAGCAGGAGACTGATCTTCTTTGAAGTTTGTCTTTCTTTCTGTCAACCTGGATAACCACTGGTGCAATTCGATGTGGATACTACCAAAGAAAATTTTATAAATATCAGCAAAAACGTACATTTGCAAGAAGTCGTCTGAGTTACGACGCGGATCCTTATTTTCTTGTTTAGCAAATTTTAGATAGGTCTCTTCGATCCAATCACCTATTTCTTTTACTTAGGGCCTCCAAAACATATCCCTCTAGGTATGACGTAAATCCCTCTTGAGCAGATACTGTTCAACCGGCAACATAACCAATTTGTTGGGCTATGGGAAGACTCGGGTTTTATACCTTTTATCTTCGCACCAACAAATGACCCACAGTGTTGGCCCTTTCGGAAACAACCTGCGAACAGGTTGCAGTCTCACCCGAAACAGCTATGGGGTGCTGTAGAATCATGTTTCTGCAAGCAGAAGAGGGATATTACTGTACCTTTAGCCTTAATAAAGAATAAATATGCAGTATAAATCTTTAACAGTTACTTAATTAGCTTTGCAGTTAGATAAACATACAGTTGCTTGCTTAACCCTTAACTGGGAATTCACAGCGAAGTTACTATCTAACATTTATCTTATCTTATCACTTATCTACTTATCAAATGCATAAAACAGAAACAAAACATCAAGAACCACCACAACACAAGATATACGTGGTTCACCCCTAGTGTAGGGGCTACGTACACAGAACTGTGCTTATATTCAACTCTTTACAAACACACAGTTCTGATCTGCGCACTCAGCTGCAGATCTTCTCAGCAACCCTAAGCTGCGCACTCAGCTGCAGTACCTTTCTTACAAACCCTCTGCGCACTCAACTGCGGAGGTCGTCCATGCACTCAGCTGGGACTTATCCTTAAACCCTAAAATAGGTCTTTCTTCCTTCGCCTCAATTCATCATACATCAAAGTCTCAAAAGGCCTCCCCTGACTCCTTTACATAAGTTCCTATTTATACCAGTGCACTATTACAATACTATAAGCTTAAACCATGGGCTTAAAAACCATGATTTTAAACCATAGGTTATTTACAAAAAGAGGGGCTTCGACCCAACCCCGACACCCCTAATACTATTTTGTGCCACAACTCCACTTACAAGCTTCACACCAAAACCACGGAGTTGCCAAAACTAAGGACCTTTAAGGTCAGAGCCCCAACATTACCCGCGCTGGAGAAAATAAACAAATGGAAGAATAACTTGCCTCCATCAAGTCCAAACTTGAGGATCTAGATCAAAAATTTATCGATCTCAATCATCAGCATTCACCCATGGACAACCGCCACCAGCCTGAGTCTTCTGCAGACACTGTGTTCTCAGTGTTTAGCCACTACCGTGGGCCGAAGCTGGATTTTCCTCGCTTCAATGGTGATGATCCGACTGGATGGATTTATAGGGCAGAACAATATTTTAGTCTGCATAACACTTTTGATTTCAATAGAGTCTCCCTTACATCCTTTCATTTGGAACATGAAGCACTTCAATGGTTCGATTGGTACATCAAGGCTCATGTTGAGCCAAACTGGACATAATTTTCCCAACTCCTCTTGCAGCGATTTGGTCCTAGAGCTTTTGATGACTTCACAGGAGCACTCACCAAACTTTTCCAAACTAGCACTATGCGGGAGTATCAAATAGAATTTGAGAAGCTCGCCAATCACACCAAGGGCTTGCCTGATGCATTCTACCTTAGTTGTTTTATTAGTGGTCTGAAGGATGCAATACACTCTGAGGTTAAAATGTTCTGCCCCGCACAATGATGGAAGCCCTCGGGTTGGCTAACCTAGAAGAGGACAATATCCAGGCTTAACAATGCTCCAAATCCACTCTTGTTCCATTCAGACCTATGGTTCCTCAAAGAACCCAAAATCTTCCAGCTCCTAGAACCACTCCTATCAAGAATTTGTCTAAAGCAGACATGCAGGAATGTTGGGAAAAAGGGCTTTGTTATAATTATGACAAGAAATTCACCCAGGGACATAGATGTGTTAAGCAAAAGCTCTATCTCTTGGATGTGGATTCTCCACTAGCACCTGGAATTTTTAATGATGCTCAGGGTCCCATAGATTATGATGGTGACATTCAACAACTTCCTGCTCCAGAGGAACAACCAGAGATATCTCGCCATGCCTTAGCCAGAGTCACCACCCCACAAACTATGTGGGTCAGAGGGTTCTTCAAAAAACTCCCTCTTAGAATACTCATTGATTCTGGTAGTAGTCATAACTTCATTGACCCGAGGATCGCCAAACAGGATGATTGTTTCATCCATCCTTGCTCCAGCTTTGAAGTCATGATTTCCAATGGTGGAACCTTACCTTGCAAAGGGAAGTGTCGTAATGTGTGCATATCTATGGGGGATTATAACTTGCGCTCTGACATGTTTTCCTTTCCCTTAGGCAGATGCGATGTGGTTTTGGGCGCTCAATGGTTACGCACACTTGGACCGATTTTATGGGATTTTGCTAAACTTTGGATGCAGTTTTCAATCAATGGGACCAAACACACATTGCAGGGCTTACAACCAGGGTCTCTCAACCTCATCAGTTTGCATTGCATGGAAAATATTCTTAAGAAAAGTTCACATAGTGTCATCGCTTAGCTCCATTTCATTCAGATGCAACCTTCAGCAGTCTCAACTACTCCCTTGGATCTTTAATTCCTATGCACCTTTTAGATGCCTTATTTTTCCAAGCTCTTCACTCTTGAGTGTGATGCTTACGACAATGGACTTGGGGTTTTCCTCTTTTAAGATGAACATCCCATTGCCTTCACCGACAAATGCACTTCTGGAAATAATTTATCCACCTCTACATATGAGAAGGAAAGTATGACAATTTTGCACACAGTACAGAAGTGGTGGCCATCCCTCTTAGAGAATCCCTTCGGCATCAAGACTGATCACCATAGTTTGAAATATTTCTTGGAACAATGGGTCTCATCCCCAACACAACAGCTATGGGTTCTCAAAATCAGGGATTATGAGTATAAGAAGGCTCAAGACAATCTTGCGGTGGATGCTCTTTTCCACACATTTGATGCCCATGTTTCTCTTTCAGTTATTTCTATGCCTCTTCCAACTTGGTTACACTCTCTTCAGCAAGTCTATGTCAATGAATCCTAATTATCTGAAGTCATCCAACAGTTGGCTAGTAACCCTTGTATGGTACCGTATTCCTCTTGGGATGGATTTTCTCTGAGATACAAGGGTCATCTGGTGCTTCCCCATAGCACAGACCTTAAACATGTGGTCTTTTATGAACTCCATGCTTCTCCATTGGCAACGCACTCTGTGTTCATCAAAACATATGAGCTGGCGCGTCGTAACTTCTTTTGGAAGGGGGTGCAACCCAAAATTCAACATATGGTTTCCGAATGTGTTCCTTGTCAACACCACAAGGGTGAAACTACACTCCATCCATATATCACCTCTTCAATCGCACAAATTTTCATGGCCCAGATATTACCTCTTCATGGAATCCCTTATTCCATTGTCTCAGACTACAACACAACTTTCACAAGTCCTTTTCACCTCCTTGACACCAAACTGCATATGAGTTCAGTTTATCACCCACCAATAGAGGGTTCGACTACAGTCATCAACAAATATTGGGAAACTTATCTTCATTGTTTCATCTATGAAGAACAACATCAGTGGGAACACTAGCTCCCTCTCGCTGAATGGTGATACAATAATTCCTACCATACTGCATCTAAAATGACTCCATATGAAGTAGTCTATGGTCCCACACCTCCAGTACTCCTCCCGTCCACCCCCAATAGTTCACCAGTTCAGGAAATTGACATGGTTCTTCGAAACCAACATCATATTCTTCACCTCTTGTAGGACAATCTTCACCTGACAAGAGCCTGATCAACACCGTTCTGAGTGCACTTTTCAAGTTGGTGATATGGATTTTCTTTGTCTGTAGCGTTACAAGCAATCCTCTGTGAAAAACAAAGGGCATCAAACACTCGCTCCAAAGATCTATGGCCCATATCTAGTTCTTCAAAATATTGGGTATGTTGCTTATAAATTGGCACTTCCTCCTTCTCGCATTCAGCAAGTGATCGGCGCCAACATCAGTGCACAAATTGTTTTACCAGAATTGGTTACTGAAGGATCCATCATTTTGAAGTCGGAGGCCATCCTCAATAAGCACACTTGTCAGCTTCTCTCTTGGTCCATCACAAAGGTCTTCAATTCAGTGGCCCAACATGAAACCATAGGATGCTACATGGGAACCTGTCCTTCATATTCAGCAGCTGTTTCCACATCTAAAGCTTTGAGGACAAAGCTTTTTCTAAGAGGGAGGGGATGTTAAGAATCCGTGTCAACGCCCCTCTTTATTTTGTTGGTATATTTTGTCAGATGTATATGCTTTGTAAGCCATCCAATTAGTATGATGTATTATCCCACATTCATGGGAAGTAAGTAATAGTTGTTAAGTCGTCCAGTAAATAGGTTTCATTATTCCACATTCATGTGGAGTAATAGTTGTTTAGATTAGACTTAGTATATAAGTATGCGTTGAGGCTATTGAAAGCACCAAAGAGTTATTTTGTATTGAGCTTGCTCAAAGGAGGTTGCCCCCTTGAAGTGGCCCACGATCAATACAATATCGTTTGTGCTCCAATATTTTTGCATCCTCATTGTTTATTGCAGGAGGTTCTCCACATAATCTTAAGATCCCTGTTAGAAATTATTACCTTAGGAATTCCATGCAAACGAAATATTTCCTTCATAAAAATAGCAACACTATTAGCAGCTTTATAAGTAGTTTTAACATGTATAAAATGAGTTTCCTTGATAAGTTTGTCTACCACTACCATTACAGAATCATTTTGCTTTTGATTTTTAGGCAGTCGTGTTATGAAGTCAAGACTGATAATTTCTCATTTCCAATCTGGGAATGGTAATGGTTGCAATAAACCTGCTGGGCATCGATGCTCAGCCTTAACCTGTTGGCATTCTATACACCTAGCTTTATATTCATCCACTTCATTCTTCATATTAGGCAAGAAATAATATTTTCTTATCATTGTTATCATCTTTTGATCACCTAGATGTCCTGAATAAGGAATTGTACGTAGTTCATTTAAAATCATCAATTTAATTTTTGGTACATTAGGTACATATAATCTAATTTTATACAACATTAAACCTTTTTCATTCAAACTGAAATCGATTTTTACATTTTGTTGCAGCTGCAATGTTTTCCCAAATTTCTAAAAATTTTGGACCCTCCTTTTAATTTTATCTTTCCTGGATTTGCTTTTGTTTGATGGACCCTGTTGTTTTCTGCTACAAATTTGGATCATGTGAGGTTGAATTAAAAAAGCTGAATGACTATCTTTTGTTGCTTCGAACTTGAAGTTTTGGTTTGTCAGCTGTCAAAAGTATATTGGATAGTGAATTGGGGCCGTAGTCATCTACGTAGCCGCCATTGCGGAAGCCTACTTATGAATGTCCTGATGGACAACTATGATGTTCACTGATGCACTTTATTGTATTTGTTTCTTTAGACTGTTGGCATTTTTATTTTATCACGGCCAGGGCATCAGTCTTCTGTATCACCATCATTTCAGAAGACAGATAAAATGGGTCAACGAATAGTTGTTTCTTTCACCGATCACACGGTTTTATTGTTTCAACTTTTTGCTTTGCGATGATTTTTTGGAATGTTTTGACTTTGATCGGAGATCGTAGTCTAACTGTGTTCCACTGTTACGGCTCCAAAGTGGACTAACCATCCACCATATAGCTTTTCCTTTCACCGATGTTTTGTTTCTAATTTTCTCCAATGGTTCTCTTAATTTTCGCCGACGGTTTGTTCTAGTTTTATCTGATGTTGACTCGTCTGCAGAAATTTTTGTCCATGTAACTTCTGTCGTTGTGGCTCTTTAGAGAACTAGTCATCCAATGCTATAGTGATTTCGAGGTCTGATGCTGCAAGGCTAGTGTTTTATTTTTTCGTTTTTTATTATGCCGCGGAACTCCTAGTCCATCCGTCGCCCACCGTTGCGGATCATTAGCAGGTTAAGAGGCCCGATGCTCTAGTTGTTCCACTGTCCGATAGAAGTTTTTTCCCGCTGACATTTTTTAACCGAGGTCTCTATATATATATGGGACGGTTATTATTCTATTATTTATCTTTGTGAATTCGCGTCTGCCTCCATCTTGACTATTGAACTGTGCATCCTTGCTTAGCTGTCAAGATTTCATGCATTTGGGGTGTTACCATGGATTTTTCAGACCATCACATTGACTGCAGTTTGTTTTCTAGGTAGGAAAACCATGGTTTCTCCTTCTTTTGGTTTTATTGATCAGTTTTGGAACTAGGGTTTTTTCCTCTGGTTAGGCATTGCCACCGTTTGTAGTTGGTCATCTAAGTCATATTTTGCATCCTTATGGCGTAGAGTATTGGTTAGTTTCGCATCATTTACAGTGGGGGGTTTTTTCTTTCTTGAGCTTGTATGAGCCATTATGGAGTTTCAACCCCTGTTCAATGGATTGGGAGGTTGGTGCAGACAAGCGTTAAGCTGTCTACACTATTTTTTGTGGGATTGCTTATGGCCATCCGGGGTGAAGTTTTTCAGTTTGCTTCCCATCATAAATAGTTGTCCTTTTTTCTTGACACCGGAGGGTTTGTTTTGCACATTTTGATTACTGTATGGGGATGTTTCTATTTGGGAAATAAATTGGATTGCATTTTTTTTTTAGGCGATGTATTGTCAATCACGATTATTGCTAGTTGTAGACGAACTTAGGCTTTTTCATACTTAGCAATTTTCAGAAGTTTTCTTGCTAGTTATTCCTGATTTTTCATTTGCATTCTGATAGGTTTAGCTATTGCAAATATGGAAGAGGTAAATGTTATACATTTTTTTTTCATTCTTAGAATACTGATTAAAAGCTCAAATACCCTAAATGCATTTTGGTTTGTGTCAGGGAAAATTCTTCAAAGGCGACATGTCTAAGAGACAGAAGAAGAAGACCCCCGTTGTTGAAGGAGAACCTGATGTGGAAATCGTTACAAAGGTAGAATATATCTATGAAGACACTAGAGCTACCACCGAGATAGAGCCTGATTATAAGTGGGGTGAAATATATTAGATGATTTCAAGTCAAAATGTGCCCAATAGTGGATTTGAAGAATTGACCATATATGCCAACATAGAGAAGTCAGCTCTTATGAAGATAGCCACTAGACCTGAGCTGTCCCCATGTTCTGAGGTGATTGGATGGTTTTTGCCTAAGGTAGATGTAACAACTATGATTCTAGCCAATACTGCCAAACAAGGATATGCTTCCTACAGTCCTGGTTATGTCTCATTGGCATATTACCTACCCCCAGCCCAGGTTTACCTAACTAAAAATTGCTTGAAAGAAATAAACTTGGACCTGGTTGAAACAATGAAGAGGATGATGATACCTGGGAATAAATTTTGAACCAGGCCATTAGGAGAGTACGATATAGCCACTCTCAAGACTCCTTATAGGTTTATAGCATTGATGTTGAACATAGTGTTTGGGAGAGCTCATGGTAAGAGTTTCAAGCTGGGATGGATCCATATTATTTTCTATGTGGCCACCCAGGGGACTATATTCAATTGGGCAAACATTGTTTCCAACAGCCTCTCAACGTGTATTTCTTCAGCTCTGGGAGGGGTGTCCCAAAAGAAGTCTGAGTTTTATATGAGTTCCATCTTAGTGGACTGTATACTATGCACCAAGCCATTTCCAGACTTAAGATGCATTTGGGATAGGGACAGAACCCCTATGTACAATGCATACAAAATATTTTGAGGACACAAGTATTACAGCTACTATAGAGAGATATGTGAACATTTTATTATGCCTTTACACAATTTGATCTTCCTCATAGAATGCAATTGTATGTCTGAGGAGGCATTTAAAGTTATCGAGGAGCATGCAAATTATTATTTGACTGAGGAGGGGATGTACATTAGGATGTATGGTTTCTCTAGGGAACCTTTTGTGCTCCCCAAGTATGCCACTGATTATGTGGTGCATAAAGAAGTAGTCAGACAAGTTTACCTATATGGTGTAGGAAGCTTCCTGTTTGAACACAAGAAGGAAGCCTAGCCTACCATACCTTTCAGGCTGGGAAGCTACAAATTTACAAATATTACAAGAGTTGCTGAATTTATACAGGAATTGGATCAGTTTAATTTTGGAGAGATGAGCTTCCATAGAAATGACTCCCAAAATAAAGTTGCAGAACATTGCAAAAAGGCAAATGTTCACTTTGAACATACAAACTTCTGGGACAAAGATGAAGAAATATTCAGGAATGCAAGGTATATGACTGCATTAAAGAGAAGATTTAAACAGAATATCACCATTAAAGGTGGTAAGGGCCAAACCGCGCAGAAGAAAGCTGAAGAGGAGGAGGCCAGGAAAAGAGAAGAGGATGCTAGGATACTGGCACAGGAGGCTGAGAGTTGGCTTAAGAATGAAGAAGAAGAAAGAAAGAAACCTGCAGAGGAATCAACAAAGAATGCAGAGGAAGTTGCAAGGAAGACAGAAGAAGAAAGAAAGAAGAAAGAAGATGAAGAGATGAAGAAGAAACAAAAGGAAGCTGAAGGTTTGAGGCTGATAGGATCTACAACAAACCAGCAAAATACTGATCCAATAGACATCCAAGAAGTATAGGATCAAACAGATCAGGGGTAAGGACAAGATAATCCTGATTCCCAGGAGCCTGCTACAACTTTTGGCAGCAATATAGGATAGGTTGTTTTCTGTGAATTGAATCTGATACCATTTGTGTAGGAGAAAGGAGAAGAAGTCCCAGATTTTAGCACCATTTTTTACGACAAAGAAAAAAAGAGGATTGTCAAAAGGACTGAGAGGAAAATAGAAACAGGGGGACAGTCAGGCATGATGGTCGCTGATAAAACTTTGGTGCATGGGACGAATGCAGATCCAAGGTTAACAGTAAGGGCTGGAGTGGCGTTGACACAAGCCACTGAGGATAATGTAAATAGACTAATGACAGATCTAGAGCAGTCGAAAAGGAATGCAGCTCAGTTGAAGGAAACTTTGAAGAAGGAGAGAAATGAAGGTTATAAACTGAAGAGGAAATTTGAAGACATGCAAAATGAAGTGAAGACTTCAAAAGCATAACTTTAGACTCTTCAAGCAAACAAGATGACTTTGGAAGTTTCCATGGAAAGGACAGGTAAGGATGCTCAGAATAACCTAGCAGAATTGTAGAGGTTACAGCAAGAACATCATGTGCTAAAGATAGAAAAGGATGACCTGAAAACAACATATGAAACTCTTAGTGTAGAAAAGGACCAGCTGCAGAACAAATTACAAGCGTTGGAGGCACAGAGGGATACTATGGAAGAGAAAGAAAAGAAATTCCAAGTGCAGGTAGCATACTTTGAAGGATAGATTAATTCATTAGCAGCATCACTGAAGGATGCCAGTGAACAACAAACTAATATTCAGCCCCTAAAGGAGCATGTCCTAGCCCAACGAAGAAGAATGCACCAGCTACAGGTGTCTATTGAAGAGGAAAGATGTAAAGTCTTGCAGATAGATATGATATTGGAGGAAATTTTTGGGACTACCTTATATTTTGTAGATAGGTCTCAGGACATTTTGTAAGTCCTGATTGGCAGGATAGTAAGGATAGACACCAATGAAGAAATTCCTACATATTTACCAGCTAAAGATAAACGCATCCTAGAGCAGGACTATGACTTGTTAGAATTTGCAATAAATACAGTAGAGGAGTTCAAGAAATCCATGAAGAATACAAGAGGAGATTGTAATGAATACTCCAGAAGGGTGTTGGTCACCTACAACAAATGTCAAGTTGCTGCAGAAAAAATACTAGAGGCATTATCAGAGCATGAGCTACTCATAGAAATGCTACAGAGCAGGTATCAAGAGGATGAGAAAAAGATACAACAAGTCAAGGATTTGGATGAGAAGATTCTGAAAGATGTCGTAGCTCATGCAGCAGTCAGCATCCATTTTCTTGAATATCAGCTGTGTTTAAGCCCAGCCAGAATCGAAGTAGTTAAAAACCAGGCTGCTAAGTATGAAATAAATATACGTTTTCTTGAACCTTCATAATTTGAGAGCATAGCAGCGGAATCCCAAGCATGGAAAAAGTTCTTAAATGATCAAGCGGGGCCCTCTACCTAGAAGTGATTTATTAGTTTTTGTTTTAAATATTGTAAAATGTATGAGCATTCACTATAGGACAAATTTGGGGAGTTGAAACATTGGGGAAGCCCAAGAGTCATTTGGGGCAGCCCAAAAGTTTTGCTTTTTTGTATAAGTATAGGATAGTTTGATAAGGGAAGATACTTTTTCCCAGTTTGACTTGTGAGAATGTGTTGTAAGAAGAACTATTTCCTTTTGCAATAGATAATTACAATTTTGCTTGTTGGAGAAAGCTTTGGTGGAATGTTCAAATGCTGTGCAATGGATGTTGTTGAAGGGGAACTATTTTGTTTTCAGCTTTTGTCCATTAACTGTGAGATCATTCTAACTTGTTGAACCTATGTTCTTGTATGAATGCTCTCTAGTTTATTTTATGAAAATTTCCACCATGAATAATGAATGCTTTTCATAAACAATGAGCTATCTTGTTGTTCATCTATCTATTCATGTTTATGTGTTTTCAAATAAAGAACAACTACCTGTGATTTTTCTTAATGCCTGAACAGTAATACATTACTCATTAAATGATAATCTCACTCCCTAGTGACAATTTAGTTAAGTTTGTTTTAGTTTTCTTGCTGTGTGTGATTTAGATGCAAGAGAGTTAAGACGAGAGGTAAGAACCTGCGCATCACATTGTGACCACTCCTCGTATTCTTTATCAAACTGCATTTTAGATAGGAACTTGCATCTCATACTTAAAACTAAAAACACAAAAATATACATGGTGGACCAAACCGCAACAAGTAAAACCTTTTATTTTTGTTACTTGACCTACGGTAGCCAAAAAGTAAACTGGACGGATTCCCCATACCAAATAGTCACGGGCTAGCTGGGAACATTGACTAGGGAGAATCCCTTGCTGTTGTTGCCTGTGATTTTCCAGGCCTCAACATTTTTTGGTGCTAGAAGGAGGGCCGCTAGTGCATGGCTGGCCAAGGAAACCCATTTTCTCGAGATTATTCTACTGGTGACAGTTCTGAAAGCAATTTATTTCCCGATCTGATTCCTGAAGAGAAGTGAAAAGAGCACTTGTATTCTATGGACAACGAAGTTGTTAATGATCTGAGAAGACATACTAGGGCATGTGTGAAAAGTATTGGAGGATTACCAATTATCCCTGATTTACCCAAAAGAGAGTACAAGAAGAAAGACCGTCCTATATTGGAAGACACAGTTTTGGTTGGAGATTTGGAAGAATTGGTAGAAACAACCTTGCAGGAAGTTGTTCATCCTTTGAATCAAGTGGGCCCAAACACACCTTGTTGTGCACCTATTCATACTCCTGTTCATTCACCACCTCACTCTCCACCCAGACTCATGGCAGGCATAAACACTAATTAGCCACCTAACCCACCAAATCCACCACCTGCTTGGAAAGCCAGATCACCTTTAAACCTAACACCTCCTTTGCATGACCTACCTCAGGATTTTGAGAAAATGCTGCCCAAATTTGACCTAAGTGAAAAGATTTTAGTAGATGATCACTTGCAAAGTTTCTACTTGGCCATAGAAGGACTAAAGGCTGGAGAACACGAAGATGTAGTCTGCAGACTTTTTCCACATACCCTTAAAGGAACAGTAGCCTCATGGTATTTTGGTCTACCTGCAAACTCAATCCCAGATTGGGATACTTTTGAAAGGATATTCAAAAGAAAATATGCATCCCAGAAGACTCATGCAACTCTCATGAAAGGACTGTGCACTTTAAAGAAAGAAAGAAAAGAAAAGGTGCATAGTTTTACCCAAAGGTTCGCTGCTTATCTTAAGAATTTCTCTGCAGCTGATAAGCCCTCTGATAAAGTTCTGATTGAGTATTATACTTCAGCTTTGGGGCCTGACTTGGTCATTTTTGCAAAGGATCAAGTTAAACCTACATTATCAGAGACTTATTAAGAGGCTGAGAGAGTAGAAGCTGAAAAAGAAAGCATAGAAGATTATCCTGAGCAGTCGGGAGAGAAAACTTTTGGGAAGAAAGCATTATTACTGTCTAAGCCGAAAGAGGAGCAATCACATGATTTTGAAGGAATGTTAAAGATGATGCAGAAACTTTCTAACAGAATAATAGATTTGAAAAAAAAAAAAAAAAGCTCAGAAAGCATATAAGCCTTACCACAAGAGAAGAGAGGATGACAATCAGCCTAAATCTCCTCCACATAGTCCTACATCAATGAACTTAATGGAGGTAGGTATGGATAACTTTTTCACTTTCCACCAACAACCCCATTCTGAAAAAAATTGTCCTCAATGGATAAATTCAATGACATTAGTGACGAATCAACTGCTGGATTCCAAATTAACAGAGGCTAATGATGAAGAAGAAAAGGGTGTTAAATCCACATAAAAACAAGATAATGATGCTTTGGTATCATGGGATTGTGTCTCCCTTTTTGATGCAGAAGAATGTACTCTAAAACATGAGGAGATATTGGAAACAACTGTGACAACAAGAATCTAGGATTTGGTGAATAAAGACAATTCAATACTCCCAAAGATCAAGAAATTGCAATAGAATGTAAAGAAACTATAAAAGAACAACACAGATGATAAAATTCCTGAACTTACTATTAACAGTCAAGATCCGAAACAAGTCAACATGTTTGCTAAGCCTATTGAAGACAAAGCGGGTAATGTCAAGGAAAATATTAAAGCACCTAAACTACTAGAGGAAGAACTTCCCACCAATAACCAACCTATAGAATAAATTGTGGAAGCAAGTGTGGGAGGTAAGACTATGTTTAAAACCCCACCATTCCTCCTGACTTTGGAGATTTTAAACCATAATGTGCACAATTGTTTGGTAGAATTAGGATCATTAGGAAATGTTATGCCACTTGCAGTTTGCAAAAAGAATAATGGACAACCTAAACCTACTACCTATTACTCAATTAGACAAGACCAATGTGAAAGTAGTCGGGGAAATGGAGGTTGTCCTGATTCGATTATCTGCAAATGAAAAGATCTGTCAATACATTGATATTGTGGTAGCAGACATACCTGATGCTTATGGAATTATTTTGAATTGAGACTGATTAGCAAGACCAAATGGGTATTTTACTTTAGATTGGTCACATTTGTGGTTGCGTCAGAAGGGAAGCCCAAATCAGATTAAAATATTAAGAAATCCCTAGATGAAACTCAATGTCACACAATTGGAAGAGAAAAATGAATCAGTGAATTCTGTATTGGGAATTTATCTAATTGAACTTGAACCGGGAAACTTTGCATCAGAAGAAGCCAACAACATATCAGACACCCAACCCGATCTCCTTCAATGTTCATGGGCTGATGAGATTGATTGTAAAATAGTAGATGTAGTTTTTGTTTCAAGAAAAGTAGAATTAGATAATGGTTAGGTCTTTTTCTTTTTGTGGTCAATCTTAGCCCCTTAACTTACAAGTTTCTAGGTTTATAGGGGTGGGTAGAGGACTGACTAGTTAGAGGTTTAGTTCTCAAATTTTTATTTTTCTTGATTATCTTGTACATAAATAAATTGATTTGATTGTTTATGTTTGGTTTACTTTATTCCGGTTTACTTTGTTTGATTTCAATAAAAAGAAGCAATTTTTTGGTTGCATGGAAAGCATCAGAGTTCTGGATCAACTAACATCCTTGATTATAAGACTGTGTACTATTGTTTTATCTGAAAGAATCTCTTCTAGTTTAGTACTTTTCCTAAATGGCTATAAACACATTGAAGTCCTACTTAATCCCTGTAAAATAACTCAAGATCAAAAGTTCTGAAATACTATTTCGAGGCTCCATCCATCACACAATTAAAAATGTCCTATGGGGTGACAGCAAAAGACCCACGGAAAGGAAGCAAGGTAAATAGTCTATTATATATAAATGATCCCATGCCAAGAATTGAAAGCCAAAAGCCTAATAAGAGTCAAAACTCTTAAGAAAGCAATATGTATCAAAACAAAGTACTGAAGCATATGAGTACAGGATTGCCAAAATTTCTTCTCCGTTTGTGAGCTGAAAATTAAATACATCTCTCACACAAAAGGACACTGTGGATAGAGGATCCTGAATAAAAAAATTCAGAAAGAAAGGCATGAGGAGGACAAAAAAGGACAAAAAAGTCCAAAAGCACAAAAAAGTGCAAAATGGCATGGGAATGAGGAACAAATAAATATTTATGTTTACCATATGTTACAATCCTGTAGTGTCCAAGCTCAAAGCTACCCAAAGACAGAGATAAAAAAATGAAACCCATCTTCTTGGCCTCATAAGAGTTATCTTGAATTTGAGATCTTGGTTTCCATTTTCCTAAATTGGACTATCATCAATGATTAAAAGTACATATATTTTCCATTTGGGAAATCCAGACATCTAGAAGAATTCAACATGTTGGTTTTATTGTTAAAACAGTCTGTTATTTAAAGAAGAAGTTGTCCAGAGATCTGGGTTCACCAAGTAGTCACCAATTGTTGCACCTGCAACTTTTTCCCAAATTTCTAAAAAATTTGGACCCTCCTTTTAATTTTATCATGCCTGGATTTTCTTTTGTTTGATAGACCCTGTTGTTTTCTTCTACAAATTTGGATCCTGTGAGGTTGAATTAAAGAAGCTGAATGACTATCTTTTGTTGATTCGAACTTGAATTTTTGGTTTGTCGGCTGTCGAAAGTATATTGGACAGTGAATCGGGGCCGTAGTCATCTACGTAGCCGCCATTGCAGAAGCCTACTTATGAACGTCCCGATGGACAGTTATGATGTTCACCAATGTGCTTTATTGCATTTGTTTCTTTATACTGTCGATGTTTTTATTTTATTGCGGCTGGGGCATCAGTCTTTTGTATTGCCTCTATTTCCGAAGACAGATAAAATGGGCCAAGAGATAGTTGTTTCTTCCACCGATCACGTTATTTTATTGTTTCAACGTTTTGCTTTGCGATGATTTTTTGGAATGTTTTGACTTTGAGCGAAGGTCGTAGTCTAATTGTGTTCCACTGTTGCGGTTCCGGAGCAGACTAACTATCCATCATATAGATTTTCCTTTCACCGATGTTTTTTTTCTTATTTTCACCAACGGTTTGTTCTAGTTTTATCCGATGTTGACTGGTCTACGGAACTTTTTGTCCATGTAACTTCCGTCATTGCGGCTCTTTAGCGAACTAGTCATCCGATGCTATAGTGCTTTTGAGGTTCGATGCTGCAAGTTTAGTGTTTTATTTCATCATTTTTTGTTGTTCCATGAAACTCCTAGTTCGTCCGTCACCCACCGTTGTAGCTCATTAGCAGGTTAACCACCCAATGCTTTAGTTGTTCTGCTGTCCGATAGAATCTTTTTCCCGTCGACATTTTTTAATTGAGGTCTATATATATATGGGACGGTTATTATTCTATTGTTTATCTTTGTGAATTCACGTCTGACTCCGTCCTCACTGTCGAACTATGCATCCGTGCTTAGCTGTCAGGATTTCGTGCATTTGGGGTGCCGCTGTGGATTTTTCAGACCATCGCATTGACTGCAGTTTGTTTCCCAAGTAGGCCAATTGTGGTTTCTTCTTCTTTTGGTTTTATTGATCAGTTTTGGAACTAGGGTTTTGTCCTTTGATTAGGCATTCCCGCCATTTGTAGTTGGTCATCTAAGTTGGATTTTACATCCTTACATCGTAGAGTAATTGTCAGTTTCGCATCATTTACAGTGGGGGGTTTTTTCTTTCTTGAGCTTGCATGAGCCTTTATGGAGTTTCGACCCCGGTCTAGTGGATTAGGAGGTTGGTGCAGAGAAGCGTTACGTTGTCTGCACTTTTTTTTTGTGAGATTTCTTATGGCCATCCAAGGTGAAGTTTTTCAGTTTTCTTCCCGTTATAAACAGTTGTCCTTTTTTCCTGACTCTAGAGGGTTTACTTCGTGCGTTTCGATTACTATATGGGGATGTTTCTATTTGGGTGAGAAATTGGATTGCATTTTTTGTTTAGGCGATGTATTGTCAATCATGATTATTTCTAGTTGCAGACGGACTTAGTATTTTTCAGACTTAGCAATTTTCAGAAGTTTTCTTGCTAGTTATTCCCGATTTTGCATTTGCACTCTGATAGGTTTAACTGTTGCAAATATGAAAGAGGTAAATGTTATACAGTTTTTTTTCATTCTTCGAATACTAATTAAAATATCAAATAGATAAATGCATTTTAGTTTGTGGCAGGGAAACTTCTTCAAAGGCGACATGTCTAAGAGACAGAAGAAGAAGGCCCCTGTTGCTGAAGGAGAACCTAATGTGGAAATCGTTACCAAGGTAGAATATATCTATGAAGACACTAGAGCTACCACCGAGATAGAGCCTAATTATAAGTGGCGTGAAATATATCGGATGATTTCAAATCAAAATGTGCCCGATGCTGGATTTAAAGAATTGACCATATATGCCAACATAGAGAAGTCAACTCTTATGAAGATACCCACTAGACCTGAGTTGTTCTCATGTTCTGATGTGATTGGATGGATTTTTCCTAGGATAGATTTGACAACTATGATTCTAGTCAATACTACCAAATAGGGATATGCTGCCTAAAGTCCTGGTTATGTCTCATTGGCATATCACCTACCCCCAGCCCAGGTTTACCTAACTGAAATTGGTTGAAAGAAATAAACTTGGACCTGGTTGAAATAGTGAAGAGGATGACGATACCTAGGAAGAACTTTCAAACCAGGCCATCAGGAGAGTACGATACAACCACTCTCAGGACTCCTTATAGGTTTATAGCATTGATGTTGAACAGAGTGTTTAGGAGAGCTCATGGTAAGAGCTTCAAGTTGGGATGGATCCCTATTATTTTCTATGTGGCCACCCAGGGGACTGTATTCAATTGAGAAAACATTGTGTCCAACAGCCTCTCAGCGTGGATTTCTTCATCTCTGGGAGGGGTGTCCCAGAAGAAGTCTGAGTTTTATATGAGTTCCATCTTAGTGGACTATATACTATGCACCCAACCATTTCCATCCTTAAGATGCATTTGGGACAGGGACAAAACCTCTGTGTACACTGCATACAAAATATTTTGGGCACACAAGTATTACAACCACTATAGAGAGATATGTAAATATTTTATTATGCCTTTACACAATTTTATCTTCCTGACATAATGCAATTGTATGTCTGAGGAGGCATTTAAAGTTATCGCGGAGCATGCAAATTATTATTTGACTGAGGAGGGGATGCACATTAGGATGTATGGTTTCTCCATGGAACCTTCTTTGCTCCCCAAGTATTCCACTGATTATGTGGTGCATAAAGAAGCAATCAGACAAGTTTACCTAGATGGTGTAGGAAGCTTCCTGTTTGAACACAAGAAGGCATCCTATCCAGCCATCCCTTTCAGGATGGGAAGCTACAAATTTACAAATATTAAAAGAGTTGCTGAATTTGTACAGGAATTGGAGCAGTTTCATTTTGGAGAGATGAGCTTCCATAGAAATGACTCCTAAAAGAAAGTTGTAGAACATTGCAAAGAGGAAAATGTTCACTTTGAATATATAAAGATGAAGAAATCTTTAGGAATGCAAGGAATATGACTGCATTAAAGAGGAGATTTAAGTAGAAGATCACCATTAAAGGCGGTAAGGGCCAAACCACGTAGAAGAAAGTTGAAGAGGAGGAGGCCAAGAAAAGAGAAGAGGATACTAGGAGACTAGCGCAGGAGGCTGAGAGTTGGATTAAGAATGAAGAAGAAGAAAGAAACAAAGTTGCAGAGGAAGCAACAAAGAATACAAAGGAAGCTGCAAGGAAGACAGAACAAGAAAGAAAGAAGAAAGAAGATGAAGAGATGAAGAAGAAACAAAAGGAAGCTGAAGGTCTGAGGCTAACAGGATCTACAATAGACCAAAAAAATACTGACCCAACTGACATCCAAGAAGTATAGGATCAGACAGATCAGGGGCAGGGACAAGATAATCCTGATTCCTAGGAGCCTGCTGCAACTTCTGGCAGCAATATAGGAGAGGTTGTTTTATCTGAATTGAATCTGATACAACAAGTCGAGGACTTGGATGAGAAGATTCTGAAAGATGTCAGAGCTCATGCAGCAGTCAGCATCCATTTGCTTGAATATCAGCTGTGTTTAAGCCCAGCCAGAATCGAAGTAGTTAAAAACCAAGCTGCTAAGTATGAAATAAATATACGTTTTCTTGAACCTTCAAAATTTGAGAGCATAGCAGCGAAAGCCCAAGTGTGAAAAAAGTTCTTAAATGATCAAGTGAGGCCCTCTACTTAGAAGTTATTTATTAGTTTTTGTTTTAAATATTGTAAAATGTATGAGCACTCTATAGGACAAATTTTGGGAGCTGAAACGTTGGGGAAGCCCAAGAGTCATTTAGGGCGGCCCAAAAGTTTTTCTTTTTGTATAAGTATAGGATAGTTTGATAAGGGAAGAGAATTTTTCCCAGTTATACTTGTGAGAACATGTTGTAAGAAGAACTATTTCCTTTTGCAATAGATAATTACAATTTTGCCTGTTGGAGAAGGCTTTGGTGGAATGTTCAGATGCTATGCAATGGATGTTGTTGAAGGGAAACTATTTCGTTTTCAAATTTTTTCCATTAACTGTGAGATCGTTTTAACTTGTTGAACCTATGTTCTTGTATGAATTCTCTCTAGTTTATTGTATGAAAATTTCCACCATGAGTAATGAATGCTTTTCATAAACAATGAGCTATCTTGTTGTTCATCTATCTATTCATGTTTATGTGTTTTGAAATAAAGAATAGCTACCTGTGATTTTTCTTAATGCATGAACAGTAATACATTACTCATTAAATGATAATCTCACTCCCTAGGGACAGTTTAGTTAAGTTAGTTTTAGTTTTCTTGCTGTGTGTGATTTAGATGCGAGAGAGTTAAGACGAGAGGTAAGAACCTGCGCATCACATTGTGACCGCTCCTCGTATTCTCTATCAATCTGCATTTTAGATAGGCACTTGCATCTCATACTTAAAACTAAAAACACAAAAATATACACGGTGGATCGAGCCGCAACCGGTAAAACATTTTATTTTTGTTACTTTACCTACAGTAGCCGGACCGTAAACCGGACGGATTCCCTATACCAAACAGTCACGGGCTAGTTGGGAATGTTGAATGGGGAGAATCCCTTGCTGTTGTTGCCTATGATTTTCCAGGCCTCAACACTTTTTCATATTCATTTTCTGTAACTTTTTCTCTTAAACTTCGATATTCTTTATCCATTTTTACTCCATCTTCCAACTTTTCATCCAATTTATTTTGTAGCTGGTAACAGCGGCTATAAAATTTAGTCTTGCATTTCTACTTAAGGCATCAGCCACCTTATTTTCCTTTCCTTTTATATGTTTGATATCAAAATTGTATTCGCTAAGGAAAGATAACCATCTTTCTTTCCTTGCATTCACATTTTGTTGATCAAACAAGTATTTCAAACTTATGTTATGAGACATTAATAAAAATCATATATCTATTAAATGATGAGACCACATTTTCAAAGCATGTATTATGGCATCCAACTCTAAATCGTAAGTAGAATAATTATTTTCATGTTTTTTTAACTTGCTTGACTCATACGTTATTACATGACCTTCTTATGTTAATACTCCACCCAGGCCCTCATTGCATGCATCAGTGCACACAACAAAGTCCTTGTTTGGATCTTATGTTTTTAATATAGGCGTAGTAGTTAGCAATTCCTTTAAATTATTAAATCTTTCTTCACACTTTTGATCCCATACAAATATTTTTCCCTTTTTCTTTAAGGATGTTATGGGATTCACGATCTTCCAAAAACCTTCTATGAATTTCCGTTAACAACTCATAATCTCCATGAATGATCGTACATCCGATACGTCTTTAGGAACATGTCATTCCATTATTTCTCTTATCTTATCAGGATCCACTGATATCTCTTCCTTGGATATCACATGACCTAGATAATGTATTTTATCCTTAAAGAATTTGCATTTAATGAATTTAGCATACAGTTTGTGTTCTGTTAGAACCTGTGATATTATCTATAGATGTTCATCATGTTCTTCTTTTTTTTTTAATAAATTAATATGTCATCTATGAAGATAGCTACGAATTTATCCAAATATTTACTTAAGACACTGTTCATTAAACACATAAAATATGTTGGAGCATTCATTAACCCAAATGGCATAAATACAAACTCATAATGCCTGTATCGGGTTCTGAATACAGTTTTAAAAATATCTTCATCTTTAATTCTGACTCTTAAGTCTATTTTTAATAATATCATTTCTCCGCATATCTAATCGAACAGATCATCTATGTGGGGCAATGGATATCTGTTTTTAATTGTTATCTTGTTTAACTATTGGTTATCTATACATAAACGTAAGGTGTCATCTTTCTTTTAACAAATAAGACAGGTTCTCCCCAAGACGATACACTTGGTCTTATGTAGTTCTTATCTATTAACTCTTGTAGTTGTAATTTTAACTCATTAAGTTCTAATATTTTCATCCGATAAGGAGCCTTTGAATTGGGTACAACTCCCAGCACTAATTCAATTATAAAATCCAATTCTCTTTTTGGAGGTAATCTTGAAATCTCTTTTGGGAAAAAAACTAAAAAATCCTTTAAGATTGTAATATCATTGATTTTTAACTTATATTCTTTATTCATGTGTTCTTCATTCATTATATGCACAAAAAAACTTTATAACCTTTCTGTACAGACTTTTTCATTTGTAAATGTGAAATTTGTCTAACAAAAACATTTCTAGGTATTCCTTTGACTTTAACTATTTCTCCTTTATCATCTAAGCATGTAAATGTTTTCTCAAAACAATTTAAAACTACTATGTTTTTTTCCATCCAATCCATACCTATTAGAACATCATATGATCCTAACGGTAATACATTTAATTTCACTTGAGTTTTGAATTGACTCATAAACATTTCACAATTTTCAACATATCTAACTACCTTTCTTTTGGTTCCTATAGCTAACCGAACAAACCAATATTTTTCAAAATTTTTCAAATGTAAATTACATCTTTCTGCTATACTAGGTCACTACAACAACTCCTAGAATTAGCGTCCCTTTTTAGTGTAATTTGTTTTTACATTGAGTGGTAAAACTAGACGCTAAATGGGACACGTCATGGACAAAACCTAAAGTGTCTCAAAAAATGTCTTTTTTTTCTTCCTAGATAGCATCCTTTATGACATCCAAAATAGCGTCTATTTTTTTGCTTCTACAATAGCGTCCAATTTTTCTTCCTAAACAATGTCGAGGTTTGCTTCCTAAAGAACGTCATATTTTTCTTCCTAGCGAATGTCTGCTTTTTCTTCTTAAATGTCATCCCTTTTAGTGACATATTTGCATCCTTAATAGCACCATGTTAGCATCCAAACTAGCATCCAATATTGCATCCATTTTTTCTACCACTTTAGCATCCCATTTTGCACCATGTTTTACTTCCAAATATGTGCCAATTTTTGCTTCCAAATTTGTACCAATTTTTTCTTCCTTTTTTGCATCATGTTTTTCTACCAAAATGACGTCAAATATTTCTTCTATTGTTGCACCATATTTTACTTCCTATGTAGTGCCATGTTTTGCATCCAAAGTAATGTCTTATTTTTCTACCATATCAACGCCATGTTTGGCTTCATCATTAGCAGCACGTGTTGCATCATTTTTAATGCCTAGTTTCACGTCTTATTTTTATACCATATCAACGCCATGTTTGGCTTCATCATTAGCACCATGTGTTGCATCCTCTTTAATGCCCAGTTTTGTATTTGTCATTTTTTGGTCACTAATTTAGTAATTTTATATACAAATTTTGGTTATTTTGTTTGGTCACTTATCTCTCGTTGTTTGGTCACTTATCTCTTATTTTTTGGTTAATAATTTATTTGTTTTGTGGTTGTTTTTAACTGATATTATAATATCATTAGGGCATGGAGGAATCGAACCACCAACCTCCTGCTTGTAAGGCAGGCAGTATTCCATTGAGCTAACACCCTTTAAGAATTTTGGAACCTAACTTATAGAGTCATCTATAATGGTAAAAAACATCAATACACAACTTTGAGTATCTAATGGTCGATAAAGGATGATAGATTGTATAAGTTCACAATATATGATCAAGGAGGTTATGAAATCCATAAACCTTTTCTAGTAATTTTGTACAAAACTCAAGAAGTTGGCTTATTGGGATTGCAAAAATCACTATTCCCTAGAAACTGTTAGTGTACCACTATATGAGACCTATCAACAACAATTATCTCAGATTGGATGCCAAGGATATAGTATATAAGCATGATCATCCTAGAGCCATGTATAAGTGGAGCATTGAGGAGAATCAAAAGAGCATGCCAACCCAATAGTTGCTGCTTCACATGGATCCTATCCACCATGGGATGAGAAAAATTCCTTCTTCCATCAAGCTAATGAGTATCCACAAGGAAAAATGGTTAGGATATATTGTGATGCCAATTCATTATGTTTATTTGCTTCCCAGGGTGATTTTGTGGTGCTTGCACTTGCTTTCACTGAGATATCTACATGATCCCCAACAACATTGGATATAATCATATTCATGGGGCCATAGAGTATAGGATGAGGCTGCCCTTTTAACTTTTTCTTTAGAAAACCATGCATGATTTGAAACACTAGATGAAGGAATAGAATCAGATATACTTAAAAAACTACAATCATGATAGGGCATAGGACTCTACTCTATAGTCATTATGCAGATGTTGTAAATGGGTATAAATGCCTAAGGACTATAAACAACATCCATTTAAATATGAATGAAAAACCTTCCATGTCATAGGAATACTCACTAGTAGTGAGGTTACTGTTTCTAACATATAGAAACAAAGAATCCAGAAATAGAAACTCCAGGGGGATACACATGAATGCGTATAAACCTATCCCTTTTAGGAATATTCCTTTCATTGAGGTGATGAGACCTTGGGGGAGAGCAGTCTGGAGTTGGTGTACAATAACATTGAGAATAAGAGTAATTCTGGTTGAATCCATGACCTCTTCTCACACATTTAGGTGTGCCCTCTGGGATAGGAATTCTTGCAGTAGTCTAACTTTGATTAGGATGGGGAAGTGTACTCTTATCAACAACATGATTGCGACTTGATCCTCTTAACAACCTTATGCTTGGAGGTCTACTTCGACTTTTCAAAGGACTTTGAGCTAGGTTTTGTTATGAATGACTACTCAAATTCCTTTGTAGACTCCTTAAATGCCTACGAGCAATCACACTTGGGCTCCTACTTAAATACCTACGAATTGGGCTCCTGCTTACAACCCTCCAAGCAATCACACTTCGGGTCTTGCTCAAACTCATTCGAGGACTTCTAGTCAATACCCTTCTAGGACTTCTACTCAAGCTCCTGCTTGAGATTCTCCTAGGACTCTCACTCTGGATCCTGCTCAAGCTCCTTCTAGGGCTTCTTCTCAAGATTCTTCTAGGTCTTCTGCTAAAACTCTTCTGAGGGCTCCTCCTGGGACTATTTGGAGAGAAAATTCCATTTATTAAATTAACAAGACAATAAATTGCACAGCATACAATTATATAGCACCAAACTATATGAAATAATATATATACTGAAGAATGCCAAGATAATATCATAAAAAATGATATACCTTAATAACACTTCCATGACATTCACAAATCAGTTCAATAAAAGGGGAAAGGAACACTGACCTAAAACTAATAAGGGCATCACTCTGAGGAGATCAAGAATATGGACTCATGTGTGCCTTAACTTCAAAAACATCCATATCTTTGGTTCTTTCCTCATTCTCTTTCACTTATTTTCCTTCTTCCACAATATCTTTAACCACAATTCCTTTCTCTTCCTCAATGCCTTGCTTGTCTAAAGTTTCTTTCATTGGTAATGCTATTAGTTTTGCTGGAATGAAACAAAAACTGTAGTCAAATGATTTTCCATATAAGTCTCAGTTAATAAAATATTTTCAAAATAAATTAACATGAACATATTTAGCACAATGATTTCAAATTTCATGATATGCAATTAAAAACCCTGCCAGGACCTGGAGTAAATTCTAAATTTGAGAGATAATAAAACCACCTTTACTACTAAAAATTTCAGCGAGAGCTAAACTAAGATTTAAGAGTCATGCAATTAAACCTTTCACAAATAATCTATTATGGTATAAAAGGGCCATTAATCTTGCAGCACAAGTACCAGAATCCAAAAAAAACAAAACAATTTATGGTTTGTGGAACCATAGGAAAAGTGGTCTCACAGAAGAAAGTGTTTTCCAAGAGGTGCTACCATTTTTAATGGTGCCCATTAAAATTTTAATTTTAATTTCTGCAAATTTTACATCTAATACCTTCAAAAAAATTATGGAATAGAACTTCCGTTAAAGTGTGACCATTGAATTCCAACAAAACAACATTATCAAACCCAACATCATCATTTCTATCAGTTCCACAAAATTCTTGATGATAGGTGGAAAGCTACACATTAAGTCAGTAATGAAATACCACTTACCAGAAAGTTGAGGGTTCTCAACTACACAAGAGTGTGTCTTTGATTTCACACTTTTCCTACCAACACCACTATCTCTATCACTTTCAGTATCACTCTCACTTTCAGTCTCACTCTCACTATCACTGCCACTACTATAGTCACTATTTGAGCTCTTGCAATTCAAAAAAAAATCTTCAAACACTATTAGAAAAATGAATTATGTATATAATACATGAGACTGCATTTCATATTCCTACGTCAATGAATAAAGAATCCATACCACTTGGACTTCTGTCTTAATCTCTTCAGTTTTCAACCATGTCTTTTCCCTCTCCGCTTGTCCCTCCGTCGCTTTCTATGTTTATGCTTGTTTCTTCTTGATGATTTCTTCTTTCTTCTCACCCTATCATCTTCACTTGAAGTGCTAATATCATATGACGAGGAACAATCTGAGTCAGACTTACTATCATAAGTGTATGGATTTGAATCAGTGTTCGATGAGGTATCTGAATCAGAAGAATAATGACGTCTCCTCCTATTTCGTCGGTCCTTATGCACCTTCCCATGCTTTTTCCCTTTACGCATTGTTTGGCTATCAACACTTGACACTGCTTATTTTGTATCCTTCTGTTTCTTTCCTTTCTTTTTATCTGTGGATAAATCCAAATTTTCATATCTGAAAGGAATAAAAGAAAATCATTTCTACAATTGCATTCAAGATATCAGTCAAAGAATTATAACATTTATGGTAAGTTAAATATTCAACAATGGCATAACATGATGCTTAGTGAATTAAAATAAAAAAGTACCTTCATCAATTGCAACTATATCATTATCTTTGCTTGAAATTATTTCACCACAATTAGAAATCTTAAGTGGAACAAAAGTTATGCCTCAATCTGTAGTTGATAATAGCTCAATTTTCTTCATTACATATATTCCTTCAACAACTCTTCCAAAGACGACATGCTTGCTGCAAATAATAAGAAAAGCGACATTAATGATATGAGAGTAAAATTGAAAATAGATATGGGGGGAGGCAATATATCCACATTAGTCAAACAAATGTTAGCCTCACCCCCTTAGTAGCATATAGACCAACTGAACTGGGCTGAAGAGAACTTCCTACAAAAAATTATCATAATTTAAAAGGTGAAATGGTAAAAATACACTGGTGTCTGGCACCCAAATAAAATAACCCATTATTTCAAGGTAAAGAAATCTTGTATTTCTAAAATACAAAATTGCCATATGGTGACACTCACAAGTCATGGATAAAGACAAAATATGTTGATCACAAGCAACATGTAAAGCTGCTCAGACAAATTGAGTTGAATACAAAAAATCATAAATGACATTCAAGATATGGAATTAAGTATATACCCATCAATATGAGTTGTTGCTGCAAAAGTAATAAAGATCCGAGAACCATTGGTGTTCCGGCCATCATTTTCCATTGATAGAATAACAGGGCCATCATGACGTAACTAAAAATTCTCATCTGTGATAAGAAATAGGGAATGTCCAATACAATGCTGAAAATATAAATCAGATTTTTCAAAGAGAAGATGTTTTGAAACCTGCAAATTTTCCACCATACATGCTCTCTCCCCCAGTGCCTGCATAGAAAACAACAGACATTAATTGCATAATTGATATTCAGATGTCCAACCAATATTTTCCAATACTTTAATTAAATTTTAGGAGGAATAAGTAATTTGACCTGTTGATTATGTGGAGGATCGAGACAAAATAATTTTCTAGATAGGAGATGATAGGGGTAATTGAAGAATCTAGGATTTCTGGTAAATTACAGGGGCTTTAAAGTTTAAACACAACTTTCCTTGCTTTGATTTCTAAAAAGAATGATCCCTCTTGCTTTAAAGATTACAGGCCCATTTCACTCCGTGATGTTATTTATAAAAAAAACTTCGAAGATCATAGCAAAATGAATTAAGGGATGCTTCCAGAGGTAACTATGGAGGAACAATTCAGGTTCATGTTCAACAAACAGATTCATGATGCAGTAGACTCCACCCAAGAAGGACTACATTCAATCAAGTTAAACAAACTTCCAACAGCAATTATGAAGATCAATCTGTCAAAGGCTTCCAACAAGGTTGATTCTACTGCAAATGGGTATGGGTATATCTATTAATTGGATCATGGGTTGTGTTTCATCAGCAAATTTTTCACTCCTAATAAATGGTTCTGCCTCCTAAAGTTGGCCCTGAAAAGCATTCTTTTTTATTGGCTCTCTTTAGCTCAGGTTCTAAAAATCATATTTTGTAGTATAAAAGAGAAGTGTTTCAATCTTCTATGGATAAGAAATAAACAAAAATAAGGTACCCGGATTCCATTAGTGGAGCTCCCTTGTTGCTTAAACTTTTAAAGAAGTCCCAGCTGGAAATCAGAAATAATGTTGTTGTTATTTTAGCATATTTAACTATGTAGCATGGAGCATCTTTCCTTCTTTATGCAGATGAAACTCCAATTGAACCTCAAAGATAGTGGAATTCAAGTTGTAACAAAATTTAAGATTTTCAGTTTCAAATCTTTACCATAATAAGTGAAGGGTATCAAAATGGGTCATCATCTTCAGAATTGCACAATATGGATATAACATTGCAACATTTGGTCGAAGACCATTTATGCGGTGCAAATATTGCTATTAGTGGTAATTTGGAAGGAATTACACTACAATATGGACTTAGTAATATTACTTACAACAACATGCTACATACCATGCAGTCAATGCTGCTTTTAGAATGGTAGAACTTGTTCCGAACACATGTAATGCAGAATGTAGAACAAGCAAAGCAGGTTCAGTGTTGGATTTGTAAGTAATAGTTTCCTGGGAAGGATGAGATCCTTTCCTTCCCTATAATGTTGGTTAATACTAATGATGTTAATAACACTATATCTATAATAAACAAACCTCGGCTTATCATTGGAGACAAGGAACATTGTTTATTTTGTTTTTTTACCGATGTGCACCTCTCTCATAATAAATCCCTTCTTTGTTCTTCAAGATGAATTCATCTATAGTAGTGACCTAAGCATGAATTTGTCTGAGGCTAAAAATGATTGGAATAAAAAAGAAAATATGTCTGATAAATAAAGCAAAATCCCCAATGGATAATAGTACAAAGTCCTCTTGAAAGGATGATGATACCTTTCAAAGTCCAACAACAAACATCTATTGAAGCATTTCTTTCTACCATACCAAGTGACGAAATGCCCAACCAACTATAGTAGTGAACGATTACAATTTTATATATATGATAGGGATTACAAATAATAGTTTTTATCTATAGTAATAATAGTTTTAAGCTATAGTGAGAAATCAATGATTCTGAAGAAAGTACCGAGCTGGCAATGAAAAAAGTAGGTTAGATGTGGTGATGAACGGAGGTTCCCTCACCCTTTTAGGTCGGTTGACTAGTCTCTGCCAGGGGGTGGGCCAGCGAGAAGTGAGTTGGGTGGGATAATGCAACTTTTTATCTAATCATTTATAACCTAAATCCATTTGGTTTATTGGTTTCCACTGGATGGCATACATGAAAATAAATTCTTAATCTTTTATTTTCATTTGATTATCAATTTTTAATACGTATATAATTATTTTGGCATTTTTTCAATATTGACTAGTTATTGCATTTATGCCTGTTACCGAGCATGAAATGGTTGGATTCTAATAACCAGCTTATACCTATCCCTAGTTGAACCAACCCATATATTTTATATTTCCCACCCAAGCTAGCCATAGTTAGGGCATGCATTTTCTATTAATCAACCGAGAGTAGATGAATTAGAGAATCGATACCGCTTCTTTTATTTATTGTGACTAGTTTTGGTGATTGAACCAACCGAAAAAAACTAACACCTTGCAGGAATATCCAGTTGTTTTAGCTATCTTAGTTTGGTTCCACCGCTTAAACCACTTCATTTGGCGTATCCATTCTCTCATCTCAAACTAGAGCTAATTAATAAGGAGATGGGTCCGTTTAACTAATCTAATCCACTTGACCATAAATTTATACCACTAGCCTAAAATAGCTCTACTTCCCCCCGGCTATCTTCTATCTTCGCTAGCTATCCAAACCAGTGCACCTTCCAACATGCCAATGAAAAATACCTTTAATATGGAGTGCCTAGTTCTCGTTCCAATGCAATGAAGCAAATCAGGGAAAAGGCAAAAGATAAATGGAACCGTCCAATAAAAATAGTTGGACTAAACAAATGAAGTGTGAAGCAAAGAAGGAAGGTGTTACTGAGCTTGCGGAAGTGATGGGAATTTGAATAAAGAAGGTGTTATTAATAATCCCTTAACCTCTGGCAAATCGAGTCTACTATGATATGTATAAAAAACTATCTATTTTACCTGGAAAATGCCATTGAATATTTTCACGTTTCTAGGGTTTTTCATTATAAAAGGTGGAGGATATGAAAATCTTTAAAGTATAAAAATTGAAAGTGTGAAAAGAGAGTTTCTAAAATTGGATATAGCTACAAACCAGGAATTACCAAAGCAACTAATAACCTATATAATTCTACCTACCTACTTATGAACCAACTGACTTTGATTAGACTACTCTACTAACTATTAGGCTACCTGAATGAGTGGATTAGACTACATAAATCGAATTACCCAATAGATTGCTCTTGAGAATAATTAAGTCTTGATTGGACCGAGTCATTCCAGGGTGCATGGTGGAGCTATTTAACTATAGTGAAGATGATAATTGGATAGGAATTAACTAACTCAACTAGAAGGAGCTCACCCCGTTAAGGGTGGGGAAGCATGAATTCTATAAATGGAAAGGGTGGTCTCACTAGCCAGCAAATGGTTCTCATTTCAAGGCCTACACATCTCGAATTGGCGGATCTATCTCGCAGGATTCAATGATTCCTCCAAGCTGGCTAAAGTACTGATTCTCCATGAGGTTCAAAAGCTGATCCTACCCATCCATCTATTGTATCTTTCGATTCTAAGTGTTCATAGGAAAAATCCCATCCAACGTAATTATGTTTGGTGATGGAAAACCTGCTTCCGACAATGCTAAGGACTAATTGGTACAAATAGGTAAGTATCTTAGATCCAATTTACTCTACGCATACTCTTAGAACTGCTTCATAGGAGGGAAATTAATATTAATCTTCATCTTCAGTCTATATTTCATCACTAAGATATTATTGGATCTAATTCATTGGTATCTGGTTGCCAAGCTAGGAATCTTTTGACTGATATCCGAAGGAGGAAAGAGTCTCAAGGAGAATATGGCTCCTTTGTCAGAGTGTGAAGACAAGCCGTAAATTTTTGCAATGTTTGCGCGTATTTCCATGTCATGATCTTTTTGAAAGTTTTTTTTTAATTGGAATGAAAATGCATTCCTTGCAACCATATTAAACATACAACAAAATTTGGGTTCATGTTTCAGATGTTTGGGCCTTTCTGAAAGCTTTTAATATTGTGTAGTCAGAAATTGAATTTCAAGGATATTCCCAGTTTAAAAGAGCTTAGAAGTCAATTACTTATTTGCTACAAGGTGCTGGTGTAAATTTCAAGTGTGAATTCACTCATTGAAATGATGTTGAATCTCTTCCGTTTTGTGGGATGAGAGTCAAATGATCAGACTGTAGATTTGACAAGATTGCATATGGGATCTTATCACTAAGAAATGTAGACTTCAATCGGTGTTGAATATACAATTTTGAGGCCAATTCCCATAGTAACTTAGAAAAAAGGAAAACGGAATGTCGAAAACAGTGCTATCATTGATGTCAAGAAAGAATACAAACAATGAGAGAAGTGTAATATCCCAAACTGCTAATTTGCACTTTTGCATGCGTGTTTCCCAATGCAATATGCCAATTAAGGGATTCAACCCGTGATATTTGTCTTCTCTTCTTTATTTTAATGCAACTGATAAATATGGGTATTTTTTATGGTAATAATAATTTTGTGACAATTTTATTATCCAATGGTTAGTTGCATGTCATCAATAAACACCATAAATCCAATGTTATCAACTAGAGAGCCTGACTAGATATATAGATCTATTTATTCAATCTTGGTAATAAATAGTACCTTAGATTCAATCTATAATAACCAAATATCAGAGAGGAATTATTGCTAACCTCAAAATATTGATGAAAGTGGATCACTGCTGGTTGTAGCAGCTTGTTACAACCCTCAAAAGAGTGATGAAAGTGGATCGTTGTTGGCTATAGCGACTTGTTACAAACATGATTATTTACCCATATTAATGGTTCACTCTCTCTTTGGTAATGGAAACTAATAGAGTATGAAAGCGATCAATTTTTTTTATGAGCAAATGTCTCTCATACAATATTTCATGGCTCTCCCAAGAGCTATGTGCTCGATCGTGGATTTTCCAAGAGTTGAATACTGCAGTTGAGGTTCACTCCTTCTTTGTAGACAATTTGAATTTTGTCAACAAGAAAGGTTTGTACCATAGTTGACTGCTTGACTAAGAATGAGCAGAGTGATTTATTGTAGTTTTTGATGACCTCTTTTGGAGACGATTTGTTCATGTATCAGCTAGAGATACCTAGTTTGCAATGGATCGTGTGATTGGGAGTGAAGGTTTCCTCTCAGCTAAATCACAGCTTTATCTTGTTGAGTATGATAACCACAAGAACCCAAATTGTGACAGTTAATGTGCAGCAGCAGTAGGGTATGAAAAACCAATGTATGAACCAATTTAACCCGATATGGGAAATCAAAATCCAAGGGTATCTAAATATAAACATGCCTGCAAAGATGAAGCACACATTGCCCCAGTAACAAACAAGTTCTCATCCGTTAACATGGGGTACCATGCCAACCAAATTAGCCAGATAGGGGAAATCAAATCCAAGAGTATCAAAATATAAATATGCCTTGGAACATTAAAGTGCACATTTCCCCAGTTAAGGACAAGTTCTTATGGGTTAATATGTGAGAATTCCAGCTGGAAAAAAACCACAGATGACTGGTTCCCAAATTGATTGCTATTGTGTTTAAGACTTTTCTTGTTTAGAAGTTTAATCAAATAGTTTGCAAATATCACAACAATTGGCACATCTGAAATTCTATTGGATTCAAAATTAAACAACATTACATATATTCTAATCAAGAAATTATCTATGTTATTGCAGCAAATAAGCTCAGTACAGATGGATAAAGTCTCAGTTTAATCTGTCCTGTAAACAACATTGTAGAATACCTTTTTGGAAACTGACTGACATAGATGACTATTTGTTGCAGCTCACTGTGGGTGAAAAGAATGATTTTCTTGGCCCCAATATTATTGTAGCAGCCCTTGCAATTGTGCCCAACTAGTTCAATATGACACTAGCCAATGAATATCCTCAAGAAGAGTGCCCCAACAGAGTTTTCGAACGCTGGAAAATTATTTTCAATGGCAACAATCTCAAACTGTAATACCCCAGATCTAGCGTGTTGAGAAATCTCATTAAATGTGTGCAATACACCTTGGAAGCCCCTCCCTCAATAGTAAATAGCAGCAACGATCAACCGTGGATGATAATGCGCCCTCGAGAAAATAGTGCGTCCCCCATTTTTAGATTCACAACTCCAAAGGTGCAACCCCTTGGTAAACCTCTGTCAACATAGAAAATCATCTTCTCTTCTTTTCACTGGATGGATATATCTGATCATGGAGAAGAAAATGAGCACTACCCCCTTTTTTGTCTTGGAAAACCTATTTTTTTAAATATTTGCTCAGATCTAGTTTGTTGTTCAGTGAAGAAAGAAAAGCTTCCTTTGATAGATAGAGAAATGTTAGGGTTAACCTTGACTTGAGATCGAGTCAAAGGTGGTTAGGTCTAGCACATAGTTTGGGCACATGGTTTGTTGTAGCCCATGGTATTGTCCCATGGTATTGCATGTGTTAACCTTGACTCGGGATTGAGTCAAAGGTGGTTAGGTATAGCACATGGTTTGGGCACATGGTTTGTTGTATCCCATGGTATTGTCCCATGGTATTGCATGTGATTAATCCTTTATAAGGCTTGAGGAGGCTCCATTGTAAAAGCAGGCCTGGAGGTGAGCGGTGGCTAGCTCATTTGGCTCGAATGGCCGGTTTTGGCCATGTAATGAAGATCTTCATTGGTGTTGGTTTTCCCCGCATGGGGTTTCTAGGGTATATTGTGTGTCTATCTTGAATGTTGCTTGCAATGTTTATTTTCTCGCATATTGTTATTTAATGTTGCTCGCTTTTAATCTAACAACTGGTATGAGAGCCATGGTTTGGCTTGGTTATGTTCGTTGGTGTTTCTTTGTGCATAATAAAATTGTGGGGTGCATGTTCGGTGGTACCCAACACCCTAACAGTAATTTTTAGGTCCATGTGAAACTTAGCCGTAGGAAAGTTTGGATTTCTCTGGATGCTAAAAGCACAAGGTATCCCTCTTATGCGCAAAGAAGGGATGTTGCATAAAGTGTGGAATGAACCACTATGTAGGTACAAGGGTGGCAGGTGTACTCGTAGCCTAGCTTGATGTGGATCGGAGAGGTTGAGTCTTCGATTGTGGGAGAAATGTGAGATGGTTTAATCTCGGTTTTGGGACCAAGATTGATGAGCCATGTATGTGAAGAGAATTCCCAGAGAACTGGTGGTTACAGCGGCCGATGACCCATGTAATCCGGTATATGGATTTTTCTTTATATGGACATTAATGACAGAGTTTGGATATAGGTACAAAGGGAGCATGGCAAAAGACGAGCAAGGAAGCGAGCATGGAAAGCGAGAGGATGAAGCAATGGATGGTGATGGTGTAGTCACCATTAAGGCACATGAAAAAAAATGTAATGGAGCGGTTTGCATGTAAATGGGCATATGGCTGTAAGAACTGGTGCATACCACTGGTAACTCATCAGTAAAGTCGGGAGATAAACCTAGGTGATAGGGGGGTGTATGTAAGATTCCTCGGTAAATACTTGAGGGGAGTTGGTGATTACTCCAAGTCAAGTTTAAAGGGGGGATTGTTAGGGTTAACCTTGACTTGAGATCAAGTCAAAGGTGGTTAGGTCTAGCACATAGTTTGGGCACATGGTTTTTTGTAGCCCATGGTATTGTCCCATGGTATTGCATGTGTTAACCTTGACTCGAAATTAAGTCAAAGGTGGTTAGGTCTAGCACATGGTTTGGGCACATGGTTTGTTGTAGCCCATGGTATTGTCCCATGGTATTGCATGTGATTAAGCCTTTATAAGGCTTCAGGAGGCTCCATTTTAAAAGCAGGCCTAGAGGTGAGCGGTGGCTAGCTCATTTGGCCCGGATGGCCGGTTTTGGCCATGTAATGAAGATCTTCATTGGTGCTGGTTTTCCCCGCATGGGGTTTCTAGGGTATATTGTGTGTCTATCTTGAATGTTTATTGCAATGTTTATTTTATCGCATATTGTTATTTAATGTTGCTCACTTTTAATCTAACAAGAAATCCAATCAAAACTCCCCATCTGTGTTGGAATTCTCCCACTATTCGAATCCAATGAAATGCCATGTAGAATCATTGTTTTTTTTGCTTTGTGTTTTTGTTATTTTCTTTTTGGTATTTGTTTTAATTTTTATATTTTTTCTTTGATTTTTCTATTTTTAATTTTTATTGTCTATATGGATATGTGCATTTATTTTACATTTTTTATAAAAAAAATTATATATGTTATTTCAAAGATGATGTTGATGAGAATGAAGATGAAAAGGACAGGACAAGGATAAGGAGTATGATTAAGAAAATGACAACGGTGTCCGATAATGAGGATGATGATGTTTATGATGGCAATATTCATTATCCTAAGATTTGGTTTATTGGGCCAAAACATGAGCTTGGATTGTGTGATGCTAGTTTGGGAAGGAAAATAATGGGATTTTTCTTTTGCTTAGATGTTTTGTTCATTACAATTAACTGTAAGAAATCATATAATAGAGTGGAGTGATGACAATGGTGACAATATGATGTTGGTGATGACAATGAAAATGGTGATGTTTAATATGATGATGAAAAAAAGATGATGATCATCATAATAATCAAGACAACAAGAACAATGATGATAATGATGATGACCTCGATGATGGTAATAATTGTTATCATTAGAATGAGGATAACGATAATGATGAACGTAGATAAGATACTATGGGTCCACAACCATCCGTTGTGAGATTTAATGTTGGGTGAAGTTCTTCATCACAAAATACCCCTTGTATCTAGAAGAAAGGATATAAGAACCATTATTTTCAACAACAACAACAAAAAGGAAAAAGAAGGAAAACCACAACAAAACTCATTATTGTTCAGTAATGAAATGGGTAGAATGTCCAGCTTGTAATAACCACTAGTGGAATTATCATTATAAGGAGGATTTATCATCAGTTTGTTCAAAGGGAAAATTTGAAAAGATAAATATGTCAATTTGATTACTTATCTCTTTGAACCCCTCCTTGGTCCAGCACTCGATCACAAGGCCTGGGAGATTGACTCAAATCAGGATCTAATCATCCCTCTCCTTCTACACATTGAAACGTGTACTCCATAACATTAGGCTCATTGGTGAAGAGTTCACTTGCCACAAGCAATTTAGAATGGCCAAGGAATCCTCCTTTTCACATGTCACCGCAAATCATCCTCACATCAATATGAATCCCTTTGGTGTGTAACCAATTAAAGCTTTTCAATTCTTTTCATATAATTTTAACATGGTATCATGTTAGCTGAAAACATGAATCTATAGTTTGACATGATCCATTTCCTAATTTTTTTGTGTATGATATTCACATATTACATGGTATGATAGGAAATTTTCCCAGTTGAACTCAAGAGCTTGTGATAAATTTCATAACCATGCATGGACAATGGTCTTTAGACGATTGGGTGTGCATAGTAGGAATATCATAATGCCATTGAGGTATTTGTTGTGCTATCAAGCTACATTGTTTTCTTGTTATTCAAATTTTCCAAAAATAAAAATAAGATTGTGCTCTCTCAACCTAAGTAGATAGAATATATTTTTGACTAGTTTTAAAATGGGAATTGCAACATTGGACAACAATTTACTTCACATGTTACTCTACTCGTCAAAATAAAAATCATTACCTTTCCTCGAAAGTCTCCTGAACTTGTCAAAGTTGAATCTTTCCACAAAGTTTGTATGGTTTGACAGTTATCACCCAAGTGCTATCAATGACCTTACATCCCTCCAAGTCTTCTTTGCTTGTAAGGGATCTTTTTGTAAATAAACCTAGTTCTAGTGTTATCATGCACTACACAAAGTGTTTTCTGAAGGGACTATGCACACTTCAATGATATGGTACAACTCTACCCAATAGCTATAAAAGGAAGAGACATTCACTACTAGGGGAGGGGGGATCTTGGAGATTTAAAGAGTTTATTTGCATATCTAAGCCATTTTTTCCTATGAAACAGTATGGATATCCATTAAGCATTGGAGCAGGAGAGATCATTACACTCTATCATGAAATTCCTTTCTCTAATGGTCATGTTAGAGAGGGAATTATACTCCATAATGAACTCCCTTTCTCTCATGGTAATGTAGCCTTGTCTCTATTGAAAGCCCTTGTTTAGGGATTCATCTCTACCATGTGAAGACCTTGTTTTCTTTTCACTAAAACTACTATTTACCGAGGTGGGAATATTTTCTCATATCCATTACATATGTAAGTACTCTCTTCTTTGGAAATCCCTCAAACCACTTTGGAATCATAAGTGAATCAATATAATCACAAATTTCTTATCATTTCCATTTTCATCTAACCAAAAATACAAAAATACATTTCGATTTAGACATTTTTTCAACTATTTATTGTTTTTATTCTGCTATAATATATTTAATCAAATCAAATTGTAATTTTTCAATCTTGAAATTACATTTTGATGTATAAATATTTCAACGCTGAAATTACATTTATTAAATTACAATTAATATATTTAATATGTATATATGTAGAGAGGAATTCATAAAACCCTTAATGCATAATGTAATAATCTCAACAATTAATATAAGAAACAAAAATATAGGAAAAAAAAACAACTAGTTTAGACTAATTTGAAATAAAATCCCAAAAAAATGGCAAAAATTAAAACCCAACCTTGAAACCCTCAGCCCTGAGGCAACTCCTCGACCCTGAGGCATCGGAGATGGAATCAATCCATTGGGTGCATGCATCCTACCCGTGGTCGACTATGCATTCGTCTCTTAGCCTCTTAGCGTTGGGGAAATCACAACATATGCACTTCTTCCACTTCACCTCGACATCCACTTATGCTTCATGTGTCTTCCATTCCCATTCAAAAACCCTAACCTCGGAGGGATTCTACAGACTTCCCTGCCAACTTTCATGGATGGAAACATAAATTGTGAAATATATTCACTGGGTTTTAGCTGTGATGGGAAGATGGAAATGTAAATTGTGAAATATATTCACTGGGTTTTAGTTGTGATGGGAAGATAGAAATAGTCCAGAGTTAAGTGATACATGAATTTTGTTTTCCTTTCCTAGTGGCAACTTATTCCAAACAACATGCGGCACAGATATAAATGGTGGTGTAAATATGTTTTTTTCGGTTGATTAATATGAATATGAATGAAAAAAACTCATTGAAATGTCGTTTCCTTCCAAAATCATCAACAACCGCATCCCTCCAAAGTCCACTCATTCACAATGTGTATGAAAAAAGTGACATACTTTCTATTCGTTCCATACATTCAATGTGTGTTTGCACGCAGAGGTATTTAATGAAGCTACAAACTAATGCTCTAATTTCCACTAAATATATAACATTTTCTAAAAAGGTTTGGTGTGTCAACTTTATTTGACTTACATTACTTGGAGTTCATTTTTGAAATTGTCCTAAGTTATAATTTTTACTTATTTTACAAATGGTAAGGAGATGACTTATTTTCAATTTAATTGTAAAAAACTAAACAAACATGTTGTGCTATCAATGGGATCACTCAATGAGATGAATCTTTAAATGATGACAAAGCTTTTTAATGCCAATATTAGTGGTGAATTTACCATCTTTATTTTCTCAATTTTTGAAAAGTTCTATATTTTTTAAACATTGAAGAAACTAAAGGGGATATAGCCATTGCACAGACTTTGGGTTTTGTGGGACAAAATGTCAACTTTATAAGAAGATTCGGTATTAGATATTTATCATTCATGGTAGAAACGAAACCAAATAGAGGATTATATTGACAAAGAAGCAAGTTGCAATATCCTTATAACTTTTAACAATAAGTTTATTATGATAATTGTGACATAGGTTATGCATTCACAAGTTATATAAACAACAATTGTAATCACTACTCCCAAGTCTTGTAGTGTAGTGTGTCATTGTTTACTTTCGAGGTGTCGAATGATAGTTTGAAGGTTTATGTGTTTATTCTTGTTCATCTTTATGAATTTTAACTCATGCCTTAGGGAAATTTGATAATGGAGATGGTGATAGAATAGGGCATTGAAGTTATTATATTTAATTGTTAAACATTCAGTGTAATAATTCATGTAATACTGTATGTTTTGTATTTAATATATTATATGTTTTGTTTATAATATATTATATTATATGGTTTGTATGTAATATTAAAATTATATATTGTAAATTACTCTATGTTGTAAAAAACTATTATGTGTTTATTATATGTTTTTAATATATATTATAATGATTAATAGATGGTTACAAAATCATTATGGGGATGGTCGCATGGTTAACGTGTTCTTGTTAGCCACAAAATTATGGGTTATGCTATGATTGAGTTGTGATTTGAGTCAATTTTGAGTGCACGTGGAGACAATGTATCACTCCCATCTTTGAGTTTTTCTAAGGCCGAGATGATTAAATGAAGGGAAACATGGAGTCACTACTACATGAAAGGAAACTAGACACTCTATTAATACACCTTCACGATTTATATATGTCCCCTTGTCGAGGACATTAAAAAAACAATTACTCTTAACAATGACATGTCTTCAAAATTCCTCCGATTTGATTTTGATTGTTTAGTTTGCAAAGTTTAAGATTTATATGTAACTTTTCGTTATTTATTATCATGACTTGTGATTCCTGCATGGCTTGTTTACAAATTCTCGCTTGTGATACCCTTCATAGTGATCTTATTGACCCAATGCACTATTTTAATTGACACCTCCCTAAAATGGTGATGAATTGTAAACTCCTGTTAGTTTGTTTTTATATGTTTTATAGAAAAGGTCATCAAAGATCAAATAGAGCATGGAGGTGGTTTGGATCCATAATATGGTCACATTGGTTATTGTCTCCCAATGTTATAAGTGACGTTTACAAATTGTTGATTGTTATTGTTTGTCCATTCACAATTACACTTGTACGAGTATCAATGAGTTGAGACACTTGCTTGCTCATTACATTCTTAAAGGGGTTGAATGATAAAATATTATTAATTCATATTTGAAAATTGTAGACAAAAAGTAGGCCCTAGGGGGTGAATGATAAAATATTATTAGTTCATCTTTGAATATTGTAGACAAAAAGCAGGCCCTACACATTAAAAAATTGTAGACCTAAATAGAATATGGAGGTGACCCTAGGTTTGCAATATAGTTATACAAGTCATTGTGTCTTGTTGTTATAAATTCAACTAATATCTCTAAATTCTTTTGTGATTAACTTAAAGTGCCAAGTAAAAGTCACTCTCGAAGAGTACATAGAGACAAGCTTAGATATGCAATGTGTGTGCATGTGATGTGTGTGTCCATGTGAATGCCCATCTTCTAGTATTATAAGTTGGGCATTTACCTCTATGTTTTCAATCACTCTTTTAATATGTAAAATAAATCCCATGGGAATGAAACATTGGTCAATAGTGTAGCGTAATGCTGGAACATTTGATAGGGGCCATAAAACTTGAGCATCTAATTGCTTTTTTCCTTGGTGTAAAAAAATTTGATCCACTTCTTCAAAGTAACACTATGAGCATTATTGAAATGCTTGTTTCTTCATTCCATTTTAAACCAAGACCAAAATGTTCTTAAGAGTACAAAGAAATTTAGCTTTTGTGTTAAGATTGATATCCACTTCTTGTGCCTTGGATGTTCTTCGTAAAAATGAGGGTATGGATGGGGGGGGTTTCCAAAACAACCGTGTAGGGTGTCATTTTGGTAGTACCCTGATAGGTGGTATTGTACTACCTTTCTACAAGTGGGGTGTAGGGGGGGTGGGGTAACTATGAAACCCAATGGCCATATCAGTCAATGTAAGACCCAATGGCTAACAATAATTTTTTATGGTCAATACCTCACAACCTCTATTACTTGTTATTAACTCCAATATCTCAAGTCTTGTAGTATCTAGAAGTATTATGACATGCATCATCATAGTGGACATCAACATTGTCATCATCATCATCATCATCAATGCCATATGGTACATCAATATCATCTTGATCATGATCCTCATTATCATCATCATCATCAATATTAAGTACATCATCAAAAAAATTATCGTCATCATTATCATTATGGTCACTCATATGCCATTAGTGTTCTTAATCACTCATCGAAATTAGGATTAATGTCATGTAATTGTTAAGGTCATTTATATGTTGTTATAGTCATTTCTATGAAAATAGGATTGTGTAGATGGAGTTATAGACATTTAGATACCATTAGATTCAATTAGTATCCAAAAGTGATACCACATGCATAATAATCATCGACATCCACATCGTCATCATCATCATACAATAAATCAACACCATTGTTGTCATCGTAGTCATCATCAATATAATTGTGATAATAATGAGCAAGGAGCTCTACTACCTCACAAGAATGTATGATATAGTAATATACTTATCAAAACATATCCATATGCTCCATCATAATTATTGTAATGCATCATCATCATGTTGTTATGGCCAATCAGATGTCATTAGGGTCTATCAAATGTTGTTGGGGACACTCAAATTCCATTAGAGAAATTTAGGTGAAATTAAAGTAATTTACCCCTCATTATGATTAATCAAGATCTAAAAGTGCCATGATTATGACCATTTAGGTACCAATATGATAAATCAAGATCCAAAAGTACTATCACATGAACCATGACCATTGACATTGACATTGATATATCTGACGTTATGTCAGACGTTTTTCGAACACAATTCCTCGCTCTAAACCTAGTGCAATTCCTAGCGTGGTTCCTTTCAAAAATTTTGGTATTATTTGAGGCACTATACCTAGATCTATACCTGGCGCTATGTTGGATGTTTGCAAAATTACTAGCTCTATACTTAGCACTATGTTGGATTTTTTTCCTACTAAAATTCATGGCACAATTCCTATCGCTAACCCTGGATTAATATATGGTGCTATGTTATTCAAGACGTTTTTTTGGAGGCTATTCTTGGCGTTATATGGGATGTTTTTTTGGACGCTAATTGGGACGTTAATTTGGATGCTAATTGAGATGATAATTGTGATGCTAATTGAGACACTAATTGGGACATTAATTGGGATGCTAATTAGCATCCCATATAGTGTCAACTTTTAAAAAGGGACGATAATTGGGATGCTAATTGGGATGATAATTGGGACGCTAACTGGGACGCTAATTAAGATGTTAATTGGGACGCTAAATGGGACTCTAATTGGGATGCTAATTAGCGTCCAAAATAGTGCCAAATTTTAAAAAGGGACACAAATAATGCCATCAAAAGCACCATCCCATGGAAAAGCATCCACTTTGTCCAAAAAATGATGAAAAATACACTAAAAGTGATAGTGGATGCTAAAAAGGAAGCTAAAAGAGACGCTAATCACAGAGTTTTGTTGTAGAGGGTGACACATATCTTAAACTAGCACCTAGTTCTATCACAATAGAAATAAACTTGTTATGCATCATAACTTCTATTTCCACCATGGATGTTTGGTGATCAGCTTGTCAATTCTCTGATGTCGCATTGATTCTGGGAATTTCGTTTGCTACATCACCAACAGTGGATTCCTCTTGAATTGTGTGCACATTAATGAAATTCCTCTTTCTTTTTGGACAGTCCTTTGCATAATGACGTCCCTGACATTCCCATCATTTCACAGGTTCTCTTTGTTCATTATTTTTAACATAATTACTAGGAATGTATTTGCTTTTTGGTGCTCTAAAATTATGATGTGTTTTACCTTTAAAATATGTTCCTTGATAATTATTCTTAGAAAATTTTCGAGAGTTATTTCCAAAATTGATGTTGGGTTTAAAACCTTTCCTTCTTTGCTCAAAATTACTTGTTCTTTTATTCTTCCAGCTAGGTATGCCTTCTTTATTATTTTCTCTTTGTTCATAACAGAAATTAGCTTTCCTCATTGCCTCTTCAAGGGTTTTTGGATTATGATATTCAATTATGTCCTTGAAGCTAAGAGGTAAACAACTCAAAAACCTTTGTATCTTAGGATTTTGATTAATTATATAAGGTACATATGATAATAAACTTAAAAATTTACCACTTAGTTCCTTGATAGACATTGAACCTAGCTTAATATCATAAAACTCCTTAGTTCATTCTTCATAATACTTTTCAGATAAAAAAACTCTTTTGAATTATTTCTTGAAATTCGTCCAGGTTACATGCTTTTATTTAATGTTTTTAACTCTTTTTATATCCTGCCACCGTATGTCACCTTTTTCGGTTAAGTTATAGATATCCATCTGAGCTTCAGCCTATCTAAGTAACTATAAATTTGAAAGTACTTTTTCAAACCTGACAGCCATGCCTTGACTTCTTCACCTTTTTCCACCTCACCATTAAACATGGGTGGTTTGATATCCTTAAATTCTCCTGAAATTTCTTCATAAGGTTTATACTTTCTCATTTTATGACTACTATCACTATCACTACTTTCACTAGAATATCTTTTCTTTTCTTTGTGTGACTTAACCTTAATTCCTGAAGAGGAATTACTTTCATTATCATAAAATTTTAACTTCTTACCCTTACATTTGTAAAATACAGTTCCAGATTCAGTCTCATGTTATTTTCTTTTATCCTTTCCTTCGTCATGTATTTTATCTAGCAGTATTTGATTCAGTTCTTCCTATGCTCTTAAGATTCTTTTGTTATCTTCCTTTACAGTCTGTAATTCAACTTTTAAGTCTTTTACAGTTTGAAGCAATTCTGATGGTTGATTATTTAATTCCACATATATATTATCTGGATTACTATGATGTGATCCATCCTTAACATATGATTCTACTCCTTCCATTTCCTACAAATTAAAAGTTTATATTTCTATACAAAAATAATTTTTAAACAACAATCAGTATTTCCGTTCTCCTGTTTTGTATGCGAATTGAGCCAATCTTTATGCCTAGTGTTTGGAACCTTTCTCTGTTACCACATGTAACAACTCCAAAAATCCATAAATAAATAAATAAATTATTACTTAGGGTTTATCCTAGGTAACAACATGGCTCATAGAGTAACTTCTATATTTAAAATTATAACTAGTAGTTAACCATTCGATTTACAACAACACAATTTCAAACAAAATTTGCTCGACAAAACCATTCATGAAACCATAATACTAATAGGTTATAGTTTTTACTTGGTTTATGGTTCTTATGTGTTGTATCAGTTTTGTCATAGGTGGTAGTTTGTAGCCTTTAACTTGTTTAATATATGAAATGGATTCATTATTCTTTATATATTGTTTTAGGCCCTCTTCCTACATATCCTACCTTGATACAAGGGTTACAAGGACGAGGGTCTTACTTAGCTTATTTAAGCTAAATCATTTCTTTTACTTGTGATTATGCAAGTGTTAATATTGCTGGAGGATTTGTTCCTTGTAAATCCTAAATATCTAAAATCCAAAGGTAAGGTTACCAATGGGACCCTAACATGGAAAGGATATGAGTAAGAAGGAAAAGGAGCATGATAATACAACCTAACATATGTAAATTTTACGATATACTAGTATAAGTTTTAATATAATGCATAACACGAAACTGTGAAAATAACTATAGGCCGAGGAATAAAGATTTACATTTAATTGGACATAGGTGGGTTTTAAAATAAACCATGAGAAGGGTTTTAGTGTTAACAAGCTATCCATCGAGGGTAAAACCATAGCTTGAAAAGCCAAAGGGATTTATTCTTTTGTAGTTAATGAGAAGTGTGAAGAGTCTAGGCTCTCAACCCTCTCATCCACGCTTAACCCTGTTTCTATTTGGGTGAGTGAATTTGGCTCCCATGATTATGTAAACAACCTTGGGTTTATTCACATTGTCTTTACTCCTCCTGGATACGGTCCTGGTATCGACACACCATCAAAATCTTGCAGATTTGTCGACAGAGGTAAAGAAAATATTCTTTCGAGTTAATAATTGAATTCAATTGTTGTAAGTTTGATTTTTGCTACGTATTTAACCTCTGTTGCGTTTTTAACTAGCAGGTAAGAAAATAAATGAAACTTATTTAGGGGAGCTTGGGTTGTACGTGGTTTTGCGCTGTGGTATCTGGTAAGACCCTACGGTCCTTTCTGAAGTGCAAAAAATGGAAAGGGATTCTCCATTTCAGTTATGTTTTTGTTGGTGGTTAAGGATTTTCCCAATCCTTCATTTTGTGGTAACCATCTATTATTTCATCATAGATACAATGTCTTTTTATTTTGAAATCCTTAAGGATTTTACTCAAAGTTAAGTTTTAAATGACTGTTTTATAAACAGGATGTGAGCCTCCATGGAAGTTATATCAAGTCGTTATTTAAATGTGAAAAGATTCAGTAATTATCTTTACAGATCTGTGTTTTTCACATGGTTTGAACTTGAAATGTTTCGGCTCTACCATGTAATGGATATACATGGTTAATATACTCGATATACTATTTGTTCCATTACTCTTGTTTGATATATTATTATTACCTTGTAAATTCATAAGCGTTTATTCTATTTCTTTGTTTTCGATTTGTTATTCGTAAACAATGACTTGGTTTATTAGATGTATGTGGGAGATTTTTACTCCTAAATCCTTGAAAATGTTGATTCTACCTCATAATTTTTTACATTGTTTATATGATTTCACTTCTGAAGCTTCTTTGTATAAAATATGTTTCGATTATTTATCCTTATGTATACTTGTATATTGTTTATGAATTTCGTACAACTCTACTATGAGCATTTGCTAAAATCATCTCTAACTTTTGACTACCACTCTTGACTTGGTAAATTTAGGTTAGAATTCAACATAATTTTCTTTTGGGGGTTTTAACTGTAATTTTCTAGTCATATTTAAGGCAATGAGGCCACTGTATTTTCTAGAACTACTCTATAGAAATGGTAAAATGTTTAAAAGAAATGTCAAACTATTTTCTTGATTGGTTATGACTCATTCTTGACTAAAGATCTAGATTAAACTGTTGTTGTTGTTGTTTATAACTTTTTGTAAAGAAATTACCCTTACGGGTTTTGAACTCTTGACCTAATTAGTTCTTGATTTGTGTTATTTATATGGTATAAATATATATATTCACCACTGTATTAATACTGTTTGGAAATCGATAGCATTTGAAAAGGATTATTATCTTGGTTATAGTAAGTCTAAAATATGGCTACGACCTATCTATGTTATTCTGTATGCTGCTAAAATAGATTTCAATTATTATACTTTTCTTGTTAAGAAGGAATAGCCTTTACAAGTTTCGATTCCTAACTTGTATTTCGTAAAAGAGATATTCATTTTTATAGCTATATTGATTTTTAATTTAAAAACGTGAACTAGTTATAAACTATTAACATAAACAAGATATGTTTTTTTTTTTCGATTGTTTCAAAATTAATACTTATGCAAGTATATTCAAATACTAATCCTTCTAGCTATAACTGTATTATGTAGGGTAAGTATTCACACACACACACACACACACACACACATATTCTATGGGTATTATCCATTGGCTGTAAGCCATATCTTTTCTTTTTAAAATAAAAAGAACAAGTTCTAACTTTAAAATATTCATTGTTTATTTTAAACAATGATAACTCTCAGTTAACCTTTTTGTTAAACTATAAAGTTTTTAGAAGAAATCTAAAGAAATACTAAATACTATTTATCTACGAATATCATGTATAGTCAGATGAAGTTTATATGTAGAAAATATGAAACTGTTCTAGATATGATAGCATGCAAATTTCACTAAGAATCCTTTTGTATATAGTAGCTTTCATGAACTAATAAATGTATAGGAAAAAGAAATAATATCCTACTTGTTACAAAAAAAATTAATAGTTCTGGAAACTTAACATTCATAATATTCTACATATATATCTATAGAATGAAATTAAAGTTAAATACCAAAACACTTAGAACATGTTAACTGTTGAAGGGGACAAACACCCAAAGAAGACATTTCCTCCCAACCGTCTCCTGAAAGTAGCCAAGATTACGTGCTTTAGGACCCTCGATCCTATTCATTGAACCACCGAGACGAATATGTTGTGTAGAATCCTACAAAGTACTCTATAACTTAGAAATCTCACTTGCATACTTAACTCTCTGCAATACACTTTAGATTTCCTTTCATTGAATTTCACTTGTGTGCCTAACCTTTCAGTTTCCAGCAAAACCACAAGGCTCTAATCACTCAGTATCTAGTGAGCCTCCTGCTCATTTGATGGTATATATATAAGCTTTCCTAGGTCTTTGGGTCAGTTTTGCAATTAAATGAGCCACCTACTCAGTTCCTCTTTCCAAGGAACATGACCACAATTATAGGGATGTTTCCTCCTGCAACAGCTAGAAAGTGAATGCTATTGCTGCCACTTGTCATTTGGGCCTTCTACAGCAAATCATTCCTCCTAGTGGGTCAGTGGACACTCTTCAATAGTCTGCTTTGGATAGGTGTCTCTTTTTTTAATTATTTAAATAAATAAAATATTCATTTAGATTCATCTTTGACCATCCTTGGTCAACAACATAAAACTTTACAATAAGTTTTAAAGTAATGTTTTTCTCAAAAATAAAAAAAATTCAGTTCTAGGTGGGTTACACCATGATCATTATCTATGTTTGTTATATACTTATGGTATGCATTTTTGATCCTAAATTATAGACCCTTTCTCTTAATGGTCAGCATTACACTTGTTGATTTGGGTTGGGACATGAATTTTATATCTAAGTCACCTTATGAATCTTGAAGAGTTTTTGTATTATAAACCTACCGTAATGGATTCATCACCCAGACCGGGGGTGGCTCTAGGTGGAATAACATCCACCAAGAAGAGTCAATGGTTGGCAGGAAAGTTGAAGTCGAGATTTTAGTCGCTTAAGCCACTTAAATTAGAGAAGTAACCCTTAATGACTAGTTTGATTAAGTAAATATTGTATTCTTGTTTTTTTTCAGAGGAAAAAAACATGTCCTTGATATTCATATAGAATCAAAGGGAATACAAAAATGCCTCCCTTAGCGGGAAGTTACAAAGTTCAACTAAGATGAATCTTAAAACAGTCTTCCAAGAGATTACAAATAGCTCTTCAGCATGCAAAGTGGAACCACTCTACATACCTAAAGTCGAGTGAACCCCAGGAGAAAAAATATATGTCAAAACCAGGAGCACAAGAAAGAATCAGAAGCTACTGATCAAGAGATGTCACCCATTCAACCAAAATAAGATCTCCAAAAGGGATAGGAGATCCATGCCAAAAAAAGAGGGATTCAAGTCCTCCGGCACAAGATCTAAAAAGAGCTTAAAGAAATCACTCTCAACTAAATTATTCTGATAATATTCTGCATAAGAGAAGTGTCCAGGTGATAAAAAAAAGAGCATATTTGGATAAGCAGTCTGCTTTCTGGTTGTGCTCTCTGTAGACATGAGTAATGTCCAAGTAGGAAGCACACTAGAGTAGATGTCTGATGTTAACACACCAATGGTCAAGTTCAATAGAAGATAATGTTGATTTACAGTTGACCCAGTTAATGACCACTAAGGAATCTCCATATATTTGTTTCAATGGCAAACCCATCATCTTAGCCACCTCCAAGAGAGCCCATAGTGCCAAGATCTCATCTCTAGTATTTATAGAAGGCCCTTAGTCCATCTTGAAGGAAAGTGTATGGGACATGCTGATGGCAATAAAGATCCTCCCCTCCCCCCCCCCTTTGATTCAGCAGTCACACCAAAAAAAAAGCCACAGGGATACACCAGTACTAGAGCAGCTCCAATATTCCTTATCTTTGTTTTTACTTCAGGTACATGATAGAACTAAAAAACATGATCAATTTGATGCAAGGTGTCCTGGCATATAGCCTGCTTATATTTAAAAATGCTCATGTTCCTGCACCTTCAAATACACCAGTACACAAACATAGGAATATAACTATAAACAAAATGCACCATGTGTTTTTTAAACCAAAGCTCGAGGTTGTTCCTTAGAGAGGTCCTAGCAGCAAGCGGGTCACATAGGTAAATATTACGAAGTTTATCAAAAACTGATATAGTAAATATACAATCCATGCAGATGTGTTCGATGGAATCTTCCCCTGAAGCACATAGAGGACATCTGCTCAGCCCTATCCATCCTCTCCTAGACAGATTGTCCCATGTTAAGATTTTATTATTTATAAGCAACCAAGTAAAACATTTTATTTTCCATGGAAATTTACAGTGCCATAAGAGAACCACAAAATTATCTTTTACCGGATCAAGCATAGTGTTTACCATAAGTTCATAAGCCATCATTGCAGTCACCTTCCCTTCGTTTTTATTATATGCACAGAATAACTGATTAGAAGAGGAATTAAGTCTGATGCCTCCATACTCCACGCCATCAACATAGTTATTCCACGCATTTTCCCATGTTCCCCCTAGCTCCAGATCCTCCGAGGATAACCAATAAGAAACTGAGTTATCAGTTGGGTTATGCACATGATGGAGATTTGTGATACCATAATCTTGTAAGTAGTCAATAATATCCCGAGGTAAGAAAGGACAAGAGTTTGATCATATGATAGGATCATATTTCACCTGAATATATGCACCATTTCCTGCTTTCCAACCGATACATCTCCTCAGCCAAGTTAGAGTGCTCAGAAACCCTATCCAAATGATGGAGGGTCTGTTGGCTGCGAAATGCTTAGTTCTGAGCCATACATCCAGAGATTGATTCTTTAAGTATTTAGCTGAGATAACCTTGGACCAAATTCCTAAACCATTTATTACCATCCACAAATATTTCAATCTTAACGAGGCACTAATTCGGTCGAGGTTTTTTATGCCCCAGCCTCCATATTCAAGAGGTTTTGAGAGAGATTACCAATCCATAAGGTGATATCTTTTCCTGTCCCCTGGGGAACCCCATAAGAAAGAAAAAATCATCCTCCTCAGCTTTTTTAGGATAGAATTTGGGATAGGAACAAGGGAAAACTAATAAACCGGCATACTAGTGAGAAAATATCGGATGAGGATGAGCCTGCCACCTAGGGAGAGCTGTTTATGAGCCCAGTAATGGATCCTTTTATCAAAAATTTTTATCACCCGGTGCCAATCTAATGCCTCATAGACCAAAGGTTTTATATAAAATACTAGGTATTTAAACCCCCTTTGGATAGGATCTGCTTTATAAGGCATAATATGCTGAATGCTCTGAAGTACCCCCTCCTCCAGTTCACTAAAAAGGAACCCTGACTTGTCCATACTAGTGCACATACCTGAAGCTACACAGAAATTCTATAGTACAACCTCTAAGGCCATCCATTCCAATAACGTACCCATACCAAAGAGTACAACATCATCTACAAAATGAATATGTGTCAGATACATAGAGGCCGAAATTTTTATGCCTCTAATCTTGCCCTTTACCTTTGCATCTCTAATAAGTAAACTGAGGCCTTCAATAACAAGTATAAACAGTAAAGGGGATAATGGACAACCCTTCCTTATACCCATTGAGGAAGTGAAGAAGCGAGAAGGAGTACCATTAACCAGAATAACAAAATTTACAGAGGTCAAGCACCCCATTAACCAGTTTACCCCACCCAAAGGAATACCAATCTACAGAAGGATTAACCTCAAATATGACCAATTTACTCTATCAAAAGATTTAAAAAGATCTCGATTCAACACCAGAGCACTATGATTTTTTTTCTTGAGAGAGTGGAGAGCTTCCTGAGTGATACCAATAGGTTCCACAATCTGCCTGTTCCTTAGAAACCCAAATTGTTCTGAAGAAATAAACTTATCAAGAAAGGGATTAAGTCTAAGGGTTGTAATCTTGGAAATCGGCTTATAAATGAGGTTACATAAGGATATAGGTCTAAATTCAACAAAGGATAGGGGATTTTCTTTTTGGGGGATCAAGGAGATAAAAGTAGAATTCATGGCAGAGTCCACTCTCCCCGAGACTCTGGATAATTCCACCACCGCAAGAAGGTCACCACCGAAAATATCAAAGAACCCAAGAAAAAAATACACAGGCCAGCCATCTGGTCCTGTGATTTTTTTCTTTTCAAAGGAACTTAGGACTCCCTCCACTTCACCAAGGAAAATGACCCCAGAGAAGGATTTTGATTCCTCTTCTGATAGGTAAAAGGAAAATAGCTGAATGACTTTCAATTGATCTGCAATATTGTTTTTTTGATCATCCTTAAACATCTCTGAGAAATATTTGATCCCAAGTTCCTTTAGCTTCCCCTCCTCTTCCACCCATACATTATCCTGATCTTTTAGGGCCCAAATCGAATTGTGGTTCCTATGTACAGATGCAATCGAGTGAAAATACTTTGTATTTGCATCCCCTAAATCATCCCGTTTTGTCCTTCTTTTAAGCATCCAGGTCGTGATTTCATGAGACATCATCTTTACCTTTCTATCCCTAAGAGTCTTTAGGGTATCCATGTCCTCCACTAAGAGTAATATCGAGGGATCCGAAATAAGGAAAGCATTGATTTCAACCTCAACCTCAAGGAGCTCTTTATTCATTTTTGATGACCTCATTCTCATCTAGTTTTTTACACATTTCTTATGTGAAATTAACTTGAGAACTAGGTTTTTCATACCATCCAAGTGAAGATCTGACACCTAGGAGGTCCAATGATCCTTTACGATTTCACAGAAGTATTCCTCCATAAGCCAGGCCCTATTAAATTTGAAGGGGTGGTTATGAGCCGAGGCCGAACCCTCCCATTCCAGACAGACAGGGAAATTATTTGATACATCTAAATGGGTCAACCAAACTCTATGTTTTTTGCAAACCAAGGATAAAAGAAGAGGATATCAGGAACCTATTGAGTCTTTTTCTAATCCCATCATCCCATCCTTTCCATATCTCTAAGTCGGTCCTCCAAAAGATGGGGCCAAGTCTACCAAACCATTATCTGCAATAAGATGGGTAAAATAATGAGCAAGGGGATCCAAGTGCGCTCTTTTACCCCAAATTTCAGTCGCACCAGTAGTAAAATTTAAGTCACCAGCAAGGATAAGGTTAGGCAGATGAAGTAAGCCTCCTTCCACTACCTTTTCCCCGAAAGGTTCTTTGTTTCTATAAGGTCCATAGCAGTTTAAGACTGAGAGTGTGAAAGAGGATTTTCTAAACCTAGCCTTTATGTCACGTACCCATACCCTAATATCATGCAGAAGATAAACATTTCATCGAGAAACTTCATTGTTCATCGAAACATAGGGCATGGTCGTGAACCACATCTCAACATTTCCAACATTGTCATGCCCCTTCCTATCTTCCATTGATCAGTTTGACAATCTGCAAGGAAATATCTCAGAGGAGATCGGATGACAGAGAGAAAACACGACAAAAATCAACGATCATAAACGATCCCGCAGACTAGAACCAAATCAACGGTTCAGAATCCACCCACAAAAATCAATGGTGTGGAAATCCCGAGTAACGGGATTGAAAAGTTACAAAACTTGCAACCTCACTTCCCGCAACCCACATCGAAAATAGATAAAAAACGGAGAATCATCCCGCGAAGATCGACGACGCAAATATTTGAATGGAAATTGCGACATGGAGATCCCGCATCCTGCAAGTTGCGGAGAGGAAGTTGCAGAAGGGAACTCAATGGAAACCAAAACTTGTGAAACAGAATTCTGCATCCCATGTCCCGCAAACTTGCAATTTTGTGCAAAGAAGAGTTTCTAATAGGAAACTCAGCTTTTCCACTAAATTCTTGGATCAATCTAATCATTCATGCCATTACCGATCTAGACAATCTACCCTACAACTTAGTTCAAAATGAATTGATGGGAAAACATACATAGATGCCTATAATTGTAGTTATTGAAAGGAACAATGCATCAATTCAAAATAGCAACATGTTCATCACATTCCATCAAGCAATTTGCAAAACAAGAAATACAATTGTAGAGAATAACATAGACAAGAACAATTATCTTGAATAGAACTTGTCCCACAACCATCTATGTCACTACAACGTTCCACCCAACCATAGGCCAATGGGATCCTTAGTCTCTTAGAAACACTACCATGCCACCCCTGAGCTGGGCATGATTTCCTCAAGGAATAAGGGAACACTAGTAGACTCATACATAGCCAAGGTGCAACAACACTCATCCAAGCCAACACTATTGGATTTATCAGGGTGTAAGGGAAAAAATCCCAACATATGGGTTTCACAGGACACTCTACCAAGCCATCTCACGGTTGGGTTTCACAGAGTGTTCACAGTCAAGACAACCTTCACCTTAAGGACCAGTCAAGCCAACAAATAGGTTTATTAAACTGTTCACAGTCAATCCATCTTGTTACTAGATTTATCAAGCTAACTAGCCAATCCAGCATTCGCGGTTGGGTTTATCAGACTATCCATCCAAAGGTTACTCACCAGGTCAAACACAAGAAGACACATCCCAGCCAACAGATGGGTTTATCAGGCTACCAGCCAATCCATCCTTCCAGATGGGTTTATCAGGCTACCATGGAAGAACTGCTAAGCCAGTGAGCTCATCTACAAAGCTAAGAACACCTTCACAAGACCCACAACAGAATTTCAACCCAAAATCCGACACCTTACATGTCTGAAATTTGACACTTCTCTGTCACATTTTCGACACATACACCTTTTTTTTCCGTCAGTGGCGTAACATCTGATCTTCGACATTCTACTAATGTGGGTCGAAGATCCGACACACTATTGTGTCACATATTCGACCATGTTTCCTTCCAAAGTGCCAATCAAAATTGCATAAACCATCGAAAATCCGACGTCCTCCAACCCTTGAAGTGTCGGACTTCTGATAGACAGAAGTGTTGGAGGAATAGCGATGCCGTCGGTATTTTTATCCATAGAGTGTTAGAATTCTGACGCCATCTGACACTGGAAGAGTCAGCCTTCCGATGGGAAAAGGGCCGGTGGCATGGTGACTGCATCAAATATCCAACGTGGTCCGACACTTTAACCTTCGGTCGTCCGATGGGCAGAAGCGTCAAATTCATGACACAGTCGTCGAATGGGTTTACCGAAGTGTCAAAAGAACGTCAGGAAAGTGACGCTTGTTGGTGGATTTCAAAAAAAAAAAATCCAAAGATTTCACTCACCCCCACATGGTTTCAGCCTATAATTTGACCACTGAAGGAAACTTGTTTGGACCAAACATTGGTGAGTTGACAAGCAGCTCAGATGATCGAGCAGAAGTTAATATGTGGAGTGTGTCAAAGGGCTCAAAGAGAGAGTATTTACATTCAAAATTGTTAGACATTTTGGGAGATGAGTTTGAGAAGACAAGTGAGAACAAACCTGAGTTTGAGAATACAGGCAAGAAGAATCAGCAAGTTTTTGAATAGTCAGTGATGGATTTGGGAGAAAACACTAAAGAGCTGCTGATTTTGTCAAATTTCTTTGAGCAACATGGTTCATTGTTTGCGGTCAATTCCTCCTCAGTCATGGATTGCAGGCCTGCAGAAAACAAGTATGTTGAGTATGTTCCCATGATTGGGGCATGTTCCAGTAATGGTACCTCACCATTATTCTGAGATTTTTCCCTGTATAAAAGATAGTTGTTAGAATTGACCCTAACTGAACTATCTTACATGTTGTTTCATATAAAACCAAAAATAAAGTAAAAACAAAACTAAGTTTAAACTTGCAATACCTTACTCTCTTGCAGAAGGTGTTGATGTCCTTGTCCAAGGTATTGAGAAGACTAATAGGTTGTATAACCATGTTATCCACTCTATTGACATTGAATTTCACATTGGCTTTGTTGTAGCTGTGCCCAAGACCCAATTGAGCCTTCTCCAAGTCTATGTGATTCAAGATATGTGATTTCAACTCAATGGCAGACAAGCTTTCTAAATATACTTTGTTGTTACAGAAGGGTACCTAAACCAAACAAGAATTTAGAAAAGTCACTTCCTATCTGATTCAGAAAAGACCTGTACTAACAACCACTTAATGGCATATTAGCTTGGAGTCATAGCTGAGGGATGTAGACACTAGTTATGCTTGTCTTGTTGTATTGCTGGTTTAGATATTAGGACTCTTTTTATGATTCTGTATTGATGACAAATTGAGTATCCTAGAGAATACGTAAGGAAGAATTTTAATAGTTTTCTTTAATTTCTTTGTTTTTGAATGATGGACAACAAAACAGTATCCAGCTCACTTGAGTCCTCACAGGACTAGTCAAATGTATATTTTTATTTATTCCTTGGGAATATCAAATATAGTGATTTTAAAACACACCTCAGAGAACAAAGAAATCATGGATCTGATATAAATCTAAGTTAATAAACAAATCCTTTTACCTTTCAGTATAAATATGATTCATGAGTCCTAACTAAAGAATTAAAAGACACTTATGGGAAATTGACCTCAACTTGATAGCTGTTAGAATTAACCTTGACTGAACTATCTTAAATGTTGTTTCATATAAAACCCAAAAAAAGTAAAAACAATACTAAGTTTAAACTTGCAATACCTTACTCTCATGCAGAAGGTGTTCATGATGTCCTTGTCCAAGGTTTCAAGAAGACTAATAGCCTATATAACCATGTTATCAACTCTATTGAAATTGAATTTCACGTTGGCTCTGTTGTAGCTGTTCCCAAGACTCAATTGAGCCTTCTCCAAGTCTATGTGATTCAATTACAGAGCTCTGTTTACTCATTTTTGCATGATTCCTCAATTTCAAAACTAAATATCCATTTAGTTGATGCTATGACCCATTTTGCTCCAAACAAAGCCAGGATTACTACATATCAACACTATATACATCCATCAATTACAGTTGCCTAGGATATGTATGAACGGAATTAGTCAAGCACATGCAAAAATATTATAAATGGACAAATAGAAGAAAACAATGTGGTTTAGACATTCCTTACTTTCTATACTCAGATTTATAATGCGATCACACTTTGTCTCTTAGGAGACAAGTCACTAACGAAACAATGGACATACCTAAGAGAGAGAGATATAGGTAGTTGTATGGAAGAGTGAGACAAATACAAACCACAAGGTCACAGATTAATACTGTCAACCTCAAAACATATATAAAAAACAAAAAAATCTATTTGCATTTGCAGCAGTTGTCGACCCAACAACTCTCCACCCAAAAAACTCAAAATCCCTAATCGAGGTTCTACACCCAGCTTGATGAGATTCAAACCAGATTTAGTTAATTTTTTTAGGCCTTTCTGGCCACAAACAACTCCACCTAACTAGACTAAATTTTTAACAGCTACACTTATTTCCTCATGGCTTGGGGCTTGAGGTCCAAACTCCACTCAGTGGCATCCATCCATAGTATCTATATTGACCAAAGAAACACCTTATCCTATTGTCCTGTAAGAAACAAATACAACAGAGACAACATTTTACCTTCCCAAAGCTAAATCACTATGTATCCTTACTCAACTGCCTTTCAAAGACAGCGATTCCCTCTGTTGTTACTTAGACAGCAAAATAGTGACAAGTGGATCCCTGGGAGAGGCTGGCAATGCAGGAAAAACATTGATCTCCCTTATAACCCAATTTATCCAAATTTATCATGCATTTCCCATTGTAATTTATTATATAGGCTTTCCATTTTTATGCTTTGTGTTGTTGTTGTGTTTTCTACATGCTAGGAGCATGAGTTTATAGCATCCAATCCTTTTGTAGCTAGTGAATCCTTTTATTTTCCTAGTGAGATGGAAACAGAGCATTTATGAAAGATTCATTTATAAGAAGACCAATGATCAGTGGGTCAATGCCTTTGATGCAATGAATGGATTATTTGAAGGCTTTGGAGGCTAAAACAAATAGATATTGAAGTCGAGATATCTCATAGTCTAATAATAAAGTATTTGCGGGAAGAAGAGAAAATCTATAAGGCCTCACAGTTTCTTTTTACTACAAGCAAACATAATGTTCTATTCTAACCAGCATCGGTGGCTAAGTATTAAGCACAACGGTTACCATCTAACTACTTTGTATTAGCTATTATGCACAGGGCAAGGAACGCCTTATTGTCTATGACTTCGTACAAAGAGGAAATCTTTAAGAGGGCCTTCATATTGAAGAGCATAAACCAATTATTCCATATAAATATTGGTTTACAAGGGCTGTGGAGTTGCAGGAGCATTAGATTGGCCCACTTTTGACAAGCAAAATGAAGCCCATGAAAAAGTTGATCACAAAAATAAATTGTATGTTTTTTCAAAGTTTTTGCTTAAAACTCCTACTCTAGCTTTGTTAATGCATTCTAATGATATAGGCTTGCCTATGGATTCACAGGGGAAACTTATCAAATATATTTCTATTTCTTCTTTGGATTTATGGTAAATGATGGGTGAATTATAGGGTTTCATGCACATGCAAGATTGATGCTAGCATTGTTGGAAGAACACAAGCACAAGGAGGATCTAGCGTTTTCTTGGTTGCTCCATTGGTAAAGTTTGGTGAAATTATGCTTCTATGGATTCAATGGTTGTTGTAATGCTGCGTTTTCTTTGAATTAGGGATTTTTACCAGCTTTTGTCAACGTTTACATGTTATAAAACATCCTCTTGAAGGAATTTTCTCTTGTTTGTCCTTAGATCTCTGAATTTTTCCCTAATTAGGATCCTCCAAGAATCCCTAGAGGTAAATATAGTAGTATTTCATGTGTAAATATATGCATGTGCGTGATTAGTGTAGTGTTAGATTAGATCTGCGTTTTTATAAACTAGAAAACATTAGAAATTTATAAAATTCAATAATCCAAAAATAACAACAATTTTCAAATTATAAGCCACCCTCAAATTTTGGTCTGCCTATTTAGCCCTAGATCCTCCAGTGTGTCACCTATCTTCTTGTCTACATCCACGAACTTGAGAAGCAACCTAAAAAAACTAGTTAAAAGTCAGAGTTAGGGTTTCATACTTGACATGTTTCAGGGGTTGGGATAATTTTTCCTTGATAAAAGGTTACTTTATGCCTTACAATGACCCCATTTAATTGTTTAGTAGGGAAATTTAGGGACTCTTTCATTACTGATCAATGTTAGTATCGTTTCTAGCCCTAAAACCTATCAAAAAGACCTACAAAATCAACCAAGTTAGGGTCATATTTGAGTTATGGGGAAATCTCAACAATATAATTGAATTTTGCCTTTCAAAAGCATTCTTTTCAGGATAAGGAGTACTTGTATAAACCCTTAAGAGGATGGTTAACTCAGCTGGTAATTCATGTTGATATACCAATGTGTACAATGGGGTGAAAAGTTACAATGGAAACTGAAAATACCAATGTGTACCATGCCCAAATCACAACCTACAGGGATAAGCACAAATATAAACATAGGTTTACCACTACACAATCAACCATTAAAGTTGAACAAGATATGAGATTAATAAACAAATTACAAAAATACTGGAGAAAGATAAACTGGGGCAGATAACAATATACTCATGCGGAATAATAGGGAAACAACGCTTCAGATACCATTTTCCTCACAAGTCTATCTATCTTTTTCTGTCTTTTGACCTTTCATATTCCCATCAAACTCAAATTCCTATCAAATTTATTGTAATGAAATGCCTACATTTAATTTTGTTGTCCTAGCTATATGGTATTGGTAAAGTATTACCAAGGGGCCAGTTATCACGATAAATCAAAATATTTAAGGTAATTGTTTAGATCAGATATAACAAAGTTTTCCTCTATGTATGGTAATCATCATCATCAAATAAATGTATGTGTGTGCACATGCATAAATACCCAATACACATCTCAATCAAACAAAAGAAAACATATTTATACCTTGATTTCTGGATCTTCACACTGTCTTCTTATGCTTTACCTTTCAAAACATCATTCAACATGCTCCATTTTTTTGTCCTGTTGCAATAGTTTCATGTTAGGACCCATCAAATATATTTATGTTTGTTTATAAAAATAACAAATGCAATCTAAATAAATACAATTCTATTACAATGTAAATTACAATACTATTCAACTATTCAAGTAAATTAATTGTTAAGAATATATCACCTGATAAAACATGGATAACCAAAAATACTATGTATATAAGTCCATCGATCTAATCAAAACTCCATTACTTGCCTCTTAACTATGGAAATGTTTCTCAATGCTATCTGTAACAAGTTCCAATGGAGGAGTCAAATAGCAATAGTGAAAATTACACAGTAAAAATATAGAAACAGATGTTTTTTAATGTATTCTTCCTTACCATTCATTGAGCTCCTCTCTGTTTTGAGAATAATTTAATATTCTATACTAAACAAGACCAACCACGTGAAGGTGGAAGCTCTTATGGCCCCTCCCGCCTCCCCCCTCACATCACTCTCAACTCCCCAAACCCAATGCCTATACTTGCAAATAACAATTTATTTCACTATTTCACAATGCAAATAACAATGCATTTACAATGAAAATTATTTCACTCAATAGTTTAAAAATGATTTCATTAAATCATTCTTTAAAACATTCATTAAAGCATTCAATCATTCAACATTTGAAAAAACCATTCAATCATTCAACAGCTGAAAAAACATTCATTAACTCATTCATTAAAACATTAATTTAGTCAATGGCAGAAAAAAAAATATCAGTAAACAATTCAGTAAAGCATTCATTCATGAAACAGAGGAAAAAAGCATTATTTTTTTTTATAAATAAGAATTACTCAAAATTTGTTTAGTCACTTCCTTTTTACTTGTCTTCTCTTTAAATATTTAGTTAGAGTCACATCTTTGAGAATCTGATCATCGGTATCCCTACTAGCCTGCTCACAAGGTTGAACTTCAGGTGAGGGGCGATGAATTTCTGTAATAATGTCAAAATATTTCATTAATATATTTATATTTTGATAAATACAAGTAATTCATTTAAAAAAAATTACTAATGTGTGTTTTTACCTACCATGTGCACATCAACATGTTCAACATTATCTCGTACTGGCCCAACCTGTTCCATGTTATGATCTGCAACTACATGCTCTGTAGTTGAATTGTGTGGAATTAGAATTAATGTTCATCATCTGCAATGGTCTATAAAAAATAGTAGCACATTAATAAATTCATTACCAAGATGAGAAGCATGATATTCGTTTGGTTGGTCATGTACTACATCATCGACATGAATGGGATCATTACTTTCCTACACAAAAAGGAATAAATAATTTACGTTAGTTTATTTATAAGAAACAAATTGCATGAGCATTAATAAATTATCATTAAACTATACAAGTTCCACATACCTGGGCACCAGATGGATCAGTAGAAGATTGTGCAGTATTCACAGACAAGCTTATCTGGTGTTCAACAATGGCATCAAAGCCATGTTCGAATCCAAGCTTCATGTAATCCGCACTGGGCAATTCTTTGAATTGGTCAGCCTTCATATTTGCATGATGTCATTAATTTTAAATCATTTTGTCAGAACAAAACAAAAATAATAATATGTATGATATTTGGATGCGGATTCGGGTTTTGCAATACTTATATATCGGGCCGCCACGTTGGAGTAACCACCAAGCCCAAGCTTGTGTAGGCCAATTTTTTCAATTCTTGCCTTTGTGGCCTTAGATGTGTCTGAGAGCCTAATTAAGTTTTTCAATACATTAGTCGATGTACCAAAATTGATATAAAAACTAGTAATAATAAGGCTTACCACTACATTTTGGAATGTATTGCATACCTCCCTGTTCCACCTGGTGGTATCTTTCTAGATTTTCTTAGGCCCTTCTCTTTTCCATTTTCCACCAGGGCTTTCCACTCCATAGATGGAATCATTGGAGGGTGCTCATACCTAGGGTTCTTTTCTGGGTGAACCCTATATTGGTCTTGGACAATATTTAGATGTTTTCCAGCCTTCTGTAGTACCTTCGATGTATCAAAGGTATCTTTTTCGAACAGACTAACCAAGTGATTAGTCAGATCATCCTTTAAAGCTTTTGGATGCTTGTTCCAAATTGTGCGGATGGTGGGCTCGAAGATCTCCAAGGCCAAATCATTCATGTGTTTATAAAATATATCATTTCCTACAAAACATTATTTCCATCATTAGTCAACATTAGAAAATATTATCGGTATATTAGACACAAATTATAAAAAATAAGTTAACAATCTATAATGACCTGGAATCCTCTCTATATTTTTTGGAACCAGTTCTTCATTCACCAAAAATGTACACTTTATTGAACCAGTGCTAGTCACGCGAGAAGATCCAGGAAATGCTTCCACATCTCTATCTAGCCCTGCATCCACCCCTTCTTCTGCAGCATCTGTTGTGAGTGGGGAAACATTGGCTGCACCCTTCACTGCCCTTGACGGTGTCGCAGAGTGTGTTGTCTATTATTTAGTGGAAAATATGGGAGAAGTATGTGGTGTACATGGAGTGGTTTGGTCACTGGGACCAACATTGCCTTGACCACCACTGATAATATCCATAGTGCGTTGTAAATTAAACCCATTGTATTATAAGTTCAACAGCATATAAAATCAAATATTATAAAGTTTTTATAAATGAATTTACATTTTTATTCGATAACTTACGTCCACTTGTTTACATTGCTGTAACAACAATTGAATCCTTTGTTCGAGCCCTTCTGTTAGTGGAACTAGTAATGTCAGACGAATCAGTTCCTCATTTTGTTTTTCCCTTATCCTCTATAGCACCCTCAACGGGTCTGCAGACTCTCTAATTTCACTATCTCTCATCAATCGAGAGACCTCATTCTGTAAATATTTTTGAGACGTCGTTTGATAAACGGAATCCCCTGTCTGCAATTGAAATATATGAAAAATTGCTTAGTCGTTGAAAATATGCGCAAATAATTATATTAGGGATTACATCTAAGATTACCTAATGCCTAGCCGAGGGCGTGGTCTGATCAACAAATGGGGATTTACCTCAATCAACCACCTGCAAAAGAAGTAGAGAACATGATCACAATGAATGCAATATGTATAAGCTAACAAATATAGAACAAAAACAAAAATAAACACTATGCTGCATGTTTTATATGTGTATATTTTTGAAGTATTTAGAATGTGGAATTACATTTAGGTTAAATGGTTGCCTCGAGTCTCCAGTGATCTGATCAACAGCTAGGGAGTTTCCCCAGTCAATATGCAAAAAAGGTAGACAACATTACCATCATGAACGCAACCATAAAAACAAAAGAATACATAACAAAATAAACATAATCCGTCATGATATACATGTTTACGATTTTAAAGTATTTGAAATGGAGAATTATGTTCATGTTTGGCTGTTGCCTATTAGGAACCCATGTCAATCCTTCTCTTTACTGTGTTAGTATATTGTTGTTGGACGCATATGCTTTGTAAGTCGTCCCATAGTAATTGTTGATCCATAGTTTGTGTTATTGTTGTTGGGCGCATATGCTTTGTAAGCCACCTGTAGTATTTGTTGATCCATAGTTTATATTGGCCCATGGTTTTGACCCATAGTATTGGCGCCTATTTTTAGTATATAAGTGTGTGTTGAGGCCAAGGAAGCCACCGTGAAGTTATTTTGTATTGAGCTTGCTCAAAGGAGGTTGCCCCCTCGAAGTGGCCTGCGATTAATATAAAAGTGATTTTGAGTTCTGTTGCTATATCGTGTATCTTGATTAATTATTTGCTGCAGGGTCCTCACATCTGGTATCAGAGCACTTTCTTGGGCTCATTGGGTGAAATTTCTGCCCAATTTTTTTTTCACTTCTGTTGCAGGTTCGGATTTGGGAATAATCCCTATCCGCTTAACTGTGGGAAGTACTTGGGCATAAGCCCTAAAACTCATCGTGAGGAGTACCACAGGAACCCCGAAGTAGCTGGCCCATTGAGAGGACCTGCCAGCAAAAAGGGCAACGACCCCTACCTGATTGACTAGTTCCCACCTGTGAGGTAAACCAAGAGTTGTCGTTTGTGGCCAAGCGGTTATTAGTTTTACCTGAGTCATGGAGTGAGGGGTACTGCCCCAATATGCAAGCCGTCAGACAGCATTGGTGGCTAAGTGATTCCCTTGAACTGATAGGAAGCCGCACATACTTGGGGTCCATATCTATTTTTAGTTGCACAATCGCAGATTTCCTCTATCCAGAACTATTGTCGGTCAGTTCCGCGCTGTTGCAGATCCATTTGTTGCCGATCACTTCCGCGCCGTTGCAGATTTCACTGTTTCCGATCACTTTCGCGCCGTTTCAAATCCCTTCCTAAATATATATA
>LPNX010587786.1:17204-53137 GCA_001517045.1 Pseudotsuga menziesii
AACTAGGTAGCTGATGCTATAAGTAAATGATCCTACTTTCCTGTTCAGCCACACTCATCCCTTAATATAATTTTCCTTCTCAAGAATACAATCACAAGTACCTTCTTACGATTCTTAATCTAGAATTAAAATATTCAGGAAATAAAATCTAGATTACTTTTGCAGAAAGTAAAATCCCTAATTACCAAACCATCTAAATATCCATTTAACCATCTTGATTCAGTTATTCTAGAAATTCAAAGTACAGGAATTAAATTAAGCTATTCTAGAAACTCAAAATACAGAAATTGAATTCAGCTATTCTAGAAATTCAAAGTACAGGAATTAAATTATGCAATTATAAATGCGAAGGAACAAACCGCAAAGATCTAAAGAAAACAACAATTGGAAGAACTAGGGATGAACAACGCTATTAAAACTATCACATAGTTGCATAAAAGAAAGTTAACATATACAGTCGACTGACACACCACACCACTGCAGTTTGACAAGAGATGCAATTACTGATCATTCAAATGACACACAACAAATCGATAACTGTTGCAACTTACTATAAATAAAGAAAGTTATCACAAAATCACACAATAGAATAAATAGAATACCTATTTAACTCAGCAATCCCTGTGGGAAGGCGTGCCCAGCCTTCACACAAAGATGTTGGAAGTAACACACGTTAAAACGCCGAGATCTGAAGAATCAATCTCCTTGTATTAAAAGTGGCAGATGAGCACACAACCTTAGTCAAAGCTGATACAATAATTTGGTTAAATTTTTAACCCCTAGCTCAGAATAGTTCCCAGTATTTATACAATTACAATCATGAAATCTTCCTACTATTATCGATTAGCCATGAAGATCTTTGATCTTCAGGCTGCCCTAATTATGATGAGCTGTTACAGTCATGGCAAGATGAGAGCAGAAGATATAGGAAATCTGTTATTCGAGCCAGAAATAATGATCATGATTAATTGAGAAGATACTCCATGGATTGCAGCTAATTTTGAGTAGTGGTGCACTATTGCCTCCAAATCTATTGCAGCCTGTTGTAGCTACCCTTGTACAACTCATGTGGAATAATACCCTTGGACCACGTTCTTTGGCCAATGATGGAATGGATGGCGATCAACTCAGCAATGAATGTCCATCCCTCCTTTGGCATGTTTGGTCAGTTACACTTGTATCCTTTACATCTCGAATTATCTTTATAAAACCACCATATGTTAGCATATTTTAACATGTAAAGCCTTGATTACCACAATCCTAACCATTAATAAAATAAGACAACGATTAACCATACCTGCATGACTTGAGGGACCAAGTGAAGGAGAAAACATCTGTTTGGTATGCATAATAGAGTAGGATGAGGCAAAAAGAGGTAGATAAGGGTGGTAAAAAAGGGGTCATTTTTGGGCCCAACACTTCCTGATATGGTGATTGTGCCACACTTTCTGCCTCTACTTTTCGATGGTCTGATGGAATCCCGCGATGAAACATTCTTCTTCCATATGAACGAACTATGACAACCTTTGCTCAACATCATCTCCGTCTATCATTTTCGTGAGCACAAAAATCCTTAGGCTCGGCACAATGTATTCCATTGGCACAACAACTTCCTGGCCATAAACCAGTCTAAATGGGGTGTTCCCTGTCATTCGCTTGCAAGTTGTGCAATACGCCTATAAAACAGGTGAAACTTTCTGATCCTAATCATCTCAGCACACATTGCATACTTTGGTTAATGCATTCTCCAAAATATTAGTGAAGGCCTTAACCGTTCCATTTTCCTGAGGATGATAGGGTGTCATCTTCTTATGCTGGATCTAGAACTCGACAGTAAGTTGAGAAATCATTTTGTTAACAAAATGCGTACCTTGGTCGCTGAGTAGAAATTTCAAACAACCAAATCTGGTCACCACATTTTCAAATAAAAAATTCACTACAGTTGCAGCGGTGCAATATTTCACAGGTGCGGCTTCATCCTATATGGTTAAGTAGCCTGTCGTAGTGATAATGTAGCACGTGCCAATCCTCTTCCCTGGTGGACTGCTCGGTCCAACGAAATCAACAACCCATTTGTCAAATGCTTGAAGTTTTATCTGTGGCACAAGTGACATCTCATCGCAACACGACAGTTTCCCAGTTATCTGGAAGATATCACAGCGTTGACATAAACTCTTAGTGTCCATATGTATGGTTGGCCACCATAAGCCTGCTTGCAATATCTTGCGCACAATGTCCTTTCCAACATAGTGTCCTCCTGCAACACCGTCATGTGCTTTACTCATTACTCATTGTAGCTCATAGTCAAAGACGCACCATCATAATATCTCATCCATGCCTAGCTTGTACAGATGTCCTACAATCAACGTATAATCAGTAGCTCTGACAACTAGATGTTTCTTTTGGTTAGTGGATAAACCTTCAGGCGCATATCCTGTGCTCAAGAAGTGGATGATGGCGTTAAATTCCTTATTATTGTCATCCATCATGGTGACTGCGAACAACTGCGCATCCGGCAAGTTATCCTCTAGACTGGTTGGTTCTTCACCACTTTCTATTCTTGACAGGTGGTCATGTCCGACATTCAGTAGACCAAGCTTAACTATGAACTCAAATTCAAATTATTGAAACAGGAGGAGCCATCGACAGATATCCCCCCACAATACTGGCTTGTTTACTAGATATTTTAAATCTGAATGATCAATGTACATTTTGAAATGTCCACCCAACAAGTAATGATGAAAATTCTGCAACGTGGATACCATGGCGAGGCCTTCCCTCTCTATTGTCGTGTAATTTTTCTCTGTTGTCGACAATTTTCTGCTAGCAAAAGTAATAGGGTGGTCAAGCGCACCCCCACCTGGTTGTGTTAATATCACAATGTCAAGCGTGACAGACAATGCATCGACATGAAAGTGGAACTCCTTCTTCCAGTCTAGGAATACAAGTATTGGCACAATGGCCATCTTGTTCTTTAAATTATCCAATATTTGTTTACAAGGTTCCATCCACTGAAACTTCACCTCTTTCTTTAACAGTTTCTCCATAGGTGTAGTTATCTTTGCATATCCTCTGATAAACTTCCTGTAGCAGTCTGTGTGTCCTAGCACCGATCTAAGTTGTGTGACTGATGTAGGTGGTGGTAAGTCAAGGATAATCACAACTTTTGCTGGGTCGACCAAAATACCATTGTGACACACGATGTGACCCAATAGTACACCAAATGGTGCGCAAAAAATACATTTCTTGGAATTAAGAGAGATCTAATACTGGAGACAACGACCCAACATCATGCACAGAATCTCAATATGGTCTCTTACTAGACCAAACACAATCCAATCATCAAAGTATACCTCAAGAAACTTATGAATAAAATCTTTAAAAGTAGAAACTACTATTCTAGAAAAAATAGCAGGTGCATTCTTGAGTCCAAAGGGCATTACCGTATAATGGTAGCATCCCCATTCTATGATGAAGGTCATTTTGTGGCAATCCTCCTTTGCGATCCTTGCTTGATGATAGCCAGAGAATTCATTGGTGAATGAGTACATCTCTTTCCCTCCGACGCTTTCCAATACTTCATCTGTGAACGGTGTCGGGAATGGATCGTGCAGGCATGCATCATTCAGTTTCCTCAGGTCGACGCAGATCTTGAATTCACCCATGGTTTTATTATCCTGGATCACTATAGGGCTGATCCATTATGATTCCTCAACAAGTTCAATGATTCTTGCATCAAGCATACGATCCAACTATGCTTTTGTCTTTTCTTTATACCTTGGATTCAACCTATAAGGTTGTTGTTTGACTAGCTTAGCATCTGGTTTTAGGGGTATTTTCATGTCCCCCAGGTCGTTGACTATTCCCTTCATCTCTCAAAAGTTGGTAGGGAATCGATCCTAAAATTCATGCAGCAAGTCTGTGATCTTCACGACTATCTCATCGTCCCAATAGTCTCCTATCATTGGCGAACTTCGGGTTCTCTGGCGACCCAATGTTTACCTTCTTGATTTTAGCGTCTTAAGGAACATGATGTTTTAAATACCACTTCCTTCTACTATGCATGTACCCTATGATTCCGGTATGTTTATATTAGTTGGATCATCATCTCGGTCTTCGGCTATATTGTAGCAATCCATCCATTGTTGGATGGTCGCACTGCACTGGTGGGAATTTTTCTCCTCGACAAGGATTTCAGCAAATATCTTTTCCTTTATCGTTTGAAGTGAACATGAACTATGGGTTTCTCATCAACAGATTTAAATGTGTGCGCAAACTATTTAGCTACTTCTTCCCAATCCTGAGTTCATTGTCACAACTCCATACATGTATACTAGCTTCGGGGTGTCATCTCCAATGTGTGAATGAAATGATGGGCCCATTCCTATCGCGGGTATTCTACAAATGTGGTGGACACTAATTTATGTGCTCTATAGGGTTCGAAAATCCTGTGTACTTGTGACTCATGGTGGTGACTTCTTCAGTGAATTTTACTTCCATCAATCTTCTGCAATGTGGACATTCTGATATGGACTGATTGTGCGTACCCCACAAGGCAAGCGTAGCTTTTAGTAAATGGTCTAACATGGACAAGCGTTGCAACTCCATTATGAGTCCTTCAAACTCACTTAGGAAGGTCGCAAAGTTAGGTAAACCGTCATAGGTTAGGTAAACCCGTCGCACCAACCTTGTAATTCTGGCATACCTCCTCATAGAGACCTCATGCAACTGGTTTTTCCAATTCTCCAAGGCCTCTCCTGAGTCAGATTCACATGAACTAGAAATTCTCCAGCTTGGGTTTCCATCCACTGTCGGATTGATATAATCTTTTTTTAGGGCAGTGACATTGTATATCTAGTCAAGACACTCACCTTGTCCCTCATTGTAGACAGGCTCAACGTATCTCTGCCCCTCTAGTGGATCAATGGGGGACACTACCCTCATCTCATTATCCTTGAATGAGAGTATCCTTTTCTTGAAATTGATAATAGTCTAATTATCTATGGCCCAATCTATCCCTAGTAGCGCGGGATATGGATTCGTTTCATTGAAAATGTTAATGACTTCAAAGTCCGTAAATGTGCGCAACCCTTCAATGTCAACAGGGACTTGACTCAACCTACCAATTGGTAGGACCTTTTCCTGATTTACAAGTTGCAACGGACAGGGGACCAGTCCAAGCACGGCTTTCCCATACTCTCTCATGTCTATCGCGTCAAAATATTAACGTCCGCCATATCTAAAATAATGTAATCCATGTCGTAATCATCTATCTACCCAATGATTCTTAACTCGCGCCTAGTTTTGAATTTATTTCTGACTTGGTTAACTCTCCTTTCTGATTGCAGCTCTTCTGGAGTTCCTTCTATCAGTTCTTGTAGTTTTGCGACAATATCTTTAGCGCTAAGCAACTAGACAGAAACGATTTGAGCTTACTAACCTTATGTGGGACCTTCTTCTCGAATATTTTCTAAAATCGTTCAGCCATCTCCCTTACTTCAGCTGACATCGATGGTTGTTCTGGGTCCGCAAACTCCGATTGTACATCCAAAAAGACTTGCTTTTTCTTTTGGACGTCGAATGGAAATTTCTTCTGCGTCGCAGGTCGCACCTGCGACTGCAATTGTTCTTACGGTACATCCTGATCAGCTTCCATCGCAGCACCTTCTCGTGTTATGACCATAATGCTTGGCTCTCTCAGCTCAACAGTAATCATCTAGACATTCAAGTTAGGATTTGGATAATTCAAGTTCGGATTTTGGACAGGGTTAGGACCTGTAATGGTCCTAGTTTTCCACTCTGCAATCAACTGGGGACACTACTCTTTATTATGGTCCTACACTTCACAATATGAACATGTCTTTACAGGCTCCTGGAAATCTCTAGCACAGTGACCCGACTATCCACAGTTATAGCATGTAACCTGACCTCTTCCTCTAACAAATCCTCCTCCTCATATTCCTCTAAAGTTTCCACCACCCCTTCCCTGAGGGTGTGGTTGTTGTGGGGGGTACTGATCCATCTAGTTTACGGTCTGTCTACCGTAGTTCAAGCAATGATTTAAGATTGCTTTTACTGGTTGCGGCCCAGTCCACCGTTTAAGTATATTTTTTTAGTTTTATTTTATATATGATATGCAAGTTCCTAGTATAAGTGCAAACGATAGAGACAACAAAGAGTTCACAATGTGATGCGCAGGTTCTTACCTCTCGTCTTATTCCCCCTATTTCTTCTAAATCACAAAAAATAACAACTATGCTAACCTATATAATTCTATATAACCTATCCCTAGGGAGAAAGATTATATTTAATGGTGACTAATGTACTGTAAAACATGCATAAAGAATAGTATAGATGGCTTTTCATAATTCAAAATACATGAATACATGTAGAAATATAAACATAGAGATAGCTCATTGTTAGTTAAAAAATTCATTACTCAATATACTGCATAAGTTTCATAAAAATAACAGAAAATCATTCATAACATGGAATTAATTCATAAGTCAGAATGATCTCACAGTTCATAGAATAAGCTGAAACAGAAATAATTCGACATTTGACCAATCTACAGTATGCATTTGAAACTTCACAGCTCCTTCTCCAGTAGAAAATATGGCTTTCTTTATTAAAAAAGGAAATAGTTATTCTTACAATAAAATTCACAACAGATAGCATGGAAAAAGCCCATTCTCCCTCAAATTTACCTATACCTATACAAATTTAAAATAAATCTTGAGTTGCCCCAACCTTTTGGGCTTCCTTGACTCTTCCATTACAAAACTCTTGTATTTTAATGCATTACTAAAAAGTACAAATACAAAATTGTATAATCTTTAGCTAGTAAATAAGACAAAAATCAAATGGGCCCAACTGGTGTCTTAATAAAAACGCTCCATGCTTGTGCTTCTTCACTAATGATCTAATATTTTGCAGGATCCAATACATGTACTGCCACTTCATGCTTTGAAAGTTGAGACTTGATTTCCTTTAACTTAGGTACATTCTGCCTCAAAGATTATTCTAACATAAGCTTGTGGGATGAAGCTTGGATAATCCAGATCCTGATTTCTTCTTCACTAACAAATTCGATATTTTATATACTTTCGTATCCCTTTTGCAGCCTCTCTTGCAAAGTTCTTCAAATGTTCTTCCTTGACTGGGAAATCTTGATCAGGGGCACCTACTAGAATCATCCACTGATTGTGAACGAGATGTATTCCTTTGTAAAATTCAGCACACTTCTCAATAGTTTTCTCAATGGTTGTGTTTAATATGACCACTTTTCTACACCCAAAATTCAGTATGGCTATCTCCATCTTAAGACTTCCTATAGATTTCTGAGGTATATTACATGGAAAGGTTGAATGGGTTCCTATCCATGTTAATTTATTTTTTACAAGTTCAACCACCTTTGATAATCTTCTATGGCGTTACAACGAGATGAGTGCTAGCCCTTTCAATCTAAACTCAATATGTTTAAATCTATAAATATCTCCTGCAAGGCTTAGCAAAACCGGATTTATCTCCTTTTGCAGCATCGAGGCTTGATTCCCGGAAGTAGTGATGTCCATCTGCTTCTCCTTCACAACTTGAAATTGTTCTCAAGGTAAAATATTCTGAGCTTATATCTCCTCTATTCTCTTGTTCGCTACCTCTCCTTTGTTTTCTCCTTCAACAACTTGCTTCTCAACATATTTCTTTTCTCCTTCAATAATACTTATTGATAATACTAGGGCATCCTTGTCAGATTGTAGAGTCTGGCATGCCTCCTTTGACTTCTCAATCTCATTGAGAATATCTTCATTCTTCCTCTTTAGACTTTGTCCCTCGCCTCTTTCCTTCTTCAGAGTTTCCATCATTTAAACAACCTTCTTCTTATATTGTTCTAGATCAAACATAATTTTATCCACATTATCTTCATTAGAAAGGGATGAGGCTACACCTGCTCTTGCCAGAAGTCTTGGATCCTTGTCATGAACAATTGTTTTCTCAGTCACCATGACTCCTTGATTTTCCCCGGTGTCCACTTTATTCTTAGTTCTCATGACAATTCTTTTCTTATTCTTGTCATAAAAAATGGTATTTAAATCAGCCACCTCCTGCTCTTGGGATGGGATAAAAGGGATTAGTTCAATCCCTAATGTCGGAGCTGAATCTCCCATGGTTGTGTTGCTAGATGGACCAGATGATCCCAGCAGATCATCATAACACTGAGTCTGATCCAAATTTGCACGATATTATTCTTAGTGTTCTTTTCTCTGTAACTCTTCAGCTGCTCTTTCTGCCTGGTCCCTTTCTCTATCAGCTGCTTCCAGTCTTAACCTTTCATCCTCTTCCTGCCTATTCTGAGCCTCTTCTTCTTGATTCTTTTTCGCAACTTCTTCTTCTGCTAACCTTTTCTCAGCTTCTTCTTATGCTAACATTTGTTCTTCTTCTTGCTATAGTTTGAGTTCCTCCTCTTCCCTTTTCTTCGCAGCTTCCTCTTCCTGCTTCTTTTGTTGTTCAACAGTTTTTCCCTTGCCTACGGTTTTTATATTGTGTTTGAATATTTTCATGAGGGTTGTCATATTTTGGGCATTGCAGAATATTTCCTCATTTTTATCCCAGTATTTTGCGTACTCAAAATTTACCCCTACGGATACACTATAGTTAGCAACCTTATCTTCAGAATCATTCCGATGAAATCTCATCTCACCGAAGTGAAAGTACTCTAACTCCTTTATAAATTCTGCGGCACACTTCACCTTGGAGAATTTGTAACTACCCACATAGAACATGAGTGGAGGGTATACGGCCTTGTTCTGATAAAAACGGAAGTCCCCAATCCCGTAAATGTAAATTTGCCTCACTACTTCCTCGTGAACAACATAATCCATGGCATATCTTGGTAACAGAGAAGGGACCCTTTTCCCGCCAAACATCCTTAAGTATAGGCCTTCCTCTATCAGATAATAATGACCATTATCCTATACAATGTTCAAGGCTTCTTCAAACATGTAGTCAAACTCAGCAAGAAAGATTAATATATATAGTGGCATTATGAAATCCTCACAAATATTCTTATAATGATTCAAATACTTATATGCCCAAAACAACTGATATGCAGAGTAGACTGGAGTTTTGGTCTTATCCCATTGGCACTTCAAAGATGGGAATGACTGTGTGCACACAATACAATCGATCAGAAAATAGCTCATATAGAACTCTGACTTATTTTATGAGACTCCTCCTAGCACTACACTTATGCATGAGGAAAAACTGTTAGATACTATATTGGCCCAGTTAAAAATGGTGCCTTGAGTGGCCACAGAGAAAATCACTGGTACCCAAAACAGCTTGTAGTTCTTTCCATTTGCTCTTCCAAAGATCCTGTTCAACATTAATGCTATCAACCTATAATGGGTGTGCAGGAGTGCATTTTCATATTCCCCGGAAGGCCTTGTATGAAAAAAAATTCCGGGAACCATCATTCTTCAGACACTGTCCAAAACATCTAGGTCAAGGTCCTTTAACCATCCTTCTGTTAGATAAGTCTGGGACATGGGTATCTTATAGGCTTGAGATACATTTGAAAAAATCATTTTTGTTACATCAGTCCTCGGGAGGATCCAGCCTATTACTTCTGCACATGGAAAACGTTCTGGTCGCGTGTCAACCTTCATGATGATTGCTAACCTCTCTATATCAGCATATATTGGTAAATCCTCTAATTCTGTGTCTAGGATGCTTCGATTGGTGATCATTCGGTATATTCCCCCCCACTTGTACTCAAGTTTGATGCTTGTGATAGCCTTGGTATCTTCATATATAACTTCAACTCGTGTTATAATCTCTATTTCTGGATCCTCGACTGTGGCTTGCACCTTCTTCTTTTGTTTTCGAGGAATATTGCTATATGAATGATGAGGCTATTTTGATCATACAACAGTATGTTATATTCAATATATTCCAAAATATATAACTGCAATTGATACATCCTACCATAAATAGAAACAGTTTTAAGGAGAAATTTTACCGAATCATCATAGTGCATATTGCCCAAAATTTTCTTTCCACCCTAAGCCGCACTCTCTTGAAGTGAAAAATACACAGTAGGTTCAAATATTTTTAAGAGGCGGGCTAAACTAGGGTCAAAGGAAAGTATCCTAGTGCACAGGCCCTAAGGCTCCCACCATGGCATCACATCTCTCAAAGCCTACAAATGTCAACGCAATCAATGAGAAAGGAAAACTCGAAGATGCCCGGGAGGAAAACCTTCATGAATAACCAGGGTTTTCACCCTAAATGGAAAATTCCTCCCATGAAACTCCACAAAATGCCTATTTTGACTGGCTAATGACCTCATTACCGCCACCTTCTGATTGATGAAACGAAGGAGTGGTGCAGATGGCATAACACTCGTCTTCCCATTGCCCTCCTACTACGAAAAACTGTCAGAGAAGACCCCATGGAAAGAGATGGGAAACAATGGTTGTGTAGGAAACAAAATCGGAGGCCCTAGTCTCTCAATAATAATTCTTTAGAAACCATATTGACCTCAAAGTATAAACCCCCCTCCCCACGAAAATGGGAAAACCTAACCCAACTAAAATGCTACAACATGCACTGCCAAGAAACAGGACAAATTAACGAGTAAGATCCTACCTGGATGCTAATATGACCTGGAAAATCATGATCCCCATTGGCTAAACTCACTTAGTCGACTGACAGCTTTGTAGATTGCAAATGGCCAACAATAACCATGGAAAATCCCCTTATGGGCTTAAACATGTTTAAACGAGGGTAAGAATAATAAATGGCCTCAGGCGAGAAACCCTCTTAGTGCTAAAATCATATTGGAACTGATCCTGTGAGAAAACGTGAGGGATTCATATGGCATAAAAGAACGAGCCCGAAGTTAATCGGGTGGCTACAACAATACACTGTCGAAACGAGACAAAGATCAATCGGTAAGACACACCACTAACACTTGTACCGGCATCATAAAATCCTTTGGGAAGGAGATCGGCTACGCATCAGAATGTGCATCCAAAGCATCAGCATGAAAATCATCATTAAGCTCTCAGAACACTCGAAAACAAACAACTAAAATGATGGTTAGAAAAGACAAAATCTCCCATGGACATCGAAAAATGAAACAAAAAGACGACTCGATGCATCAGAAAGACTTCGGATAATCGACTGGGGAGAATCGAAAAATGTTTTCTGATACCATAGACCAAGGTACATTTGATGTATCGGGAGGATTTTGCAAGGATTTTCGGAAGCTTAAGACACAGAGAATCGACCAACCTTCAAACAACTTGTTTCTAATGGTCCTGCTTCTAATGTTTGCATGATGTGTTGAAGATTCTACTATACAGGATGAATAAGCCATGTAACTCATGCTGCTTCTGACTGGTATGTTGCTACTTCATCATTCCTAGTCTGCTCTGGTCACGGAGAGCTTGGAATTCCCGATGGAGCTGCTTTACCTCAACAATCTTTGTAAACTTCTCCTTAAGAAACAAATTTTTCATCTTTGGCTTTACCACGATGATATTCTCATTAGCTTATCGTGCTTGTTCCTTAATATTCTCCACAGTCTCGTCTTCCAGAAGTGCTTCCCACATCACAGAAACAGCTTCAACTACCTCAGTGCAGAGTTTTTCTCCTTGGCTTATCCTCGCAACAGTCTTAGATCTTGTTTTGTTGCGCTCTTCTAGAACCTTAAGAGGTGTGCTTGGTGTCTGTCGCGCTTGTAACTCCTCGACCTATCCCCTGAGTTCCACCGCAATCTGCGACAACTAGGAAACCTTAGCAGCTGAATCCTCATATTCTTGGCCTTCTTCTGGCGGGAACTCTGTGATGGTGCTATTGATGGCCTTCCTTGTCTTCTTGGATGCTTGATATGCCACCGTATTTTCTCTGATCTGCAACTTTGTTGCGGCCACATACTGGAGGGAGTATACGTCGGCCAGTGTGAGCTTTGAAAAATCCAGCGCTAGTCCCCCCATTTCATTGAGCACTGCATCATGCTCTTCAACATCTAACTATAGTGCTTCCACTGGTAATTCCATCTTGAGGGGCGGCAACAGCAATGACGCGGCTAAAGTGTCTCTGGGGTCCATGCCATACGTATCAGCATCGACAGTGGTTTTTACTTCATTAATAGCCTCTATGAGCTAATTGAGGTGCTCAACGACTTGATCGGCCACTTGTGCTTGCTTCCTAGTTAGTCTTTCAAGGCTATTTTTGGAGGCTTCGGCTACAACGTCTACTAGGGAGCGAATATCCTCCTCAGAAAATGTATCAGTGTTAGTCATTTTTCTATATTTCCTCTTCTTGCGCGGTGGCCCGCGCTCTTGTTGTTGTTCTTGCTGGTGGTTGTGGATATCCTCGTCGGTAGGTGTTTTATCTCCATCGCCTCAATCAGAGCCCCCATCACCACCATCATTATCTTCTCCTTCTCCCTCCTATGACTGATCATCCTGATCATCTCCTCCATCATTTCCTTGGCCATTATCTTGGCCATTTCCCTCATTGTCCCATACATTAGCGTTTACACCTTGGTTAGCTAGTGGGTTGGCTTATTTTTCCATATTCTCCTCAACTGGGTGACGCCATTCTAGTGGCCAGTCATGAATGATTGTGTCCACATCCACATTATTGATCATAAACCCCACCGGGTGCACCTTCTTGGTCGAGTCCTCCTTCGGCTCTAGAATAATGTTATGTGCGCCGGCCTAAAAATTTATAAACGTGGAATACCTTTGCACTGTCGCTGTCCTTATTTTGCGTTGTCTCTTTGTGACATCGCGTAGCGACTTGCCATGCAGGAAGAACTCAATATTGTTGTCCTTTTGTCAGATTGCATCCTTCTTGTTCTCCCATAGGTTCAGGTATTTTGCGCCTTGGAAAAGTACGAGGATATATTATTCTTGGAAATCTTGTGGGTCTAACCATAGAATGAAAGAGATAAAAATGAGCAGCCAGGAGTAGTGGAATTTAGCCTTACCATCCAGCTGGGCTTGCTCCACATCATCTATCAATTCATTCAACAAAAAATGTGACCAATTGAACTTTACTCCTGTAGTGCATTTCTATGCAAGTTTAATATCCCTAGCGGTACATTCTGTAAGTCACATCTTGTGTAACAACTTGTAAGATAAAATATTTGTGGAGAACCGCACTGTGTTGTCCTCGATAGGGGAAATGAGGAATCCTGTACCTACATGCGGAACTTTATATTTTTGCTTCATCTTGGTGGTGTCTCTGCCTGAATGTAGATACGGTGTTGAGTCATCTCCTTGGCGCAGAAGACCCATGATCAATGAAATCAGGTCAACATCCACAGCATATGGGCATTCGAGCCATAAGTATCGACCATGAAAACACACTAGAAGTTGTCGCACATAGATGTTTACCTATGTGTTGTGACCAAAGTGAAACATTAGTACCAGGTCGAGTAGACCCGCGTTATTGACACCTCAAGTCCATTACATTGGAAAAACCAGTACTTGGTGAGATGGCTCAGTGATTGTCATGACCATGTAATTATTTCTCTCCAAGTCCGATTGTTGGCGGGTATCATAATCCTCAAATTGAAGCTTGACCAGCTCCGGGGTTATGTTCATTGGCAGTGGTACTGACTCAGGGATCTGTGGGGAGACCAAGGAAGAGCATGCTCTCAGCAAAAGTTTCACCTCACGCACCTCATTCTTCCTTATCCGAACACATGGTGGCAACAATTTCTCTTCCTCAATGGTGGAATTCACATCCCTATGCGGTGGCGACTTTGGTTCTTCCTCCATAGGTATTTCTTCATTAACCTTCTGCTTGTTCTTTGAAGGCTTCGGCATCCTTCCCGGTGGGGCAGAAGTGTCTAGAATGTATTTGTCTAATATGAAAGGTGTTGTTCATGCAGCTAGGGCAGCCCTAGGTGGATTCTGGAAAGGGCCAGTGCTAGGGCCGAACCATAGGGTGGTGCAGGGCCCGAACCGGCCACGGGAACCGTCTGGGGATTGGGTCTCACCATGGTTTTAGATTCTTCTTCTTGATGTTGTGAGTTGGGTGAGTCAATATCCTCTACAATTGGGCATTATGATCCAACGGCTACGTATGATAGCTCATTGGCGCTGGAAATCTCTATGACCATGGGTTTCAGCTTGCTCTGCTACAGGCTTCGACTCTATTAACTATTAGCTCTGGTTCTCTTTTCTTCGTTGGGTTCAAGTAAATTGATACTTGATGTCAAAGCTCATTTTTATAAGCACCATCCCCTTCTACAGTCATCGTTCGATGGGAGGTCAAGGTCTTGTTAATCACGTGGGATTCCCATTCGAATCATTTTTTCATTAACGCATTTACTCGAGTGCTGATCTACACTTGCCCACTCAGTTATGGCAGTTATGATGAGGATGACTGATGGTACCAAAAAGAAAGTCGTCATTCTCCTTGTATATCATCAAATTAATGATGCTTTTCTTTCATAGCCGCCTATCTACCAGATTTAATGACGACTATTTGTCACTCTCGCTTTTTTCTGCGATTTACTTGTTTCTGTCGCAGACGTGCGACATAAAAATTTCCTTTCTCCCTTCGCTTTCTCTCTCTTTTTGTGACATGAACTTACCCAGGCATGTCGTGGCCATCATAGTAAGGTTTCAGGCGATTTCCATTTACCATACCTATGATGTATGTTCCATCCCATTTCTACAATTTTACTATGCCCGCGTCATGATATATGGCATCAAATACGAACCTAGCCAATGCATTTTTAATTTCCCTGGATGTTTGAAATTTTTTCTTTCATATAGAAACACAAGTCCTCCGAATTTGAATAGCTTCTTCTTGTTGGGAACCCTATATGCAAGTTAATTAAAACCAACATACAGAGTGTTCAATATAAATAGTCAACCAAGGGAAGTCTCTTATTTCAAGGATAATATACACTGTATATGCTTCAAACACTAGGTAGCTGATGCTGTAAGTAAATGATCCTACTTTCCTGTTCAGCCACACTCATCCCTTAATCTAATTTACCTTCTCAAGAATACAATCACAAGTACCATCTTACGATTCTTAATCTAGAATTAAAAGATTCAGGAAATAACATCTAGATTACTTTTGCAGAAAGTAAAATCCCTAATTATCAAACCATATAAAGATGCATCCAACTATCTTGATTCAGTTATTCTATAAATTCAAAGTACATGAATTAAATTCAGCTATTCTAGAAACTCAAAGTACAGGAATTCAATTCAGCTATTCTAGAAATTCAAAGTATAGGAATTAAATTCTGCAATTACAAATGTGAAGGAACAAACTGCAAAGATCTAAAGAAAACAACAAATGAAAGAACTAGGGATGAACAGGGATGTTACAACTATCACACAGTTGCATAAAAGAAAGTTAACCTATACAATCGACTGACACACCACACCACTGCAGTTTGACAAGAGATGCAATTATTGATCATTCAAATGACACACAACAAATCGATAAATGTTGTAGCTTACTGTAAATAAAGAAAGTTATCAGAAAATCACACAAAAAAATAAATAAAATATCTAATTAACTCAGCAATCCTTGTGGGAAGGCGGGACCAGCCTTCACACAGATATGCTGGAAGTAACACACATTAAAACGCTGAGATCTGAAGAATCAAACTCCTTGTATTAAAAGTTGCAGATGAGCACACTACCTTAGTCACACCTGATACAATAATTTGGTTAAATTTTCAACCCCTGGCTCGGAATAGTTCCCAATATTAATACAATTACAATCATAACATCTTCCTACTATTATCGGGCAGCCATGAATATCTATGATCTTCAGGCTGCCCTAATTACGATGAGTTGTTACAATCGTGGCTCGGTCCACCGTTTAAGTATTTTTTTTAGTTTTATTTTATATATGATATGCAAGTTCCTAGTCTAAGTGCAAACGATAGAGACAACAAAGAGTTCACAATGTGATGCACAGTTTCTTACCTCTTGTCTTATTACCCCTTCTTTCTTCTAAATCACAAAAAATAACAACTATGCTAACCTAGCCAATTCTATCTAACCTATCCCTAAGGAGCAAGATTATATTTAATGGTGAGTAATGTACTGTAAAACATCCATAAAGAATAGTATAGATAGCTTTTCATAATTCAAAATACATGAATACATGTAGAAATATAAACATAGAGACAACTCATTGTTAGTTAAAACATTCATTACTCAATATATTGCATAAGTTTCATAAAAATAACAGAAAATCATTCATAACATGGAATTAATTCATAAGTCAGAATGATCTCACAGTTCGTAGAATAAGCTGGAACACAAATAATTCGACATTCAACCAGTCTACAGTATGCATTTGAAACTTCACAGCTCCTTCTCCAGCAGAAAATATGGCTTTCTTTATTAAAAAAGGAAATAGTTCTTCTTACAATAAAATTCACAAAAGATAGCATGGAAAAAGCTCGTTCTCCCTCAACTTTACCTATACTTATACAAATTTAAAATAACTCTTGAGTTGCCCCAACCTTTTGGGCTTCCTCAACTCTTCCATTACAAAACTCTTCTCTTTTAATGCATTACTAAAAAGAAGAAATACAAAATTGTATAATCTTTAGCTGGTAAATAAGACAAAATTCAAATGGGCCCAGCTGGTGTCTTAATAAAAATGCCCCATGCTTGTGCTTCTTCACTAATGATCTGATATTCTACAGGATCCAATACACGTACTGCCACTTCATGCTTTGAAAGTTGAGACTTGATTTCCTTCAGCTTAGGTACATCCTGCCTCAAAGATTCTTCTAATAGGAGCTTGTGGGATGAAGCTTGGATAATCTAGATCCTGATTTCTTCTTCACTAACAAATTTGATATTTTATATACTTTCTTCTCCCTTTTGCAGGCTCTCTTGCAAGTTCTTCAAATGTTCTTCCTTGAATGGTAAATCTTGATCCGTGGCACCTACTAGAATCATCCACTGATTGTGAACGAGATGTATTCCTTTGTAAAATTCAGCACACTTCTCAATAGTTTTCTCAATGGCTGTGTTTAATCTGACCGTTGTTCTACACCCAAAATTTAGTATAGCTACCTCCATCTTAAGACTTCCTGTATATTTCTGAGGTATATTAGCTGGAAAGGTTAAGTGGGTTCCTATCCATGTTAAGTGATTTTTTACAAGCTCAACCACCTCTGATAATATTCTCAGGAATTTCGACGAGCTGAGTGCTAGCTCTTTCAATCTGACCTCAATCTATTTAACTCTATACATCTCTCCTGCAAGGCTTAGAAAAACCTGATTTATCTCCTTTTGTATTATTGAGGCTTGATTCTAGAATGGATCGATGTCCATCTAATTCTCCTTCGCCACTTGAAGTTTTTCTCGCAGTAAAAGATTCTGAGCTTCTATCTCCTCTATTCTCTTGTTCATTGCCTCTCCTTTCTTTTCTCCTTCAACAACTTGCTTCTGAAGATCTTTCTCTTCTCCTTCAATAATACTTATTGATAATACCAGGGCATCCTTGTCAGATTGTAGAGTTTGGCATGCCTCCTTTGACTTCTCAATCTCACTGAGAATATCTTGATGCTTCCTCTTCATGCTTTGTCCCTCGCCTCTTTTCTTCTTCGGAGTTTCCTTCATTTGAACAAACTTCTTCTTATATTGTTCTAGATCAGTCATAATTTTATCCCCATTATCTTCATTATCTAGGGCTTAGGCTACACCTGCTCTTGCCAAAAGTATTGGATCCTTGTCAATCCCATGAACAATTGTTTTCTCAGTCACCATGACTTCTTGATTTTCCCCGGTGTCCACTTTCTTCTCAGTTCTCATGAAAATTATTTTCTTATTCTTGTCATAAAAAAATGTATTTAAATCGGCCACCTCCTGCTCTTGGGATGGGATAAAATAGATTAGTTCAATCCCTAATGTCAGAGCTGAATCTCCCATGGTTGTGTTACTAGATGGAATAGATGATCGAAGTAGATCATCATAAGGCTGAGTCTACTCCAAATTTGCATGATCTTGTTCTTCCTGTACTTTTCTCTGTAACTCTTTAGCTGCTCTTTTTGCTTGGTCCCTTTCTCGGTCAGCTGCTTCCAGTCTTAACCTTTCGTCCTCTTCCTGCCTTTTCTGAGCCTCTTCTTCTTGATTCTTTTTCGCAACTTCTTCTTCTGCTAACCTTTTCTCAACTTCTTCTTTGGCTCTTATTTTCTCAGTTTCTTCTTCTGCTAACCATTGTTATGCTTCTTGCAATAGTTTGAGTTCCTCGTCTTCTTTTTTTTTCGCAGCTTCCTCTTCCTACTTCTTTTGCTATTCAATAGATTTTCCCTTGCCACCTATGGTTGTTATATTTTGTTTGAATCTTTTCCTGAGGGCTGTCATATTTTAGGCATTTCAGAATATTTCCTCATTTTTATCTCAGTAGTTTGCGTACTCAAAATGTACACCTACGACTGCACAATAGTTAGCGACCTTATCTTCAGAATTATTCCAATGAAAGCTCATCTCCCTGAAGTGAAAGTACTCTAACTCCTTTATAAATTCTGGGGCACTCTTCACCTTGGATAATATGTAACTACCCACATAAAACGAGAGTGGAGGGTATACAGCCTTCTTCTAATAAAAAAGGAAGTTTCGAATCCCATTAATGTAAAGCTACCTCACTGCTTCCTTGTGACCAACATAATACGTGGCATATATTGGTAACAGAGAAGGGGCCCTTGCACTTCCAAACATCCTTAAGTATTGGCCTTCCTTTGTTAGGTAATAATGACCATTATCCTGTACAATCTTCAAGGCTTCTTCAGACATGCAGTCACACTCTGCAAGAAAGATTAATCTGTATAGTGGCATTATGAAAACCTCACAAATACTTTTATAATTATTGAAGTACTTATATGCTCAAAACAACTGATATGCAGAGTAGACCGGAGTTTTGGTCTTATCCCATTGGCACTTCAGAGCTCGGAATGACTGTCTGCATAGAATACAATCAATCAGAAATGAGATCATATAGAACTTTGACTTATTTTGTGAGACTCCTCCCAGCACTGCACTTATGCATGAGGACAAACTGTTAGATACTATATTGGCCTAGTTAAAAATGGTGCCTTGAGTGGCCACAAAGAGAATCACTGGTACCCATCTCAGCTTATTATTATTTCCATTTTCTCTTCCAAAGATCATGTTCAACATTAATGCTATCAACCTATAAGGAATGCGCAGGTGTTGTAAAGGAAAATTTCCTATGGCTAGGGTTTAAGAGGCCATCAACATACTAGGGTTGAAAGGTGGATGCAAATGGTTCTATAGGAAAATATAAACAATATTTAGAGATTAGAATGGTTCATAACTTAACAAACGAAGGTTGATCCAAGCAGCCCTTTAATCCTCTTCTTGCTCCTCTTGCTCCTCTCACTCCAAGAGACCTGCAAAACGAATTATACCTTCCTTAAACCAATATGACCACATATAAAGCAATGATAATCAAATAAACATGAAATAATGATCTGCCTAACATCATCATTTGATCATAAACAAATATTCAATCAAACATTGAACAATAATTTGGGAAGAAGAAGGACATCACATATTTATTAATCTTGAAAAAAAGTACAAGTATACCTTCTCTTCAAGATCGGCACCTTAGGAAACCTTTATCTGGTTTTGCTACTTCTCTTCTCCAAGGAACTCAGCCTCCAAGCTCTGCAACACAAGGAGATAGATTCTAGGGCAAAGGTGTGGGCAAAGAGAGTCCCGGTTCCTCCAGCATAACAATGCAAAAATTCCAGTCTCCTCTCATGGACCTCCCTACCTCTATTTATATTCTTAATGAAGAGTTAGGGTCAAAGACAAAGTAGTCACAACTGAAGGAGTTAGTTGCATAACTACCCAAACTACCCAAATTTCAAAATACGTATTTTTTGACATTTTCAGGAGGCGTACGCAGGTTGCAGAGAAAAAAGTCGCGTACACAAGGAGGTATACACGGGTTGCAATGAAAAATTTAGCATATTTAAGGCGTATGTGACTATTATATATAGCAACTCGCGTACGTACACGGGTTTCCTTAAGGAAAGTCACGTACTTACACGGGTTTCCTTAAGGAAAGTCATGTACACATCAAAAACTCATTTTTAGGGTATTTTTGAGCATTTTCAGACTTTGGTGTCTGGTTGAAATTTTTAGCTAACTGAAATAAATTTCCAATGTTGTAGAGATGAGGTCAAACAGAGTTACAGAACTCAAGATACGCGTCCTCCAAGTTAGGTGTTTTTTCAGTGACTTTCATGAAGTGTCGTCATGCGACGAAATCATGGGAAAGTGGTCACAGGCAGAGATGTGTCATTCTGAGCTATAACAGATGCCCCCTAATGTATGAGGTTAGAGGGGAATATGATAGCCGAAATACATTATAAAGGAAACAATTGAGTATGGAGAGAGCAGATAATCCAAGATCAAAAGGCTCGAACAAAGGTACCTGAAAGAGAGATAAATGTCCGAAAAAACTGATCTCTGGGACATACAAGTCCATATACAAAACATCCGCATAAAGATATAGGTGGATCCAACATATGTATAACTGATGAAACTATCATGGTCGCTCAATATACAAAAAGGTGCCATATCAAATCTAAAGGAGTCATGGCCACAAATGAACAAGGTGGATCCATACTCGACAATCGATCATAGCCACAAAAATACAAGGTGGATCTATGTCTCAACAAAATGTCATATAAAGTGAAATAAGGTGTCTTTTGCAACATGGGAAATAGAAAAAATGATGATGCTACTATCAGCTGTTACAGAGAGAAATTCCTATGGCTTGGGGTACCACAATAGACAGTTTGACTCTAGAAATCAATCCTTTCCAATATGCAATAGAAATTAAATATCTAACACTAAAGGATCAGACCTCATACCTTATTCCGGATGGTTGAAGTAGATCCCCGTTGAGCTTTCCAAGTTCAGCTTGAATTGATAAATCACTTCCTCAACAACAAGTAAACAAGACAATCATACTATATATATTGGTGTTAGATCTATTCTAGCATATATAATCAACAATGTATAAGAATTTGAAACCATCCATGGATAAAATATTCATTCAAACATACATTATTAGACAGGAAAAGATATTTCTATTAATATAAAATCATAGATTACAATGGATACAACCAATGTTGGCACATTTGCGAATCGGAGAAACTGAATCCCCCACTTGGGCCTCCACCACCTCAATCCTCCATCTCTCGATAGCAAGCTCACAAGCAAAAGGCAAGCTTGGGAAGAACACAAAAGTGCTCCAAAGGACAAAGGGATGCAGAATCAAGCACAAGTTCTGGCAACAATGAACTATAGTTTATTTGCTCTCAACTCTCTCTTATGCCTTCAATGTACCAAAGAATTCCTTATATAGCTTTTCAAAGGGGTAATGAAAGATCGAATCTGAGTGATCTCAAGGCATATGGAAGGCTAGGAGTCAAGTGAGTCGGATCCATGTCAAGGAAAACTCCAAAAGGATTTGGATTATGCACACATCCCGATGTACACAGTTTTAGGGGTCAAACTCGCGTATATACATGATTATAGGTTTAAAAGTCGTGTGTATTAATTTTCACATGTTTTTAGGGATGGTCAAGGAAACATCAAAGGACAAAAAATGGTCCAAGGGGTCTAAGGAGTCTGCAGAGGGATAGGGGAAGGCCATACAAGTGTGATTCACCTGGAGTGGTAAAATCAGCTATAACAGATGCCCCCTAATGTGTGAGGTCAGAGGGGTCATACGATGGCCAAATACATTATAAGTCCATCCCAGAAGTGGAGCGATGAAGGATCCCAAATGGAAGACCAGCCACCCAATCAACATAGTATGATGATACAACTCTGCACATAACTGCAAATACATATAGCAGTCCCGGATACATAAGAGTACAATGGCCATGAATAGGCATGATACAAGATATCACATAAGTGGTCATCGCCACATACAATATAAATAGATCATAATCTCCATGATGAAGATATACAAAGGATCATGATATCCATAATGGCTGAAGATATATAATGGATCAAGATCTCCATAATAGCTGAAAATGTCTGACATATACTGGAATCAAGTTACGAGAACTGAAATCTCATGAACACTGGCATGATCAAGGAGGTAGCATATAAGAGATGCCACCAATATGGAAGGTCTTCTACACAAACCACTATGAGTACATGTCCTACTATGTGAATAGAGGTGTCGAGGTCGAACATAGTAGTCCATCGTCTGATTACCAGTCATTGATGTATACCGTTAACAGACGCGAGATCACCCACCGATAATGAAAATGGGAATCAAGGTACTAGAGTGCAAACTAACAAGTTTGAATAAATGTGTTGAGGTCGAACACTTGAGAGGATCCATCGATCATGGGACATTGATGTATTCCCAAATACTGTCGATGGCGAGAGAACCTACCACTGATGACTACAAGTCTCAAGGAACTCAAAAACGACTCTAGATTCCAATCCCAGATTAAATGATCTGAAGTCGATGGGATGAAATCCACTGGAAGGAGGGAATTAAGGCATCCCCCATCATCCAACACAAGGTACTCAGCAAAGCTTTATAATGTGGAAGGACTTGATCATAAGTTGCACGAACCAATAACTGTATTAGGAATGGCCAACATGCAATGTCAAGATAACTGAGGAATGGCCGAATCAGGTTTCAACTTCCTTCGACCAAGAGGATAACGGTGAAGGGTGACTAAATAAAGGATGCATAGACTCGATATACAAAATTGGGACATCTCTGCGACACAGGAGGCATCGACAGAGGCTCCATGGGGACTGGAAGCTTAACCAGTCAGTGGAGATAAACTCAGATAAACGAGTATAGCTCCTAAATTCAAACTATAAACCCAACCAACGGATGTGAGATACATTGCTCTGTTCGACGGCAACATTACTCGACAGTTGCCAAAGATAACATCTTTCCTTGTCTGGATTTTTGGTTTTTTGATTTTTTTTGGAATTTTTCAAATATTTAAAAATCTTGAAAAAGAATAAAACTGCTTTATAGTTACAGACTAGGAAGAGGCGCATGTCATAGGGGCAAACAAACTAGTTCCAAGCAGTGGAACATACCTATGCTCAATTCAAGCATACATGTGTAGGATAGTGACACTCAGGGGAAAATCCCCTCCCGGTAAAAAGGGAATCAAGCTGCAAAGGATATATAAAATGGCTCTGCATGGCTAGACATGAGACAAGCTCGGGCTATATGGCTGAAAATCAATGTCATGGAAGTCAGCATAAAGCTCAATAAGGTAGGAAAAGTTCATGATAATGAAATTACAAATTGACATAAGGGAGTCCTGAGGGAAATAGGCCAGCAAAAGATCAAGAGGAGTATGAGGCTCTTGTGAAATGTCATGGAAATACTATACAATAGACTCCCACACCCTAAGGGACAAAATGTCAGCATGGGCACCAAATGCAAATCAAGCACTAACTAGGGTACCCATGTAAGGTCAAGCTCTACCACTCATATCATGCCACTTCTAAAATAGAAAGAAGGTTCTGTGACATAATAGAGTGGGTTCGTACCTAAGGCTATAATGAAACGGTCACAAGGGCATGCAAAATGCAAACGGTGATGAAACCTAACCTATATGCCAGTTTAGACATGATACCTGAGATCAGCACGAACAGGTCAATCCAATGGCTGAAACAACACTCAAAAAGGTCTCCTACATCATAAATCAGTCCAAAAACGGTCCAAAAGGATTAGAAATGGTCCAAACTATAGGAAAGGGGGTAAAAATTTGAAAAAAATTGAAAAATTTCTATAAATAGTAAAAAATTCAAAACATTATAAAACATTTGAAATGTTTACCCATTTGAGCTCAGATTTTCAACAGGGAATTCCAGGAGATCCCACCTGCGGAATCCACTACCGTTTCTTCCAGGTACTTACCCATGCTCTACTCTTCCATTTTGATGCAATTTTTATCAAATTCCATGGTGATTTGGTATTTCTAGGCCAATCCAAAATAGGCGTTGCGGCCCATGTGGAAATTGAGGGTTTTTCTGTGTATAGGTATGGATATACGCAGAAAATGCCCTCACAGTCACGTACATATGTGGCTGTTTGGAAAACAGTCGCGTATGTGGACACGCATGAGGTTTTTTAAGTATTCTAATGGGAAAACTTCCAATTTTTTGTGTAGGATGGTCCTAGAACGGAGAGAACGTGAACATGGTGATGTAGAAGAGGCAGTAAGGGCCAATCTAATGGCTCAACAAGAGCTACATGCATTTGGTCTCTACAAATTTTGGTGTCTTGGTGGCTTAAGGGCTAACCCAGGACTATTGCAGATGTTGGTGGACTACAGGGTTCCAGACTCATAGTCATTCTAGATAGATGGGATGTCCCTCACCATAGACGTGGAGGACATATACTTTATTACTGGACTTTCCCGACGAGGGGAAGTAGTGAACCTACATTGTCGCGGGCCTGGAGGTGGCCTGACTATAGATGAGTACATTGCGGTGTACTGTTATCCGGACATGGAGAAGGTGGGGAGTCAGATCCCTACTAACTCCATACAGGTGCTAGGCCTAAAGGCCATCCTACTGACACTGGGAAGGATAGCAGGCTTGGCTTCACTCTACCAGGCCTCGTGGCCTCTGATGTTCTATGAAGTGGAGTGCATGAGACCCACGGTATATGACTGGAGCACTACACTACTGGGAAACATGAAACACCAGCTTAGTGAGTGTAAGATGGGCAGAGTGCGAAACTTCGATTTCAGTAGCATACTGAGCACGTTTTTCTTCGAGCGTGTTCCAAGATTGAGCCCTAGAGTTGATGTTCCTCTACACGGGGTTCAAGATCTGGCCCAACGGTGTTGGGTGGATGCGATGCGCAAACTGGGTGGAGGTAGGGTGTCCAACCCCTATCCATCTGAGTTCTTTCCATGGTGGCGACAATAGATAGTTGCCATCGATGACTACCCCTATACAGGGATATATTTTCGGGGGGACCTGGACATTCCGCTACCACCAAGATCGACATACGGTGACATAGGTAACGAATCTCGACCCTCTCTTTAAATTTTTTAGTTATTTAATTTTTTTTTGTGTTTTCTGATTATATGGAATCAAAAGACATGTGTTTGGGTGATAATACATAGTGACATCTACCATATGCATGCAGATGTTGGACCATGGCGGCCTGAAGGCTTCCCTTGTCATAGATGGAGGGGAAGAGGAGATGATATCATGGGTGTGGATGCGGAGTGGAAGCTCCAAAGCATTCATACCAACTTTGTGAGGCTGACACATAGAGTTCCCATGGCACAAGTCGAGGACTTTCCTGAGGCTATAAAGCGCCAGGTGGTGGGTGTACCACGAGCATGGGTGTGATTATTTCGACGGCTATCTAGAGCCGTAGTGACATTCCATGATCACAACCCCCCTCCTCCTCCACAGGCTTAGATACCTGGGAGTGATACATTTTGTATTACCGTGTATTATATTTTGGTGGCTTCAGAGCCCCATTTTTGTATCATGACACTATGTATTACCACATTTTTTATGTTTATAATTTTTTTTATGATGATCGGTTTATTTATTTACATGTGTAAAATTTTTGTTTGTGATGAATTTATTATGTATGAAACAAATTCCAATCTAACACGTAGTTAGCATATGAGTCAGCAACTTGATTATTAATTCTTGGAATATGTATGTATGTTATATTGTCAAATTACCATTCTAATAATCTCACACATAAGAATCTTCTTAATAACGTCGGATCTCTAACATGGTACAAACCATTAAGTTGTGACACTACTAACTTCGAATCAAGACGTACCTTAAGAGAGAGAACGCCATGTGAAATGGGATCCCGTAGAAGCTCAATAACGACACTTTATTCAGCAACATTGTTTGAAGATGGTTGTAAACATATGCCTCCTGAAGACAATACCTGACCCATAGGAGTATAAATCACCCAAGTGGCAGAGGCTGAGTGTTGAGTGTGACAGCTCGCACCATCCATCAATCCTATGTAGGTGGAATATTCCATTGACATCTGCCAAAAGAAACGAAAACTAATCACAAACCCGATCACTATAAGAAAAAGACCTAACTATGCAAAACTGTACAATAATATACAATAACCAGCCATGGATGAAAATTATGCATAGTAAGTTTTGAGATAGAGCCCATTTCTAGGCTTCGCCAAGGCCATTCCCTCATAATCCACTAACTCATAAGCGCCCTTCTCTAACACATGTTTGAAGACATAAGGACCACACCACATGGTGTTAAACTTCCCTGCCCCCAAGGGTTGTTTCACTTAATCCCACAAAAGGACCAAGTCTCCCTCACTAAAACTCCTTGGACGGACAGACTTATCGTACTGGACCTTTACGTGATGTTTATTTACTTCTAGAGCCACCAAGGCATCTCGACGCGGCTCATCAAGTTGCTCAATGTGGAAGAAATGATCCTCCAATGGGGAAGTGTCTGGTAAGAGTTCTACGGCTAGCTTTAAAGAAGGAATCTTGCACTCAACCGACAATACCGACTCCACTCCATGTACAGGTTGATATGGAGAAAAACCTGTGACAGTCTTAACAACAGTTCTATACGGCCACAAAGCAGGATATAACATGATGTGCCAATTATTCTTGCTTTGTGCGATGGTTCATTGGAGAATGGATTTGAGTGATTTGTTCACTGCTTCTACCTGTCCATTCACTTAAGGGTAGTAAGAGGAGGAATGCTCTTGTTTGTACCCTAACTTTGATGCCAACTCTTCCATCATATGATTCTGAAAGTGCGATCCATGGTCAGTGACAAGCTCTTTCGAAATCCCGAACCGAGTAATAATCTAGTTGTATACGAAGTGGGTGGCTGTCTCACCGTCGAATTTAACTATAGGCATAGCCTCAACCCATTTCATGAAGTAATCAACAACCACTATGATATGATGATGCCCCCCAGCTGAAGCTGGGTTGCAATCCATAAAATCTAACCCCCACTTAGTGAAGGGACCGGTGGTGATGATGGGATGTAATGGGGCAGGTTTTGAGCACATCTTACATGCAAACACTTGGCAAGGGTGGCACCTCTTGACCGCATATATACAATCCTTAAAGATCGACAGGCAGAAATAACCCGCTCTTAAGATTTTTTGGGCTATAGAAAGCCTAGATAAATTACCACCACACGCCCCTCCATGGAAATCATTCAGCACTACCTTAGCCTCCTCATGAGTTAAACAACGTTTTAAAATGGAATCTACCCCACGACAGTACAAAGTGTTATCCACTATGAGGTAATTCTTAGACACATGACGTAATTGTCGTCGTTCATCTCATGAGAGGTGAGTAGGGACCTTCAATGTTTGTAAATATATAATGATATCCCCATACCATGGGTCTGAATTTGAGATTAAGAATATGTGTTTATCGATAAACGTATCTTCACAAACCAACTCCTTGACCTCGCTTGGGAAATCCGATATAAGCTCTGCAAAAATTAACGATTTCTTCGATTTTGCCGAAACAAACACGAGATTGAATTCTTGTAAGATGACAATCCATTTATTATATTTTCCCCCAATCATCCTTTGAGTGAGGATGAATTGAAACGGATTGACATGGGCTACAACCAAGGTCTGGCAAAGGAGAATATAATGTCTCAACCGTTGAACCGCATTTACGGTAGCTAAAGCAAGCTTCTCAACATGAGAATAATGAATCTCTGCATCAATAATATTTCAGCTCAGATAGTATATGACATCCTCTTGAACCAAAACCATACCAATTGTCTCCATGGACGCGGCCACATAAAGTAGAAAATCATGGCTATAGTCTGGGGGACTAATCACCAGGGCCGATGCTAAGGCTCGCTCATCCCAACAAAAGGTGGTGTCCTTCTTCAAAAGACGCATGAAGCCTCTAGTAAAATTGGCAAAATTGACAACGAATCTCCGTAAGAAGTTTTCCATGCCTTGCAAACATTGAAGATGATGATTATTTTTCGGGGAATACAACTAAAGTATTTCCTCTACCTTCAAAGGGTCGACTCTTATACCCTCTTTAGAAACGATGAATCCTAACAAGGGACCTGACTTCACACAAAAGATGCACTTGTGAGGATTTAACCTGACCAAATAATAGCGGCATCTTTCGAACACCAATATCAAATGATAGGAATGATGCATTCTCATACAAGAATGAGCAGCAAGGTCATCCAAAAATACTTCAATAATCGATTTGAGATCGTGGAAGATCAAGGTCATGGCTCGCTGAAAAGTAGCTTCGGCGTTCTTAAGGCCAAAAGGCATTTTTCGATATGCAAAAGTTCCCCAAGGACAAATAAATGCAGTCTTATGTTGGTCCTCAGGTTTAATTTGTATCTGATTATATCTGGAAAAGCCATCCATGAAGGAAAAAACCTCGCTACCCGCACACTCATCCAAAATCTGATCAATAAATGGTGTGGGGAAATTGTCCTTAGGACAGGCACGATTCAAATCACGGAAATCAGTACATATGCAGATCGCTCCCTACTTCTTATCCACCAAAATGGGGTTTGAAACCAACTCCATTAAGGGAATGGGATAGATAAAACCCGCTTTCAATAGTTTCTCTATCTCTTCCTTAATTGCGGGTTCTTTCCTAGGATTCACCGCACGCAAGCGTTGCCAAACAGGCTTAGCGTTGGGATAAGTCTTAATCTCGTGTTCGACAATACGAGGTTCGATACCTAGCATTTCATTGTAAGACCAAGCAAAGATATCATGGAATTCTTTAAACAGCTCAGTGTATTCTTGAATCTCAGCATGGGAACATTCTGCCCCAATATAGACATTCTCTATCCTGCCAGGATCACGAGAGCTATTGATAGGAATCATTGGAGATATATTTTCCATGTTTCCATCAGCCATCGGACCAGGAGAGCTTAATGGAACCATAGGAATACCAATTCTCTCACTAAGAACCTCCCTAAAGTCCTCACGCTCCAAGCGGTCAAGCTCAAGAAGAAAGTAAGATCTATGATGGAGTTCTTCCCATGGTGGCTCAACTCCTGACATGGCCTCAATAATCGCTTCATCTGAAGGGAAAACACTATCAAGGTAGTCGTGCATGTGAGAATACTGTACTTCCAATGCAGGAAGCACATAAGGGTCCTCCTCCTCCATCCATGAAGAGAAAGGACTGGGCTTTGCAACACCTTCAAGATTAGCTTGATAAGCTACCATAGTTGCAGGCAATGGCATGTCCGTCATGATGGGCTCACTTGGATTACTCGGTGTAGGCAGAACTCAAGGATTTTCCATATGACTCGTGCGAAAAGACACCGATATCATAGACGTCGAAGCCTCATCAGAACTAGAGGAATGGATACATGCCCAAACCCACACTCCCAGTTGCCAGCTGAGAGTGCTCAACGATCGGGATCGAAGCTCCCAAAGATGAGGTAACCGATGGATTCTTGAATGACGTTTGATCAATCGTGACTATCTTCCCGTTAAATGGAAATCATACAACACAAAATAGGGAAGAAGCTACGACTTACATACTATACATCCAATTCCTACCTAGCAAGAGATTGTAGTCAAGGGGCACATCAACCACCTCGACCTCTATCGCAATGGTCTTCCCTCCCAAACAGACCTTAAGGGAAGGAAGGATCCCATGCGCCCTAAATGATCTTCCATCGAATGCAGTTAACATGGTCACTGATTTAGACAACTCAGGGGAACCTAAACCCTTCCAACATGATAAAGACATCATAGAAGTAGCAACGCCTTCGTCAATCACAGTGCGCTTGACAGCCATGTTAAGACATTCTACGTGAATTAAAAGAGACACATAGTAAGGAAAGTGAGGCTGAAGTCCTACTGTTTCAAATTTAATCACGGAGGAAGAATTATCATCATTCACACCAAGGGCAGAAAGCAAAGACTTCCTTTGCGAAGGACAAATCTGAAGTACCTCAAGTGCAGACATCGCACAAGGAGTTTGGCCCAAATCCTCGACAACTGAATAGTTCTGGGTGGCTCGGGCATTAGGATTGTGCCCCGAACTCTTAAGGACTCCCTTAGGAATGCGAGGTGCAGCTTCAGGTTTATCCATAGGTTTTTCAATACGCAAAGGAGTCCCTGGTGGATCAGGTTCCTTTTCTGGGATGGGTTGTGATGAACCATAGTCTTTCGCACGGGTCACAACTTTCGCAGCATGTACCATGTTAATGCAACCATGAACACTACCCTTCGGCAGATATTGATCACCACCAGACTAATCATGGGTCCTCGAGTTCATATTTTGATTGTGAGGTAAAGGGTTAGTCAGCACAACTGGGCCTTGTGCCAATAATCTTGAGGCTTCATCGATACGAGGGCACAAGTAAGTGAGGTGATCGTCCTTACACAACTTGCAAGGAAATTTAACCTTACGTTTATATTGCTTGTCCCCCCAGCATTACGGGCATTCTTGTCATTATTATTATCATTTTCATTCCTATTCCCACCCTTACAATTATTCTTACCCTTCTGTTTATTCCGTCCGGGATGCTGGTTACCCTTCTGGTCTGACGATTGCACCGAAAGCACACTCGTCGTTTGGGCGGGTTGAGACGAAGTCGTGGCTTGTCCTGAAGCAGATTGGTTGATTGACAATTGGCTAACTTGTTTTGCAACTGAATTTGCAGGTTTAGCACTCGCTCAACCAGCAATGACATCAGCATGTGGTCCAGGTTTAACTTTGGGGTTGAAACTAGAACACGGAGCATTAGGAATGATCTCATATAACAAACCAGACTGAGCATAAATCAAATCCAGTTTCTACACCCTAAAAATGGCTTGTTCCTCATTTTGCACTCTGGATGTAGAAACATCCTTCACTATATATGGCAATAACGACTTCAGGAACCATTTGAGGAGGAATTCTGGTGGTATAAAGGCTTTAATCAACCTCTTCCATCTACGCCACTCTTGGATGTGGTCTGAGATATGTGTGGCTTTATCCTGCCGAAATGTCGACAAGAGTTCAGTACCAACGTCATAACGCACTGGTATTGGTTAAGAAAAGTCATCGCTAGGTCATCAAACAAAGTGAATGCCCCCCTAGGTAGCTCTATATACCATTCCGCGGCAAGCCCTATCAAGGTGCATTGAAACAGCCTTAAATGGATTGATTCCTAGTGTAAGGAATTCTAAGAGCACCATAGGTGAAAGGTAGTAACATGTTCGCTTGAATCCTCTCCTAGTTTTCCCTCAAATTTGGGTATATTCAAGGGAAGCTTAGTAGGGACAGCCGACCAAGCCGGGTCATGAGCTACAGGATCGTTCGTCAATCTTGACAAGTCAGGAAGATTCAGCGTTGCGAGGAAAGAGAGCCTAGGATGATTAGGTCGATGGACCACTCCCTGATAGTTCTGATTCACATAGGTCTGATTACCATAACCACCATGGCCTTGGCCATGGTGCCCTCCTCCTATTTGACCTGTATAGGGTGGCATGGAAGCACCATAGTGTGGTGTACCTTGACTATTCGGAGCTACAAAGCCGTAACTTGGAGAGTAAGTGGGTTGTTGATACCCGCACCCATAAGGTGAAGAACCCTGTCCATACTACGTCCCATAATAGGGTCCATAAGTCATCGCATGAGATGTGCAATGAGACACTCCGTAAGTAGGAATATACACTCTGGAAGTAGGAATATACATTCCAAATGTAGGAATATGACCTCTATAAGTATGACCATGACCTCCTGAAATAGCAGGCAGTGCATGTACCTGAGACACAACTGGTCTAGTAACCGCAGTACGGACATGACCTATAGCAACGTTTCGGCCCAAAGGACCACGTAAATAAGGTGGAGGGTGAACATTCGAAGAACTAGGGACAGAGGATGAAGGGATCTGTGTAATTATGGATGTGCTATTCCCTATAGTCACTCGTCTCAGATCTAGTATCCTAATAGGATCACTAACCCTAGACCTAGGAGGAATATGTGATGTAGCTTCCACTGCCAGGATGGAAGGTGCAATGTGACTTGTGCTCCCAAACCTCTCCGCATGGTAAGGAATGAGAGTGCCCCCAGGCATAGTGTTAGGCTCAAAATCAAATTTGACATGGAATGCCAAATCATGTGTGGAAAAACCAAACATACCATAACTACCATAACTAGTGCTCGCGGGTTCAAAATGAGTCTCATCATCCTCTGGCATTCCATACCGGCGATGCGTCAATGGGGAATCAACCCTAGAGTAAGTAGGTCTATCATGAAAGGCTCCTATCTCAGAAATCACAGGACCTAACTCAGTCAAGTCGGGTGAAGGATCATAGTTAGGATTAAACTCCCCATCTTCCACATGAATGGGAGAAGGTGGTTCAGGAATACCTTCTATATGGTCTCCCATGGTGTGTGAATAAATGTGCGAAGTAGTTCGCCTGGACTGTCTATTTCTCTCTCCCAAAGGAGGAGGAGATGTAGAAGGAAAAAGTCTTGCTAAACAACAAGAACGGCGAGGAGCCGTACCCGAATCCACAATGACGCAAAAGATATAAAAGACTCTCTATCTACGCAAACCCTAGGCAAGCTAATGTGCATAGAGCAATCACCAAGAAAATATAAATCCAAACACAAGCAATCAAGGGTAGGATAAGTGAGATCCTGAATGAAGCAGGTATGTCTCTCCTAGGAGAGGCTTGAGACTCCCATACACAACAAGAAGAGGTACGTAACCAATTATTGTGGCCCTCAGCTTCAACGCGTAAAGCGACTGTGCTGTTTGACCCCAACCTGGTCGGGACACCCACAGAATAACCCCTGCAAAGTACCCCCTCGATATCCTAGGTAAGGCCACTAAGGTCACCTCAATATAATCAATGCTCAGGCGGACAGTCGCAGGTGGGATTGACCATATGGGCAGGGTAGCAAATATTGAAACTCTCTAAAGAGCCCCCAGATACGAATACAATCCTAGAAATATCTTCAGTGCTACTCAGTTATGACTAGGGGTCATCCCAATCAATAACCACTCACACAGCCTCGTGCTTAACTCCCTTTTGAGAGGAGGATCCTGAGAAACATTGGTTATATCAAGGAATTTCACACACTCACCTAGACAGACACATACATGTTGTTGTTTAGTGGTCTTGGATAATTTACTCACAATGAACTATTCCAAGACCCTAAAACCTAATCTTGTTGGTGAACCCTATTAAATAAAATAGTGTAGTTCATTTTAATTTAAGCGTTGATTTTAATTGGCTTTATTACTCAAAAGAGGTATATGGCCGTGCAACTAATGGTGTTATAACACAATAAGAAACAAAATGCACACCTAACAATCAATGCAAATGCATTGTGTCCATGAAAAACAGGGTATGTTTCTACGTGGAATGCACAATTTTCTTCAAATGATAAATGCAAGCTTTCCTATATGAAATCCTGACTAATACTCCAAAGCAAATCTAGTGCAAGTACTATGCAAAATGCAAAATGCAATGCATGATGATAAGCAAATATTTTTGGATTTTTTGAAATAAAAATGAGATATAAAAGCAAAAGAATGTCCCTACAACCCCCAGACTCTGCAAGCACACTCAAGAAGCACTCAAGAAAAGTACTAAGGTAAAAGAAATCTAATGCACTAATCCCAAAACAAAAAATCGAAAATGCAATGACAAGAACATTCTTCAAAAAAAAAATTTACCCTAAAAAAAAACGTCTCTGGTCAGAAATAGAGGTGTATACAGACTCTAGCAGTGTCAAAGGAGACTCAACAATCATCAAAATTCACCCAGCAACCCTCCAACTTCATCTAGAAGGAAAAACTAAGGGCATATGCGACTGTTCACAGTAAACCCGCCTGTGTACGCGGAAATAGCAGTGAAACCTGCGTATATACGCGACTATGAAATAAAAACTCGCGTATAGGAAGAAAGGTGCATAAAAATAAAGGAAAACAGGCAAGCTGAGACAAACTTCACACCAATCAGACACCAGCAGGAAAACATGCCCCCAGACTCGAGACAGAAACAAGAAAAAAAGAGCAATTCAAAGTCATTGAATGCCGATAGAAAACCCCCAAAGGACAACTACTAGGAACTCCCCAGCGGAGTCGCCAATTCTATTACGGAGAGAAATTCCTATGGCTTGGGGTACCAGAAATCAATCCTTTCCAATATGCAATAGAATTTAAATATCTAACACTAAAGGATCAGACCTCGTACCTTATTCCGAACGGTTGAAGTAGATCCCCAATGAGCTTTCCAACTTCAGCTTGAATTGATAAATCACTTCCTCAACAACAAGTAAACAAGACAAACATACTATATATATTGGTGTTAGATCTATTCTAGCATATATAATCAACAATGTATAAGCATTTGAAACCATCCATGGATAAAATATTCATTCAAACATACATTATTGGACAGGAAAATATATTTCTATTAATATAAAATCATAGATTACAATGGATACAACTTTTTTCGGCACGTCTGCGAATCGAAGAAACTGAATCCCCTACTTGGGCCTCCACCACCTCAATCCTCCATCTCTTGATAGCAAGCTCACAAGAAAAAGGTAAGCTTGGGAAGAACACAAAATTTCTCCAAGGGACAAAGGGATGCAGACTCAAGAACAAGTTTTGGAAACAATGGACTATAGTTTCTTTGCTCTCAATTATCTCTTATGCCTTCAATGTACCAAAGAATTCCTTATATAGATTTTCAAAGGGGTAATGAAAGGTCGAATCCGAGCGATCTCAAGGCATATGGAAGGCTAGGAGTCAAGTGAGTCAGATCCATGTCAAGGAAAACTCCAAAAGGATTTGGATTATGCACACATCCCGATGTACACAGTTTTAGGGGTCAAACCCGCTTATATACGCGATTATAGGTTTAAAAGTTGCGTGTATTAATTTTCACATGTTTTTAAGGATGGTCAAGGAAACATCAAAGGACAAAAAATGGTCCAAGGGGTCTAAGGAGTCTGCAGAGGGACAGGGGAAGGCCATACAAGTGTGATTCACCTAGAGTGGTAAAATCAGCTATAACGTCGGCCCAAGGTCTTCAATCCAAACCGCGCAAAAGGTATGAATCTTAACCATGTGAATAAAGGACTTGAAGTCGAACATGGAGGAAACTGTTTGATTACCAGACAATAATGAGAACCGTTAACAAACATGAGGGAAACCACCATTAATAAAAATGGTCCCTAAGGTACCTAGTACATTCTAACAAGTGTGGTTACAAGGAATTCAAGTCGAACACTTGAAGAATCCATCGAGTAGGAGACATTAAGGTATTCCCACTACCCAATAGCAAGGGAAAATTTCCACTGATGACTACAATCCCCAAGGTACTATCATAAAACTCCAAATCTCATCCCCAGAGCAAGATGTGTTGTAGTCGATAGGAAGAGATCCTTGGATGGAAAGCATTAAGGCATCCTTCATCATCCAACACAAGGTAAGTCAAAGACTAATTGGATTTGGAATTGATATTGAATTTCACGACAAGGAACGTCGAAGACATGATGTAATGAACTGATACCGGGGAATGGACGACACAAAAGGTCAAGGAAACTGCAGAATGGCCGACAAAGGTTTAATCCTTGAACAATGAGCATGACACAAAAGGTGACTTAGGTAGATTTTAACATGAAATAACCAACGACACAAATCTGCAATGTAGGAGACATTGACAGATTCCCCATATAATTGGAAAAGAGACCAAATGGAGGAGTAAGAAACTCAATATTGGGATAAGGTCAAATTACTAGGACCCAACTCTTGATAGACACAAAACCGGTGCTTTGTTCAAGGAAACAAGACTTGCTTCCATGATGTAAAAAACATGTGAATGAACTTCCCTTCCCCTCTTTCTTGTAAAGGTTTAACGAGTCCAAG
>LPNX010587786.1:53163-116183 GCA_001517045.1 Pseudotsuga menziesii
TGAAAAGATCGAAGAAAAGACAGAAGAATGCTTGATAAAGCACTGATTCGTGGATTTTACGAGCCCGAACTAGTACATGCTCGATAGTGTTTTCATAGTTTAGAGAGTCTGAAAACTCTAAAGAAGACTCCAGGGGGGTCCTTTTTCATCCAATTTAGTCTCCTGAGGCCGAAAAAGTATAAAACAAACCACAGAAGAACTCTCTTAGCTTCCGAAGAAGTAAGGTGCACCTTTTTCGTACTTAGTCAGGAAGGTTCGAAAAAGGTTAAATTACCACCTACCCAATGCTCCTTCAAAAGCACCATAGTGCCTGAGTTTTACGAGTGTGAAGGAAGGCAAGATCACTTAGAAAGATCCATTTGATTATGAGAAATGGGGCTTACAACAGTAAAGTCGATGCTTTGTTCTTTAGGGTTTAACGAGCATGACAAAGACATAAAGTACACTCAGAATATTTTTCATGTTTTGGTCTAGAGCACGAAAAAGAGAAAACTAATCTCATACCGGGGGTTCCTTTTTCGTAATTTTAGTCCCTTAGGTCCGAAAAAGTGATAAACATATGCCTGAGAATACTCTTCTCAATTCTGAAGAAAAGAGAGTGTTCTTTTCTCATATTATTCCACATGGTCCGAGAAAGTGATAACCTACCACCAATGTGGATGCCCGTTCACATATTCTTAATGAGCCTGAACAGACAAGTTTACTCAGCAGTCAAGTCTATTTTGAGGAGTTAGACCTGGGCCTAAAGAAACTCAATATATTTCTCCTGAAGTTTTAACGGGTCTAGAAAAGTCAACTCATGGCCTCCTTACTATTTTTAACGAGTTCGAAGGAGAGCAGAAAGAATGATCTAAATGCGAGGAGACAAGTGTCAAGGGAAAGAGAAACTAGTTCTAAGCGCGAGGAACAAACCTATGCATAATGCAAGGAACATGAGTAGGATAAATACACTCAAGGAATGTCTCCTTAAGGTAAAGGGTGTCAATTTGCAAAGGAAAAATGATACAAGGCTGAGCGATAATGAGAGCAAAGATGAGGGCTTAAACAACGAGCTAAAAGTGTGGAAGTTGGCATCAGGCTTGTAAGCGCAAGCAGGGCACATGGAAATGCATTTACAGCTCGAACAACAAGACAATTCTAGTAAATAGTTGTGAATCCAACTAAGAATCATGTCTCCAATAAACAACAACATCATGATCGTATTCAGAAGAAAAGATCCAATGCGGGTCACTTTGGCAGAAACACATGCGACTTTGCTATCTTCTATAAAAAGTAAATTCAAGGAAGAATCGACTGAAGAAGATTCTATAGAACCAAGGCTCGAGAGTTTATAATTAGTAAGATCAACCTCAGAAGGAAATAAAATATCAATACGAGAGATAGAGTTTGCAAGAACAAACGCAATATCACGGGAGTTGAAAAATTCATAAGAAAAATCCAACTCATCAGATCACTAACTTGCTGTTCAAAGGAAGAGTCAAAAGACTCAACAAGACCAAAAGAAGGAGATCGATCAACAGAAAGATCAGGTTTACTAGGAAAATCAGGGTTAGACTTAGTCACAACTAAACCAACATCCAAGAGAAGATCAGACTGTATCAAATACTCTAGGAAGACTTCATTTGAAGGAAGGAGATCATCCGATATAGGACACATGTCTAAAATTTCAAATGGATCAACAGAGTGGAGAGAAGGCTCCACAGTCTATATAGGATGACTCACCTGGTCAACTGCTAGCACCAAGTCCCAAGAAGGTAAGCATGAAAATAGAGGCTGCTTCTCAGTAGCAATTGAACACAAAGGACATGAGGCCACATAGCTCACCTGTGGTGGGGTAGTGTCCATAGAAACACTAGGAATTAATAAAGGAAAAACCTAGTCTCTAGTTGGGTCAGGAGAAGGATCAAGAAAATCCAACTGATCGATAGTGACAATTTCTTCACCATGATTAAAGTACATCACACAAAAGAATGTTGACACCACAGCTTGCATGGCATAGACATAATCAAGTCCAAGGAGCATATTGAATTCCAAGGGGTCTTCTATCACCATGAAGTGAACTAAGACATTCTTCCCACCCAAAGTAACAGGTGTTTGAGTAAGAATTCCCAAGGCTATACAAGTTCTTCTATCAAACGCCAGTAATTGACTAGTAGTCAACACAAGGCTGGTGGATCCCATGCCTCAACAAGCACGAGAAAACAAGATACTAACTGAGGCTTCTTCATCAACAATACAATGAGCAATCATGTAAGGTTCAACTTTGACCTTTATCTGGAAAGGTGCATCAGAAGGAAGGCGTGGCTCAAGTAGGCTATCCCAATCAAAGGAAGCAATCTGATAGCTTGGTGGGGGTTGATCCAAAACGAGTTCAGTGCCCCCTTGTTCAGTAAGTTCTGAACTGGCAGTGAAGAAAATGTGACTAGCAGACACTTCACTCTCCAAAGGAAGAGTGGGATTGATCGACAATGGAATCGATTCAACCGCTTCGTGAAAGTCACTCTCCGAAGGGAGAGTGGGATTGACCAAAGATGACATTGGTTCAATCACATTAGGATCACTCTCCAAAAGAAGAGTGGGATCAACCAAAGCTGAGATTGGTTCAACCACTTGATCAACCAAAGGTTGAGTAGGTTGTTGAGAAACGATAGGTTGTTCAGAAGAAGGAAATTCTTGAGTCTTGGACCACACTCTTCGCACCTCTGTGATAGCAGGGCACTGGTGAGTAAGATGATCTCCCTCACATAGCTTACAAGGGAACTTAAGTTTGCACTTCGAATGACCAGTTTTCTCAACGGTGTCATCATGACTAGCAATGGCTGACTGTTTTATCTCAACATGACCTACATAGGTTGAGATTTATCCCCCAGCATGACCACCAGAGGCTGGGTGATTGGGTCCAACCTAACTAAGAGAGGTTGGTTGTTGAAAATCTTCAAGATGTTCAAAAATGGGATGACCATGAAACCAAACTCTTTGCACCTCTGTGATAGAAGGGAATTTATAAGTAAGGTGGTCTCCCCACAAAGCTTACAAGGAAACGTGGGCTTGTGTTTTGAATGGGTAGTCTTTTCAATAGTGTCAACATGACTCACAGTGGTGGACAGATTGTCTTCAGCGTGAACCACAGAGGCTGAGAGACTGCCCCCAAGATGACATGTAGAGGCTGAGAGACTGGGTCCAATATGACCTGCAAAGGTTGGACAGGAACCACCAGCATGAACAATAGAGGCTGAATGGTTAGGATCAACATGCTTTGTAGTGGTTGAGTGTGTTCCCAGAGCATGAACCACAGAGGCTGGGTGGATGGATCCAACATGACTTGCAGATGTTGGATGGGGAGGTTCAACTTGAACATCAGAGGTTGAATGGGTGCACTCAGCATGAACTACAGTGGCTGAGTGACTGGATCCGACATGACCTGGAAAGGTTGGAAGGATCCCACCAGCATGATCAACATAGGCTAGATGGTGAAGATCAACTTGACTTGTAGAGGTTGAGTGCTTAGATCAAACATGACTTGCAGAGGTTGGATAGGTGCCCCCAGCATGAACTGTAGATGCTAGGTGGTGAGTTTCAACTTGACTTGCATAGGTTGAATAGGTGCCCCCTTGCTTATGTGCCTTCTTCCTATTCCTCCTTCTTTTACTCCTTTTAGACTGTTGGTTACTAGTATCAGTACTTTCACCGCATGAGGTAGAAGGAGGAGGAGAATAAACTACAGGTGAAGGGGAAGCAATGTTTTGATGCCCTTGATATAAGGAGCTTACTTGAGAAGCATCAAGAGCATTCAGGAAAGTTGGAGTGGAAAACAACCACACCGGTAGCCCTAGGGTGAATCCAGTAGATTCAAGGTGGCCATCAAAGGAACACCAACATTCCCTATGAGAGGAATAGTACAAGGAGTTCCTAGCATGGGGATCTCTTGGTTGGTGTTCAAAGGGGTGTTATCCATAGTTTCAAACTAGGAGACAAAGTCTGAGCTTGATAGGAAACCAAAATTACAAAGCACACACCTAAAGGCACACTAAGTACAGACAAACCACACAACACTCACTAAAAATCCTAAAGCCAAACAGACAAACAGGTATAAGATATGATTTCCAGAAGAAAGTTGATAGACAGTTACTTGGCATCCCTGTAGAGGTTCTTAGGCACAAGCGGAGGAATCACCCAACGCCCTCCCACGCCTTCTACTAGGGTTACCTTCCAAGCCCGTCCAAGGTCAACTAGAAATAGCCTTCCAGTGTACCTGTGTATGAAACCTAGATGTTAAAGGGACTAAAGGCTACCTTAACTTTACTGACAGTCTGGGGGGACAGTCGCAAGCCTGGTTCGTACAGATGGGTAGGGTAGCAAATCCTGAAACTCTGTCTAAGATAGAATCCCCAGATGCGCAAAAACCCTGGTCTATGCTTTGACAAGGAATCAGAGGGTTATCTCCTTAGTCCAAGTGTCCATGCGGCCTCGTGCTTAACTCCCATTTGAGAGGAGCTTCCCAGATACAATCAACGTAGAAAAGGGTTTACCTATTGATTGGCCAACTACGTCTGAAATTTTAACACTTGTGGGGAGTTTAAACTCCCTATCCCACAAGTCTATCCTGAGCTAGTTGGTGTATGACCCTATAAATAAAATTTACTAATAATTTTTAAATTATATCATTTATTTTAAGGGTTTTTTTAGTCAGAGGGTAAATGGCGTGAAACTTATGTGGTTTTTTTACTCAAAGTTGAAACCAAATGACTAAGCAAAGAGAAATGAAATGCAAACAACAAAAACTATTCTCTCTCTTTTTCAAATAGAAACTTGAAAGCCACAAAAGAACAATTCTTTCTATTTTTTATTTTTTCAAAAACAATTATATGCCATGCATTCTAGACTAAATACCTAATCTACATGCATATAAAGCAAACATGTTTTTTTGTCTTTTTATTTTATAAATGCAAAAGAAAAATTACCTACAAAGCAAAGTATGCAGATAACAAGAACAAAGCAAAAGGAACTTTGCTATACAACCACCAAACAAACTCTAGAACGCCCTAAAGTTAGTATAAACCCTACTTGGAAGGAAGGCTTCCATAAAAGACAAGTCAACTATTTTGGCATGGTGAAGTTAACCAACAAAAGAAGAAGGAAACAAACACCAACAAGCTTCTGAACTCAGACAAAGTTCATTAACAAAGGCTGACTAGAAACATAAGCCAAAAATAATGCCAAGCAAAGGAGGTGGGGGGGAAGAGCAAAGAACAAACCCTAATGCTATAAAAAGGCTTACCACATAGATAAAGAACAACCAAAAGGGATGACACTAACTCCCTGGAGTCATGCACCTGCAAAGGACCCCAAAAAACCTACCAAACAACCTTCAAACAGAAGAAAACCCACAAAAGAGGAAAAAACATTGTTTAAAGGGACATATGTGAGTTTCACTACTGACAGGTCATGTGTCATACGCAGGTTGACAATACAGAAAGTCGTGTGTACAAGCACACACAATTTGTACCATTGACAATTCATCTATCATACATGGGTTGACAACATAGAAATTCGTGTGTACTAAACAAGACACGCGACTGTTCAGTATGCAACTTGCGTATGGGTGGAAAAAATCCCCAAAAAGGTCAACAAATACCTTAGGAAGGCAGGGGAAGTGTGCTATTAGACTTAGAAGGTATTCCTAAGTGGCAAGAAAGACCTAAAACTTCACAAAAGGTTGAAATAAATACAGAGAAACCCCAAACAAACAAGGCTCTCCCCAGTGGAGTCTCCAGTTCTGTTGTAAAGGAAAGTTTCCTATGGATAGGGTTTAAGAGGCCATCAATGTACTGGGGTTGAAAGGTGGATGCAAATGGTTCTGTAGGAAAATATAAACAATATTCAAAGATTAGAATGGTTCATACCTTAACAAACGAAGGTTGATCCAAGCAGTCCTTCAATCCTCTTCTTTCTTCTCTTGCTCCTCTTGCTCCAAGAGACCTGCAAAATGAATTATACCTTCCTCAAACCAATATGACCACATATAAAGCAATGATAATCCAATAAACATGAAATAATGATCTGACTAACATCATCATATGATCATAAACAAATATTCAATCAAACATTGAACAATAATTTGGGAAGAAGAAGGACATTACATCTTTATTAATCTTGAAAACAAGTACAAGTATACCTTCTCTTCAATATCGGCACCTCACAAAACCTTGATCTGGTTCTGCTACTTCTCTTCTCCAAGGAACTCAGCCTCCAAGCTCTGGAACACAAGGAGATAGCTTCTAGGGAAAAGGTGTGGGCAAAGAGAGTCTCGGTTCCTCCAGCATAACCATGCAAAAATTCCAGTCTTCTCTCATGGACCTCCCTACCTCTATTTATATGCTTAATTAAGAGTTAGGGTCGAAGACAAAGTAGTTACAACTGAAGGAGTCAGTTGCATAACTACCCAAACTACCCAAATTTCAAAATACGTATTTTTTTAACATTTTCAGGAGGCATACGTGGGTTGCAAAGACAACAGTCGCGTACACGAGGAGGTATACGTGGGTTCTAATGCAAAAATTCATGTATTTAAGGTGTACGTGACTATTATATATAGCAACTCGCGTACGTACACGGGTTTCCTTAAGGAAATTCGCGTACACATCAAAAAATCATTTTTAGGGTATTTCTGAGCATTTTCAGACTTTGGTGTCTTCTTGAAAGTTTTAGCTAACTGAAATACATTTCCAACAGTGTAGAGATGAGGTCAAATGAATTTATAGAACTCAATATATGTGTCCTCCAAGTTAGGTGTTTTTTCAGTGACTTTCATGAAGTGTCGTCATGGAAGTGTCGACATGCGACAGAATCATGGGAAAGTGGTCACAGGAAGAGATGTGTCATTTTGAGCTATAACAGCAGGTGTGTAGTTTCATATTCTCCGTAAGGCCTTGTATGGAAATGTTTCTGGGAACCATCATTCTTCGGACATTGTCCAAAACATCTAGGTCAAGGTCCTTTAACCATCCTTTTGTTAGATAAGTCTCGGGAATGGGTAGCTTATAGGCCTGAGCTATATAAGTTGGGATATAAACAGCATAACCCTATCCTTCAATATTTGAGAAAATCATTTTTGTTACATCATCCCTCGGGAGGATCTAGCCTATTAATTCTACACATGGAAAAAGTTCTAGTCACGTGGAAACCTTCATGATTTTTGACCTCTCTATATTGGCATATATTGGTAAATACTCTAATCGTGTATCTGGGATGCTTTGATTTGTGATCATTCAGTAGATTCCCCCCGCTTGTACTCAGGTTCAACGCCCATCTCTGGTCAACAATTGGTGACTAACTAGATGACACAAATCTCTGGTCAACCAACTTTTAAACAAAAACTGTTTTAAAGTATCCTGTTAAAACAAACTTTACCAAATTTCTTTAAGATGCCCAGATTTTCTAAAATGCAAGATTTATAAACTTTAACATTGATTATGGTCCAATAGGATAGGGGGAACCAAGCTTTCAAAGTCTTGACAACTCTTCTGAGGTCAAGATATGAAGTTCATTTTACTTCTGCTTTCGGACTACTTCCAACTTTATGGTCCAATAGGATAGGGGGAACCAGGATTTCAAAGTCTCAACAACTATTATGAGGCCAACATATGAAGTTCATTTTACTTCTACTTTTGGACTGCTTCCAACTTAGAAACCACAGGATTGTAACAGGGTATGAACAGATATATTTGTTTGTTCCTCATTCCCATGCCTTTTGCATTCTTTCGATTCTTTTGGACTTTTGTCCTTTTGAGTCTTCCCGGATTTCTTTCTTCATTGCAAATTTTATTTAGGTTCTTCCATCCATAATGTCATTTTGTGTGGGAGATATTTTGATTTCAGCTCACGGACCAAGAAGAACCTTTGAGCAATCTTATCCAACTAATTTTATTCAATATGTATTTTGATGTATGCTTTCTTTTTGGGATATTTGACTCTTTTGGCCTTTTGGCTTTCATTTGTGGCATGCGATTATTTTAAATACCATACAACTATTCTTCCTTCTTTCTTTCCATGGGTGTTTTGTTGTTAGCTTCCTAGGACATACTTTAGTGTGAAGTGAATGGAGCCTCAAAATAGTATTCTGGAATTTTTTGACCTTAGTTATTTTACAGGGATTAAACAGGACTTCATTGTCTTCAAAATCTATTCAAATAGTCTACCAATCTTAAAGGATCCTTAGGCATGATATATGTACAAATATCATGTAGTCCTTCAGTCAAAAGATTTTCAGTCTATCTATAATTCTAATGAACTCCAATTCCAAAGGTCATGCTAATTTGTAGAAACCATCAAGTAAATAAAACAAACTACAAGAAATCGGACTCTAAGAAATCAAAGTGAAAATAAAGCAGAACTAATCTAAGGAAAACAAGACTAAAACAAATCAAAGGTTTATTTATGTATAAAGAAAAATCAAACAGCATTAAGAAAAATACGGTTGGAGAACTAAACCATTGACTGGCAAGTTCTCTTCCCACCGCTGTAAATATCGTAATTTATAGGTTGAGGGGCCTAACTTCTCTGTAATCTGAAAAGGGCCTATCCATAATTGCTGAAATTTAGTGTGTTTTCCCTTTTCATCATGCTTGTGATCCCATTTAAGAACCAAATCACCCACTTTAAATTCATTCTTTCTGGCTTTGTGCTTATCGAACCATCTTTTCAATATTTCCTGCTGGTGCTTAAACCTCTCAATCAACTTGGATCTAGACTCTTCCAACTTTAGCAGAGTATTGATTCGGATTTGCAGGACCTCATTATCAGTTCCTCTAGAGGCTTGATCTAGTTGAGAGGAAGGAAACAAGATATTGGGAGGAAGGATGGCTTCTTTCCTATAGACTAGAGTATAGGGTGACACACCTAAGGAATTCTTGGGTGTGACTCGATCATCCCAAAGTGCATTAGGAATAGCTATGTGCCAACTTCTTTGATTTTCTATGACTGTTTTCTTCAAAATCCTAATGATATTTTTATTTGTAGATTCTACTAGACCATTACCATGTGGATAGTATTTCGCAGAATAATGTAACTTAATCCCTTTCTCATTTTCAAATGCAGTCATTATAATAGATGAAAAATAAGAAGCATTATAAAAAACCAGGGAAATTGGAACCCCAAACCTAGTCATAATATGATCTTGCAAGAAGTCCATAACTGCATCTTCATTCACTTTTCGCAATGGGATGGCCTCTACCCATTTGGTGAAGTAGTCTATTGCTGTCAAGATGTACTTGTGCTGCAATGAAGAATTTGGATTTATCTCTCCAATAATATCAATCCCCCATTGCTTGAATGGCTCGGAAATAATAACTGGCTTTAATGGTCCTGCTGCCTTTGATTGTCTTCCGCCGCTTCTTTGACAAGTATCAAATTTCCTAACATAAGCATGAGCATCCTTGAAGAAAGTCAGACAATAATACCCAGCTCTCAAAATCTTATGTGCTGTAGTATCTCCTGAGAAATGACATCCAGCAGGGCCATCATGTAGCTCTCTAACAACTTTAGCTGCATCTTCACGTTCCAAGCATCTGAGAAAAACTCCATCATAGTTTTTTCTAAACAGAACTCCCTCAATAATCTGATATGAGGCTGAATTTAAGCGTAACACTCTCCTCTGCTTGGAATTCCAGTGCTCAAGCAAGTATCCATGTTGAAGATAATGAACCAGGTCTCTGTACCAGGATTTTGGAGCTGTAAATAAAGGACATACATCAACCATGTGTAACTCAGCTTCATTCTTCCAATCATTATCTTGATTGTTCTGACCCTCAATCATCAATTTGCAGAGCCCTTGCCCATTGACTATGGTCTTTGGTTTGAATTCTAATTCATATTCTTGTAAGGCTGTTACCCAGTTACCTCTTTGTTATCCTAACTATTTCTGTATGAAAAGAGATCGGACAGCTGGGTGTGGAACTATCACTTTGGTACGATTCTTCAGTATATATGATCTGAATTGCTTCATCGCATTAAAAAATGCATAAGCTTGCTTATCAACTGTGGGGTAATTCAATTCATCCCCTTGTAGCTAGTGATCATAAACGATATGGGGTACTCATCTCCCCGTTCTTCTTTTTGTGTAAGCACTGATACTAATGAATTATCAGAAGCGAAAGTGTACAAGATGATGTCTTTTTCAAATTTGGGACTTTTAAGGGATGGTGCATGAGCTATTGATGTTTTGATCTTGTTAAATGCACCTTTCTCTGAACCAGTCCACTTGAATTGTACACTTTTCTTGACCATTTGTTGCAAAGGTTTGACTATCTGAGCAAAATATCGCACAAACCTTTGCACAAAATTTATTGTCCCCATAAAAGGTTGCATGCCCTTTTTATTATGGGGTAAATCGATCTGTTCTATTGCTATAATCATCTCTAGGTCTATTGAGATCCTTTTCTTGGAAATTATGTGACCCAATACCTTTCCTTCTGTAACAGCGAACACACATTTCTTTGGATTTAAAGAAAATTCCATACTTTCGACAGCGTTCGAAAATCTGTTTTAAATGAAATGCATGTTCTTCTCTTTTCTTAGAAAATATCATGACATAATCCAAGTACACCACTACACTTCAGACAATCATCCACAGAAATCTATGTCCATAGACCTTTGGAAATTTTCTCCAGCATTAATGAGTCCAAAGGGAATTCTTCTGTATGCAAAATTCCCCCACTTAGCTCTGAAAGTGGTCTTCAGTCTATCTTCTTCCACTACTAACACTTGGTTGTAGCCTGAGAATCCATCTAACAGAGAAAACAACTTAGAGCCCAAGACCATCTGTAATATCTTCTCCATGGGTGGGACAGGGTAATTGTCTTTATCAGATGCAAGGTTTAAATTTCTGAAATCAACACAGAGTCTAATCTCTCCAAATTTATTTCGTACTGGAACCAAATTTGAAACCCATTCTGAATGTCTAACCTTTAATATGATCTTGGAATCAAGAAGCTTCTTCACCTCACTTTGAATTAGAGGTTCTAGTTTGGGGTGCATCTTCCTCAGAGGCTGTTGGAAAGGCCTGACTCCAACTTTGATTGGAATGACATGTTGTATAATTTTGGTGTCATAGGTTTTGAGGTCTTCATATGTCCAAGTGAAGACATATTTGTATTGTCTAAACAAGCTGATGAATTTGTTCCTTTACCTGAGTGAAAAACACTTCCCCAGGTTCACATATTTCAGTTTAGCCTCTGATCCCATATTTATCATCTCGAATTGTAAAGACAAACTGTGTGTCTTAACATTTGTTGGTCTTCTAAACTTGTTGTCTAGATCGAACATTTGTTCTAACATTCTGACCCCTTTAGGAATGAAATTTCCATTCTGGAGGCTTGCTTGATGTTCTTCATCATCTATTATGGCTCCTTTGAAGGTTTCATCATTCGTTAGACATTCTAAAATTTGTTTATCATCATCAAACACCCTCAGATTGTTGATATTGTCTAGAATGGAAGGCCTAAAAAGCAATTCAATTGAACATCTGTTATTCGTGGGTACTAGCCTTGCAACTGAAGTAGCTAACAGGTCAGTTGTTGCATTCTTTAAGCTAGGAATTGAAATAATATTAAATTCATCAAATTTTGTTAGTAAATCCCATACTTCATTTTGATAAACCTTCAAATGTGGCGATATGAAATGAATTGTATTTCAGACTTGTTTAACAATGATTTTAGAATCTCCATACACTTTTAGATTTTTTACTTTCAAATCCATTTCCTTTTTTAGTCCCTGTACTAATGATTTGTACTCGGTTGTATTATTAGTGCACTCAAATTCTAATCTATAGGAAAGGAAATATTTATTTTTTTTCGGGATCCATCAAGACACAGTCGGCTTCTGATCCTTCTAGGGTTTTGGAACCATCAAAATAAAGAATCCAAAATTTTTCTACCCCTACTGAATTAGAAATACTATCTACATCTGAGACTAAATCTAGTATATTACAATCAATCTTATTAGCCCATGAAAACTAAAGGAGATCGGGTTGGGTATCTGACGTGTCACTGGCTTCTTCAGCATGATAATTTCCTGATTCAAGATCAAGGAAATAGTTCCCCAAAACAGAGTTAACTGGTTCATTCTTCCCCTCCAACTGTGTTACGTCATGTTTCATCTAAGGTTCCCTCAAAACCTTTATCTGATTCTGGCAATCTTTGTAGGGCAAACACAAATGTAACCAGTCAGAAGCAAAATAACCATCTAGTTCCACCAACTAGTCCTAGCTCAAAAATAGCCCATAGGCGTCTGGGATGTCTGCTACCACAATGTCTATATACTGGAAAACCCTCTCATCTGCTGACAAACATATCAGGACATCCTCCATTTCTCCTACCACTTTAACTGTAGTCCTATCTAATTGGAAAACTTGACCTATAGTCGCCTTGGGTTGACCATTTATCTGCTTGCAGAATGAAAGCGGCATGACATTCATTGATGCTCTAGATTCTACCAAACAGTTATGTACATTGAAATTGAAAAATTTCAAAAGTAAATAGGAACGTAGGTGTTCTATATTTATACTCCCCCACCACACTTTCCTCACCAATTTCTTCCTCAGACTAGTCATCATTTTGTTGTTTCATAATAGGTGTCTCAAGCGCTTTCAACAACTTTTCCTTTTGTTGGGGTAAGTTACACATTTCAAAAAAAGAGATGTTTTCCTTAGTCTTTTTAATCTCTTCTACTATGTTGTATCCCATTTCATGCTCGGTGGAATTATTCTTGACATTTTCAACTTTGTTTTCTGCAGACTTCAAAGGCATACTGACTACCTTGGGATTCTGACTCGTGATGACAAACTATGGTATATTAATGGTGTGAGTATTATTTTTTATCTTTTTCGTGTTCTCCTAAAGTTTCTTTATTTTGGGCATTATCGTGTTATCCTATTTCAATGGTCCCTAACTCCTTGTTGTAACATTTGTTTCTGATATTTTTTCTTCCTCAGTGAGTCCTTCATCCTCTATACTAAACATGGATACACAATCCCATAAAACCATAGTATCTTCTTCTTGTGTCTCTGTTGGTTCATGAACCTTCTATCCTTCATCCACAATATCTGTTAAATTGGGATCTAGTAACTAATTCATCACTAAAGTAATAGAATTTATCCACTGCGGCCAGTTTCTTTCAGAGTGAGGCTGCTGATGGAATGTACAGAAATTTTCCATTCCCACTTCAGTTAAGTTCATAGTTGAGGGAGTATGAGAGGAAGGTTTGGATGGACCACTGTCATATCTCTTTTTCTAATAAGGTTTGAATTTATTATTGGTCTCATTTTCCTTTTCCAGGTCAATTATTCTATTTGAAAGTTTTTGCACCATTTTTACCACTCTATCTAATTCCTATGACCGCTCATCTTTAGGCTTAGTGTGACAACAAATGTTTTCTATTTCCAAAAGTTTTTTCCTCTGATGGTGCAGGATATTTGTCTATACTTTCCATTTCGGCCTCCACTTTCTCAGCTTCCTCATATGTTTCCACTAAGGTGGGCTTAACTAATATTTTGACAAACATAGCTATCTTAGGACCAAGAGCTGAAGTGTAATACTCAATTAAAGTGTTCTCAATAGGTTTTATAGTTGCATCAAAATTATTCAAATGGGTAGCAAACCTCTGATTGAAATTATGCACCCTCTCTTTCTTTTCCTTTCTAAGGGAAAGCAACTCTTTCATTAAAGCAGCAGTAGTTCTTAGAGTTCCATACTTGTTTCTAAACAATCTCTCAAAGGTTTTCTAGTTGGGGATTGAGTTTTCCTGTAGGGAAAAATAACATGAGGCTGCTTTACCCTTGAGAGTATGAGGGAATAATCTATAGACTGCGTCTTCATGCTCTGCTACTTGTGGACCTTCTAAAGCTAGATAAAAACTTTGCAAATGATCATCCACAAAAATACCTTCATTTGGTTCAAACTTGGGCAATGATTTATCAAAATTATGAGGCATGGCATGTAATGAAGGGGTAAGGTTTAGAGGGGATATAGCCCTCCAAGAAGGTGGTGGAGGAGGCTAATTTGCATTCACATTTTCCATGATTCTAGGTGGAGATTGACGTGGAGATTAGACAGGGGTTCGAAAAGGTGAGTAGTGAGGGGACTCTGGTCCTAACTAATTTAAAGGTTTTATAATATCTTGCAGGGTTGTTTCTACCAGCTCTTCAAATTATTCCATTAACACTAAATCCTCATGATAAGGACGTTATTTCTTACAAAATTCTCTTCTAGGAAAGGCAGGAATAATGGGCAATCCCACAATCTTCTTTGCATATGCCCTTGTCATTCTCCTTAGATCATCAACCACCTCGTTATCAATAGGGTAGAGATACTCTGTAACTTTTTCTTCAAGACTGGATCTCTTAGGGAAACTGATTTCAGAACTGTGACCGGTGGAGTGTTCTCGAGAAAACGAATTTCCTCAGCCAGCCATGCACTAGTGGCCCTCCTTCTAGCACCACAAAACTGTTGAGGCATGGAAAATCCTAGGTAACAATAGTAGGGATTCTCCCAAATAAATGTTCCCAATTAGCTCGTTATTGTTTGATATGGGGAATCCGTCTGGTTTACGGTCCGACTACCGTAATTCAAGTAATGGTTTAAGCTTGCTTTTATCGGACGTTGCAGCCCGGTCCAACATTTGAGTATATTTTTTTTAGTTTTATTTTATATATGATATGCAAGTGCCTAGTCTAAGTGCAAACGATAGAGACAACAAAGAGTTCACAATGTGATGCGCAGGTTCTTACCTCTCGTCTTATTACCCATTTTTGCTTCTAAATCACAAATAAATAACAACTATGCTAAGCTAGCTAATTCTATCTAACCTATCCCTAGCGAACAAGATTATATTTAATGGTGAGTAATGTATTGTAAAACATGCATAAAGAATAGTACAGATAGTTGTTCATAATTCAAAATACATGAATACATGTAGAAAGATAAACATAGAGATAGCTCTTTGTTAGTTAAAAAAATTCATTACTCAATATACTGCGTAAGTTTCATAAAAATAACAGAAAATCATTAATAACATGGAAGTAATTCATAAGTCGGAACGATCTCATAGTTCATAGAATAAGCTGAAACAGAAATAATTCGACATTCAAACAATCTACAACATGCATTTGAAATTTCACAGCTCCTTCTCTAGCAGAAAATATGGCTTTCTGTATTATAAAAGGAAATAGTTCTTCTTACAACAAAATTCACAAAAGATAGCATGGAAAAAGCCCATTCTCCCTCTACTTTACCTATACTTATACAAATTTAAAATAGCTCTTGAGTTGCCCCAACCTTTTGGGCTTCCTCGACTCTTCCATTACAAAAATATTGTCTTTTAGTGCATTACTAAAAAGAATAAATACAAAATTGTATAATCTTTTGCTGGTGAATAAGACAAAACTCAAATGGGCCCAGCTGGTGTCTTAATAAAAACACCCCATGCTTGTGCTTCTTCACTGATGATCCGATATTCTGCAGGCTCCAATACACGTACTGCCACTTCATTCTTTGAAAGTTGAGACTCGATTTCCTTCACCTTAGGTACATTTTGACTCAAAGATTCTTCTAACAGGATCTCGTGGGCTAAAGCTTGGATAATCTAGATCCTGATGTCTTCTTCACTAACAACTTCGAGATTGGATATACTATCTTCTCCCTTTTGTAGCCTCTCTTGCAAGTTCTTCATATGTTCTTCCTTGACTGGGAAATATTGATCTGGGACACCTGCTAGAATCATGCACTGATTGTGAACAAGAAGTATGCCTTTGTAAAATTCAGCACACTTCTCAATAGTTTTCTCAATGGCTGTGTTTAATCTAACCGCTGTTCTACACCCAAAATTCAATATGGCTACCTCCATCTTAAGAATTCCTATAGATTTATGAAGTATATTAGCTGGAAAGGTTGAATGGGTTTGTATCCATGTTAACTGATTTTTTACAAGCTCAACCACCTTTGATAATCTTCTCCAGAATTTTGATGAGCTGAGTGCTAGCTCTTTCAATCTGACCTCAATCTGTTTAACTCTCTACATCTCTCCTGCAAGGCTAAGCAAAACTTGATTTATCTCCTTTTGCAGCATCGAAGATTGATTCTGGAAAGGAGTGATGTCCATTTGCTTCTCCTTCACCACTTGAAGTTGTTCTCACAGTAAAGGATTCTGAGCTTCTAGCTCCTCTATTCTGTTGTTCGCTTCCTCTCCTTTATTTTCTCCTTCAACAATTTGCTTCTCAAGATATTTCTTTTCTCCTTCAATAATACTTATTGATAATGTTATCACTCCAGGAAACTCCTCTAGGTTGTAGCTCGAGGATGCCTGGTAACTTAAAAAAAAAATTAGGGTTTTCTGATATGGATCAAGTCAGGTGACCTATATAACCTCCCACTCTCAAGACATGCATGAATCTCACTCAATTACAAGGCTTTTAGTTACAACTTGTTTAGTAGTTTGACAATAAGGTGCGGGAATGGAGAACTCAACAAGCTGGCAGACTTACATACAAAACAGATGCATATAAATGGCTAAATCCTGACTAGGATGGTACTTATAAATCAAATCACATTAACTCACCAATAGAATGACAACTATTAGCTATTAATCAACTTGAAAATCACCTAAATGCACATTCAGGCATAAGTACAGTAAAGATAGAGATGATGGCTGAACAACTCATAACAAAAGAGCTCATAATTAGAATAAACAAGATGAGATGCTTGACAATAGAATAGGCTTACAAATCCCCGAAGTCAAACCTTTATTATAAAATCAATCATGGGCTTTATAGCCTTCTACAAAAATGACATATCTTGAAACTTCGATCTGTTTTCACAAAAAATACTCGGAAGTGATAGTTTTTTCAGATTAGGGTTTCAAACCCTTGCTAACTATTTGTCTATCTATTATGAAGATCTAGTTCACTGAGCGAACTTTTAATAATTGAAGTGGTCACTGATAATCACCACTACTGGTTTAGTGTAAAATTTCCGCCAACAGCAAGTGTCTCGATGTTTAACTGAAGTGACCTTTCTTGTTTAATCCGCCATAATTTTCTACCTTGTCGTCGTGGTTGCCGATCAGAAGCGCTGACCTCTAACCGTCAGCACCCCAAGCCTTAATGCTGCCACAGTGTCAGTGCCTCAAATGACTAATCTTCTCAGCATCGACGATCGGAACCCCAATACTGAATGTATCAGAGCTTTCAACCGCTAGCTTGTCGGTGATCGAAAGCTGTACTCACTAATGCATTGAAAACTCAAAGATGAATGCTGCCGCAATGTCGGAGGTTCCAACGACTAATATTCTCAGCATCGGCGATTGGAGGCTCTGTCTTCTAGCCCGTCGACACCTTACACCGAAACGCTGCCGCTATTTCAGAGGTGAAATGAACTAATTTTATCGCTATCGGAATGATTTTTGTCATTGCTTGGAGGCCTTGTCCGTTGCCTTACCGCCACTGCCGAGATGCTTAGCTTTAAACTCGCTGATCCCTAGTCCTTAGTTCTTCCGATCGTCAATGATTTTCTATTGTGGCGGAACCCGTAGTCAGTCTGTCTCCCACCGTTGTGGCTCCTTAGTGAACTATTGTGTCGACAGTTAGTGTTTTCAAGTTTCGACGTGAAGTCCTTAGTTCTTTTGATCGCCGATGATTTTCTATTTTGGTGGAACTCGTAGTCAGTCTTTCTTCCGCTGTTGCGGCTCCTTAGTGCAATGCGTAATCCTTAGTTCTTCCGATCGCCGATGATTTTGTATTGTGGCGGAACCCGTAGTCAGTTTGTTTCTCGCCGTTGTGGCTCCTTAGTGAACTATCATGCTGATGGTTTATTAAACAATGGTTCCTATTTATGATACGTGACTTCGGTGGAATTTAGTGCTTTATATCACCTACATTACGGAACCTTTCATCTTTGGCTCGCCGATACTTAGTCCTTAGAACCTCTGATCGCCGAATTTTTCATCTGATCATGGAAGCTGTAGTCCCTATGTCTATCAATGGCTAATGAGATGTTCTGATCCTCGTCCAAGCCACTAAAAACTACAACTTGTGAAATTTTCATAAAAAATAGAGGCTTTCAAACTGTCAATGATATTCATATCCCTCATTGCATGAATTAGATTCTTCATACTATCAAAATAAATTATTTTGGGAGATAAAAGATAATACCAGGGCATTCTTGTCAGATTGTAGAGTAGGGCATGCCTCCTTTGTCTTCTCAATCTCATTGAGAATATACTCATGCTTCCTCTTCATACTTTGTCCTTCACCTCCTTATTTCTTCGAAGTTTCCTTCATTTGAAAAACATTCTTATTATATTGTTTTAGATCAGTCATAATTTTATCCACATTATCTTCATTAGCAAGGGCTGAGGCTACACCTGCTCTTGCCAGAAGTCTTGGATCCTTGTCAATCCCGTGAACAATTGTTTTCTCAGTCACCATGACTCATTGCTTTTCCCTGGTGTCCACTTTCTTCTCAATTCTCATGACAATTATTTTCTTTTTCTTGTCATAAAAATGGTATTTAAATCGGCCACCTCCTGCTCTTCAGGTGGGATAAAAGGGATTAGTTCAATCCCTAATTTCGAAACTAAATCTCCCATGGCTGTGCTGCTAGATGGAACAGATGATCCCAACATATCATCATAAGATTGAGTCTGCTCCAAAATTAAATGATCTTTTTTTTCTTATTCTTTTCTCTGTAACTCTTCAGCTACTCTTTCTTCCTGGTCCCTTTCTCTATCAGCTGCTTCCAGTCTTAACCTTTCATCCTTTTCCTACCTTTTCTGAGCCTCTTCTTCTTGATTCTTTTTCACATCTTCTTCTTCTGCTAACCTTTTCTCGACTTCTTCTTTGGATCTTCTTTTCTGAGCTTTTTCTTCTGCTAACCATTGTTCTGCTTCTTGCGATAGTTGCCTCCTCTTCCCTTTTCTTCGCAGCTTCATATTCTTGCTTCTTTTTCTGTTCAACAGCTTTTCCCTTGCCACCTATGGTCGTTATATTTTGTTTGAATCTTTTCCTAAGGGCTGTCATATTTCAGGCATTGCAGAATATTTCCTCATTTTTATCCCAGTAGTTTGTGTACTCAAAATGTACTCCTACAGCTGCACAATAGTTAGAAACCTTATCTTCAGAATCATTTCGATGAAAGCTCATCTCCCCAAAGTGAAAGTACTCTAACTCCTTTATAAATTCTAGGGCACTCTTCACCTTGGAGAATTTGTAACTACCCACATAGAACGAGAGTGGAGTGTATACGGCCTTCTTCTGATAAAAAAGGAAGTGCCCAATCCTGTCAATGTAAATCTCCCTCACTACTTCCTTATAAACAACATAATTCGTGGCATATATTGGTAACAGAGAAGGGGCCCTTGTCCCACCAAACATCCTTAAGTATAGGCCTTCCTCTGTCAGGTAATAATGACCATTATCTTGTACAATCTTCAATGCTTCTCCAAACATGCATTCACACTTGGCAAGAAAGATTAATCTGTATAGTGGCATTATGAAATCCTCACAAATACTCTTCTAATGATTGAAATACTTATATTCCCAAAACAACTGATATGCAGAGTAGACCGGAGTTTTGGTCTTATCCCATTAGCACTTTAGAGCTGGGAATGACTGTGTGCACATAATACAATCGATCAGAAAAGAGCTCATATAGAACTCTGACTTGTTTTGTGAGACTCCTCCCAATGCTACGCTTATGCATGAGGACAAACTATTAGATAATATATTGGCCCAGTTAAAAATGGTGCCTTGAGTGGCCACAAAGAAAATCACGGGTACCCACTGGTAGGGATTATTTTAAGGAACCATACTTATTTAAAAGTGTATAAATGTTGGCGAATCTTACCAATTCTTAAAACACCAACTATAAAATGTTTGGCAATATTTTTCAAAAAATATTTTAATTTCCAAGGATTTTATATCGTTTATATAATAAATTGGCGATTTTTAGGGTGGAAAAAGTTTAACCCATCAAAATTGGGCAAAAAAGGGCTTCAAAAATTGCAAACTTGGCGAACTTTTTTTTGGAGAAAACCCTCTAAAAATAGCCCATGGGATAAATTTTGCCCCTAAAATTATCCATAGTGCCCAGCTCAGCTTGTAATTCTTTCCATTTTCTCTTCCAAAGATCCTGTTCAACATTAATGCTATCAATCTATGAGTGCACAGGTGTGTAGTTTCATATTCCTCGAAAGGCCTTGTACGGAATTTTTTTTCAAGAACCATCATTCTTCGGACACTGTGCAAAACATCTAGGTCAAGGTACTTTAACCATCCTTATGTTAGATAAGTCTAGGGAATGGGTAGCTTATAGGCCTCAGCTAAATAAGCTATGCTATACGCAGCATAACCCTGTCCCTTAGTATTTGACAAAATCATTTTTGTTACATCAGCCCTCAGGAGGATCCAGCCTATTACTTATGCACATGGAAAAAGTTTTGGTCACGTGGAAACCTTCATGATTGTTGACCTCTCTATATTGGTATATATCGGTAAATCCTCTAATCATGTATCTGGGATGCTTCGATTGGTTATCATTCGGTATATTTCCCCCCACTTGTACTCAGGTTCAATGCCCGTGATAGCCTTGGTATCTTCATATATAACTTCAACTCGCATTATAATCTCTATTTTTTTATCCTCGTCCGTGGATTCCACCTTATTCTTTTGTTTATGAGGCATATTGCTATATGAATGATGAGGCTATTTTGATCATACGACAGTATGTTAGATTCAATCTATTCCAAAATATATAACTGCAATTGATACATCCTACCATATGTTAATGTAATTGTAACTTCAGATTGTATTCACTTATATTTCTCATCTATTGTAACCCTATGTTTATTCCGGGATGTTCTTGTGTCATGTCATGCCCCGATGTTTTGATCGAGAGAATCAATAATGCAAACAAGTCATGTCAAGTCATTGTGGGTAACCCTCCTATTGTCTAAGGGTTAAAGTCCTCGCAGTTCCAGGGAACTAGGGTTATTAAACTATCCTAGTGAGGTCGGCCCTAGTAGGGTTTTAGTCATGTCGAGATTAGTATAAATAGAGAGCTAGAATCTCTATTTAGCACACATCTCATACACACTCAAGTGTAGCGCATAGTTGAGGAAGAGAAAGACATTGGGGCAAGAGGAAAGAGCTTACTGCTGTCGGGAGATTGTCTTACTGTTTTTGGGTTTCAATTTGGTGTTGATTCTATCTCAGAGGAAGTTGCGGGGTTTTATCCATTTATGGTTTCCCCAAGGAAAAACATTGTGTTCATTTTATATTGTGTTTGATTGTTGTGCTTGTTGTTCTCTCAGTTTAAATATCCTAATGATATGCTAACTTAATGTTGAAAAAATAACATGGTATCAGAGCTAACCTGAGAAGAAGACACTATGCAGCTGCGGAAACTAGGGCTTCCTATTTTGTGGATCTCTCTCCACATATTTTCAGCAAAAGTAGGGTGGAACAACTCTCCTCCCTAGGCCGCATATTTCTGTCGAAGAAGAATCCAATTCTGAGGTTTTTTAGTTTTGGACCCGACACTGCTGCTGGAAATTAGGGCTTTTCACAGAAGAGGAATTTTTCAGTGAGCCCAGGTATGGATTGATCTCCTCCCCAAAATCAAATTTAGGGATCAATTTCAAAGCATTTGGTTGGACAGAACTCTGGGAAAACCAAAACCCTAATCTGCTCCTGAACCAGTACTGCAGGATTTCAGCTTCAAATCCAAATCCGACATCTTGACCTAGTAAGATCTAAATATTTTGTATTTCCATTTGAGGTTCTCAGTTAAGATGTCTCATCATACCAAGCTTGATGAAAATCTTGAGGGAGCTTATAAATTTTGAGCTTGGAAGTATAGGATCTCCCTGGTCCTGGAAGAAAATGAGTTGGACTCCTACATCCAGGAGGAGGTTCTAGTTCCAGAGGGAGATGAGGCCAAGGCCTTACATAAGAAGAAGTTGGTTATGGAAAAGAGGATCATTGTAGATTCTATCAAGAATCACCTCATTCCACAGGTGTCCTCCCTCAAGACACCTAAAGCCATGTTTGATTCCTTAACCAAATTGTTTGAAGGGAAGAACATCAATCGGAAGATGACTCTAAGGAAACAGTTGAAGAATGTCAAGATCCAAAATGAGGAGACCATCCAATCATACTTCACAAGGGTCTCCCAGATCAAAGAACAACTAGAAGCTATAGATGAAGAAGTGGAGAATGTATAAATTGTGATGACAACATTGAATGGCCTCCCTAGGTCATGGGATTCTTTCATCCAGGGAATCTGTGCTAGGAAGAAGTTGGTCAAGTTCAGCAGACTATGGGAAGAATTCTCTCAAGAAAAGGCTCGGATAGTAGCTCGAGAAGAAAAGATGGGAAATGAAGATCAAGCTCTCACAGTACACTCAAGGAAAGGAAGAAGGCAAAAGCATCATCACCAAGGTAAGCATTTTCATCAGAAAGGTTCATCTAAACTCAGATGTTATACATGTGATGAAATAGGACACTTTGCTAGAAAACAGGGATAATTTTAGGGGCGAAATTTATCCCATGGGATATTTTTAGGGGTTTTTCTCCAAAAAAAGATTCACCATTTTGCATTTTTTGAAGCCCTATTTCACCCAATTTTGATGGGGTAAACTTTTTTCACCCTAAAAATAGCCAAATTATTATATAAACGATATAAAATACTTGGAAATTATAATATTTTTGAAAAATATTGCCAAACATTTTATAGTTGACGTTTTAAGAATTGGTAAGATTCGCCAACATTTATACACTTTTAAATAAGTATGGTTCCTTAAAATCATCCCTGCTAGAAAATGTCCCATGAATAAGAATGGATCCAAGAAGAAGAAGAACTCCAAAAGAAAACATCATGCTCACACTGCTTCATCCTTTGAGAAACTATCTGAACATAATTCACCCCATAAGGTGAAGCTAGGAGATGACTACCAATATCCAATAAAAGGTAGTGGTGAATCCTCCTACAATCTAGACTTTGGAAAGTCTATAAAAATGAAGGATGTTCTATTTGCACCAAGACTCAAGAAGAACCTTCTCTCCATATCTGCACTAGATGCAAAATGCATGAGGGTTGCATTTATAGATGGCCAAGAGGAAAGACTATTGACGATGAAATAATGATTGGAGAACAAGAAGGAGGTTTATACAAGCTGAAGGGCCATTCAGAACAAGCTATGGTCCATGACACAGTAGAGCCAAATGAACTATGGCATAGAAGGCTTGCACATGTGCAATACAAATCACTACCACTTGAAAGCAAAGCTGTTGAAGGTCTTCCAGAAATTCAAGCAAAACATGAAGGGTTCTGCAAAGGATGTGTGAAAGGGAATAAGACAAAGAAGACATTTCCAAGTAGTGAGAGCAAGGTAAAAGGAATCTTAGAAATCATCCAATTCGACGATGTATGCGGTCCAATGTCATCAAGTTCACTAAGTGGGTATGTATACTATGTTTCTTTCATTGATAACTTTTCTAGGAAGACATGGATTTACTTCATGAAAAACAAAGATGAAGTGTTCAGCAAGTTCAAGGAATTCAAAGCCTTGATCAAGAACCACACAAAAAATAAGATCAAGACCTTTCGATCAGATAATGGTGGAGAATTCACATCAAATGAATTCAAAGACTTATGCAAAGAATCAGGGATTAAGAGGGAGTTGTCCACTCCTTACAATCCACAACAAAATGGGGTTGCAGAAAGGAAGAATAGAACTATCATGGAAGCTACAAGAGCAATGCTTCATGATCAGGATCTTCCTATGCATCTATGGGAAGAAGCAGACAGAACAGTGGTGTATGTACAGAACCATACTCCACACAAAATAATCGAGAAGAAGACTTCTGAAGAAGTCTCCTCCGGCAAGAAACCAGAAGTCAGCCATCTCAGAATATTCAGCTGTCCAGTGTACATACACATACCAAAAGAGAAGAGAACAAAACTAGATCCTTCAGGAAAGAAGGGTATATTTGTGGGATACTCTGAAAGCTCGAAGGCTTACAGAATATACTTCCCAGGATACAAGAAGATCGACATCAGCAGGAATGTAACATTTGATGAAGACACATCTTACAACAAATCCAGAAAGAGACCTGCTGAAGAACCTGAAGAATCCGAAGCTCCCATAATTCATGATACAACCATGAATGAAGAAATTCAAGAAGAAGATCGAGAATTTGAAGAACCACAAAGACCTGTAGATCCACCTCAGGAGAAGAATCCTCACAAGAGGAAACTTGCTTGGGTACAAGAACTTTTCCAAGGTGCAAAAAGATATGAGGCTCCAGAAGAAAATCACATAGAAAGAAAGAGAACCAGATATTGCTCCGGATATGTAGCCTTACTATGCGACTTTATCAAAGAAGAACCTTCCAGTTATGAAGAAGCGGCAGAATGAAAAGAATGAAAGGATGCGATGATCAAAGAATATCAATCAATCATGAAGAACGATGTTTAGGATGTTGTCCCAAGACCAGAAGGGAATTCAGTTGTAACTTCCAAATGGATCTACAAGATCAAGCATGCTACGGACGGTAGCATAGAGAAATATAAGGCAAGATTTGTGGCTCATGGCTTCTCATAGAAGGAAGGAATAGACTATGAAGAAACCTTTGTTCTTGTAGCCAGATACACTTCCATCAGATCAGTACTTGCTTTGGCTGCAGTAATGAAATGGAAGATACACCAAATGGATGTCAAGACTACTTTCTTGAATGGTGTAGTGGAAGAGGAAGTGCATGTAGAACAACCACTCGGTTTTGAGACACATGATAGGGAGTCTCATGTGTGCAGACTGAAGAAATCCCTATATGGTTTGAAACAGGCACCTAGGACATGGTACGACAGAATTGACAGCTTTCTATCCAGTTTGGGCTTTACCAAGAGTAAAGCAGATTCCAACCTTTACTACAAGGTTGAAGATGGAAACCCAGTGATGCTTCTACTATATGTAGATGATCTGTTTGTAACAGGTATGGATGGGTTGATTGCTAATACGAAGAGAAAGCTTGCTGCCAACTTTGAAATGAAGGAATTGGGTATGATGCATTATTTTCTAGGTATGGAGGTGTGGAAGAATGCAGATGGAATCTCCCTCGGACAAGGGAAGTATGTAGTAGAGATCCTGAAGAGGTTTGGGATGATGTACTGCAAGGATATGGCCACACCTATGGCATCGAATCTGAAGCTATTGAGCGATACTTCATCAGAGACGGTTGATGCCATGATGTATCATCAGATGATTGGGTCCTTGATGTATCTGACGAACATGAGACCAGACATTTGCTTTGCTGTGAACACCTTGAGCTAGTTCTTGACAGATCCAAGAAATGTTCACTTGATTGCTACAAAGCATATTCTGAGGTACCTAAGGGGTACAATTGATTATGGGCTCAAGTACGAGGCGAATCAAAATATTAACCTAGAGGGTTATGTTGATTCAGATTGGGCAGGTAGTGCCATCGATAGGAAGAGCACTTCAAGGTGTTTCTTCAAAATGGTATTAGGTGTGATCTCTTAGTTTAGTAGGAAGCAATCCCGTGTGGCACTGAGTACAGCTGAAGCAGAGTATGTCGTAGCTTTTTCAGCTAGTTGTGAGGTAGTATGGCTATGGAAGATACTGTCTAATTTATTTGATCTCCAGATGGATGCTACTTGTATACATTGTGACAACCAGAGTTGCGTGAAGTTGTCAGAGAATCCAGTGTTCCATGACAAGTTGAAGCATATTGAGATCAAGTATCACTATATCAGGGATATGGTGCAAAGGGGAGCAGTGAAGCTCCAGTATGTTGCAATGGAGGAATAGATAGCTGATGTATTGACAAAGCCATTGGCTAGGGTGAAGTTTGAGTACTTCAGGGAGAAGCTTGGTGTTATCCAGATCGAGGTTTCCTCCAAGGGAAAGTGATGAGTCCCATAGCCATTCTGACATGGTCAGAGGATTGGTTCCTTCCATGGTCAGATGTAAGGGCTGAGCCATTCTATCATGGTGAGAGGATTGGTTCCTTCCATGTCAGATATGATTGTTGAATACCATTCTTGGAATGGAGGTACCTGGTCAGTTACCAGGAACACCCAGTCTGGGACTAAGAGAGCCATTCTGACGAGTAGGTCAGATGTAAGGGCTGAGCCATTCTGTCATGGTTAAAGGATTAGGTTCCTCCCATGTCAGATGTGAGTGCTGGCCATTCTGTCGAGTAGGACAGATGTAAGGGAAACTGCCATTCTGGGAATGGAGGCACCTGGTCAGTTACCAGGTAGCTCAGTCTGGGACTAGGGGCCATTCTGATATGACTGTAGGATTGGTTCCTACTTGATCAAATGTGAGTGCATGCCCTTCTGAACATGCATGTTGGATTGGTTCCTCGCATGTGTCAGATGTAAGTGCATAGCCTTTTCGAGCATGCATGTTGTATTGGTTCCTCACATGTGTCGAATGTAAGTGCAGAGCCTTTTTGAACATGTATGTTGGATTGGTTCCTCGCATGTGTCAAATATAAGTGTTGATCCTTTTTGAACATGCATGTTGGATTGGTTCCTCTCATGTGTCAAATGTGAGTGCTGGACCTTTCTGACAGGGTTGTGGGATTGGTTCCCACATGGTCAAATGTGAGTGTTGGGCATGCCTTTCTGATATGATTATAGGTTAGTTCCTACATGATCAGATGTAAGTGTTGTGCGAAGACCTACATGCTGGCTAGGCCTACATCCAGCGTGAAAACGGGTTGGCTCTGTAGAACTTCCTATGACGAGAAGAATCATGAGATAGCACCCGTGAAGATTCAGTATTGATGATCCAGCAGAGATGATCCATATCGAGGGAAGATCCAAATCCAGAGATGATGCTCCAGAGATGATCCAGATCAAGGGAAGATCCATATCCAAAGATGATGCTCCACAGATGATCCAGATTGAGGGATGATTCAGATCTAGGAATGATGCTACAGATGATCCAGATCCAGTGATGATGATCCAGATCCAGAGACGAAGATGACTTGAAGACAAAGAATACTTGAAGATGAAGATGACTTGAAGATGCAGATGACGAGAAGACCCAGAGAAGAACACTAGTGATGAAAATTGTGTCGAGAGAATACCTTCCTAGTTAAGAGGGAGTGTTAATGTAATTGTAACTTCGGATTGTATTCACTTGTATTTCTCATCTATTGTAACCCGATGTTTATTCCGGGATTTTCTTGTGTCATGTCATGCCCTGATGTTCCGATCGGGAGAATCAATAATGTAAACAAGTCATGTCAAGTCATTGTGGGTAACCCTCCTATATTGTCTAAGGGTTAAAGTCCCCACAGTTTTGGGGCACTAGGGTTATTAGACTCTCCTAGTGAGGTCGGCCCTAGTAGGGTTTTAGTCATGTCGGTATTAGTATAAATAGAGAGCTGGACTCTCTATTTAGCACACATCTCATACACACTCAAGTGTAGCGCATAGTTGAGGAAGAGAAAGACACTGGGGCAAGAGGAAAGAGCTTATTGTTGTCGGGAGATTGTCTTACTGTTTTTGGGTTTCACTTTGGTGTTGATTCTATCTCAGAGGAAGTTGCGGGGTTTTCTCCATTTATGGTTTCCCCGAGGAAAAACACTATGTTCATTGTCTCTTGAGTTTGATTGTTGTGCTTGTTGTTCTCTCAGTTTAAAGATCCTAATGATATTCTAGCTTAATGTTGAAAAACTAACACCATAAACAGAAACAGTTTTAACCATAAATTTTACCGAATCATCATAGTGCATATTGACCAAAATTTTGTTTCCACCCTAAGACACACTCTCTTGAAGTGAAAAATAAACAGCAGGTTCAAATATTTTTAAGAGGTGGGATGAACTAGGGTCACAGGAAAGTATCCTACTGCATAGGCCCTAAGGCTCCCACCATGGCACCACATCTCTCAAAGCCTACCAACGTCAACACTGTCAATGAGAAAGGAAAACTTGAAGATGCCCAGAAGGAAAAACTTCATGAATAACCAGGTTTTTCACCCTAAATGGAAAATTCCTCCCATGACCCTCCAAAAAATGCCTATTCTGACCGTCCAATGACCGCAATACCACCACCTTCTTATTGATGAAACGAAGGAGTGGTGCAGATGGTGTAACGCTCGTCTGCCCACTGCCCTCCTACTATGAACAATTGTTAGGGAAAACCCCATGGCAAGAGTTGGGAAACAATGGTTGTGTAGCAAAGAAAACCAGAGGCCCTAGTCTCTCAAGAATAACACTTCACAAACCATGTTGACCTCAAAGTCTAAAAAACCCCTGACGAAAACGGGAAAACCTAACCCAACCAAAATGCTACATGCATCGCCAAGCAACAGGACAAATTAACGAGTAAGATCCTATGTGGCTACTGATACGACATGGAAAAACACGATCCTCACTGGCTAGACTTGCTCAGTCGACTGGCAGTTTCGCAGCTTGCAAACGTCCAACAATAATCATGGAAAATCCCCTTACGGGCTTAAACAGGCTTAAACAAGGGTAAGCATAATAAATGTCCTTGGGAAGGAAACCTCATTAGCGCTAAAATCATATTAGAAATGATCCCACGAGAAAACGCGATGGCTTTAGATGGCATAAAGAATGGGCCCGAAGTTAATCGGGTGGCTACAACAATATGCTGCTGAAACGGGACAAAGATCAATCGGTAAGACACACTACTAACACTCGCACCGGCATTGAAAAATCCTTTGGAAAGGATATCGGCTATGCATTACACTGTGCATCTGAAGCATCAGCAAGGAAGTCATCATTAGGCTCTCGGAACACTCAGAAACAACCAACCAAAATGACGTGTAGAAAAAACAAAATCTCTCACAAACATCGGAAAATGAAACAACAAGATGACCCCATGCATTGGAAAGACTTTGGATAATCGACCAAGGAGCATCAAAAAATTCTTTCCGATGCCAAATACCAAGGTACATCCGATGTATCGGGAGGCTTTTGCAAGGATTTTCGAAAGCGTAAGACACAGAGAATCAGCCAGCCTTCAAACAACTCTTTCGATACGTCGGATGAACTTGAAGAGTTCATCCGATACATCGAGTGAAAAAAAGAAATTTTCTTTTGCAAAAACTTAAGTCATGACACAATTCTTGCAAGGTAAAGATAGACTTTCAAAGCTTTTCTAAAACTAGGAAAAGTAGGGGGGCCTAAAAAGTAGAATTTTTTTTGGGGGATGATAGTTGCAGCAGCAACAGTACCCTCCCCGCTAGTCACAGTACTAGCACTATCCATATTAACAATTCTTTCAGGAGAGGAGGCTCTAGACCTTACCTCTGGTGATATTCCTGGTGTGATGTAGTTACGTCCTAATCTTGGTGTCTCCTCAGAATATTCGAATTCTTCTTCTCCTTCAGAAATCGGGTTGTAGTCCTCCTCTTTGTCACAAGACCCTTCGTCCAACTACAACTGAATTTCGTGCTCACTTTCTTCGAACAAGCTAGGATTTCGTCGACCCTCCTCTGTCTTTCATCTTTTCCCTGATCTAAATCCCCCACCACTTCTTAAGACTCCAGCTTCTAGTTCATGTTCTGTACTGCCTAGGAACATCTCATCTCGCCATTTCCCATTTTCTCTGCAGATCATCCATGACATATCCCCTCTCCTTGGATATGTGGCTCAACTACTCAACTACAAGATGCCCTTCTCATAAACTATCATCTGTATCCATGTGCTGATAAATAATAAGTACCTTCTTCGTGGTATTTAATATACCCTTGCAAAATACTGTTGACCCAAAAAACAACAGCTCTAGAGATGGGGTTACTTACACTGGTTATCTCGTGGACCAACTGATCACTCCACTAAACCACTTCTATTCTCTGGAAATTTTTCTGCCTAGTTGCCAATCTTGACAACCACTCGTGCAACACAATAGGTAACTCTGCAAAGAAGATCTCATGAATATCATAATATATGTATCGGTATAACCAGTTCTCTATGCTCAACCGTGATCCCGTGCTCTCTTCTTGTGCAAATGTTAGCGTCTTAGACTCCATCCAATCCTCTATTTCCTTCTTTGTCGGATGCCACAACATTTCCCTCGACTCAAATACTTAATGATCCCGGCAACAGAACCATTTGTTTGGCTAATATTCCTTCTCATCTCAAACCAAGGCTTAGCAACAACACAATACCAACAAAACAACAAAATACATTAACCCGACAGAGCAAGATCAATTGGCAACACCCATGAGGCGGGAGCAGTCTCACCCGAGATATATTAATGTGTAACTTCCAAAACCATGTTTCCGTAGTTAGAGAGGGAATATAGTCCCTTGGTGCACGGCCAAGGTGCTCAACAGAGATGGAGGGATGGAGTCTATTAGTGTGCAAAATAAGTGCAACTATGTGCCACAATCGATACGTGACACAACCTTGTCCTCAAACCACTTAACAACTGGCGCAACTGTGCAGTGCAGCTAATTCCTTAATTATAATTAACAATGTGTGACTTGTATTTTAACTTAGTATATTAACCATGAAATCATACAAAACATGTCACCAAGGCTTTAGACATTCATTCATTTACTGATTGGTAATATTACAACATACATTCAACAACAACTGTAAACAATACAAAGTAAAAAAACATCCACATATATATTCAATATTTAATGACATTCATTCATTTGACACAGGAGATAACGTGGAAACCCATCTGGGAAAAACCACCAAGGTTCTCTTCATCTGGCATGAGAAATATAGGTAGCACCTTGCAGTCTGTGACTTACAAACTGGTCTTAAGATATGTCCATCTGGCTCAATATTCTTGCTCTCATTCTCTCTATTTTATTGCTTCTATCTACTCCTACTTATCCACACACATCCTGGATCGACTCTTCTACTCTACTGTCTATGCACTCAGTTGTAGATCTACGGCTCAATAGCCCTCTACTTCTACTAGACTCCTCTTCTGAGTCAACAGTAAACTTATCAACTTCCTCTAGCTAAATGTCTTAACTACCAAACTGAATCTAACCAAGTCTAACTAAATCTAACAAAACCAACAACCCTTATACAGAGCGGTTTCCTCCTATTTATAGTGTTTACAAGACCGTGCAGGGTTGACTGAGTACAACTCATTTATTACAGATACAAGTAGCTATAAAATAAATTCTATTACATTAATGTCAGACCATACCTAGCTGTAAAATTCTTACACTACATTAACCACAACCTTAACTAGCCACGGAAACGTCTTTCATCCTGTCTATACAGGTCATAACTAGCCACAAAACTTGTCCTTTACCCTTCCATTGGTTCGTCCTTCTACAGTCTTCCTTGACTTTCAATTGTCCAGCCTTTACTCTTCTACCTTCCTCTTCTACCGACTTGGATCTGTCTTTCCTTGTCGTAGTGATCCTCGTCGTAACTTTCTCTGCTCTACGCTCACACTTCTTCCTTTACCTGCTTTTCTTTCGTCATGCACCCTCTTTTCCTCCTGTGCTTGCATGTCAAATTATTCCTTGTGCTATTTTCCTGGCCCAACAAGTCTTAAAGATATCTTCGTCTTTAATTTTGACTTGATGATATCCATATCTCAAGTCTATTTTTGAAAATATCGTCACTCCGTGTATCTGAACAACTAGATCATTAATGCGAGGAAAAGGATACCTATTTTTAATTGTCATTTTATCCAGTTGATGGTAGTCTATACATAGATGTAATGTATCCTCTTTCTTATTAAAAAAAAGGACAGGTGCTCAACAAGGGGATACACTTGGTCTTACATAGTTTTTGTCTATTAATTCTTGCAATTGTAATTTAATTCGTTCAGTTCCAATATGTTCATTCGATAAGGAGCCTTCAAATTAGGTACCACTCTTGGTACTAATTCGATTGTAAAATCCAGATCTATCTTTGGAGGTAATCCTGGAATTTCTTCCCCGAAGGCATTTGATAAATCTTGTAGGATTGAAATATCATCGAATCCTAGCTCATCTTCTTTACCAAACTGTTCATTATTTATAAGTGTACAACAAATACATTATAGCCTTTTCTTACAACCTTTTTCATCTGTAAGGCTGAGATTTGTCTAACATAAATTTTCAGAGGTATTCTTGTGACTGTAATCCTTTTTTTTATCATTTAAACAAGTAAATTTTTTTTAAAGCAGTTTAAAATTACTTGATGTCTTTCTAGCCAATCCATACCTATTAAGAAAACATAAGATGCTATTGGTAACATAATTAACTTGACTTGAGTTTCAAACTGATTCATAAGAAAATTACAGTTTTCAACATAATTAACCACTTTCCTTTTAGTTCTGGTAGCTAACTGGACCAGCCAAGACTTTTCAATTTTTTTCAAAGATAAATTGCATTTTTCCACTATGCTAGGTGATACATAACTTAAACTAGCACTTGAATCAATAAAAATGGAAACATATAGGTTTTGTATCATACCTTGCACTTCCACCATGGAAGTCTGATGATCTACCTGTCGGTTCTCCAAGGCTGCATTTAGTCTGGGCATTTCATTTGCCACATCTCCATCTTTTTCCTCTTCCTGAATGGTATGCACGTTGCTGAAATTCCCTTTTCTGTTCGGACGATATTTGGCATAATGTTGTCCTTGACATTCCCAAAACTTGACAAGTTCTTTATGATCATTATTTTTAACAAAATTGTTAGGCATATCTCTACCTTTTAGTGTTGTAGTATTTTGTGGTGCTTAATTTTTAAAATCTTCTCCTTGATAATTATTTTTGGAGAAGTACCGGGAATTATTTCCAAAACTTTTATTAGAATTACACCCTTTTCTCTTCTGGTCAAAGTGTCTTGTCTTCTTAATCATCAAGTTAGGTAAAATTTCTCTCTTTTTACTCTATTCATAACAAAAATAAGCCTTTCTCATATCCTCCTCAAGGGTTTTTGGTTTATCAAACTCAATTCTATCCTTGAAGCTAGTGGGCAGACAACTTAAAAATATTTGTTTTTTGGGTTTTTCATCAATTATATAAGGTACATATCTTAACAGACTTAGAAATTTGCTACTTAATTCTTCCATTGACGGTGAACCCAATTTTAGTTCATAGAATTCTTTGGCTCGTTCCTCATAGTACTGCTCAGATAAAAACTTCCTTTTAAAATACTTTTTAAAGACTCTCCAGGTTAGGTACTTCTCCTTAAGATTTTGACTTTTTTTATGTCTTGCCACCAGATGTCAGCTTTTCTGGTTAAGTTGTAGATAGCCCTCTGGTCTTTCAGTCTATCAGATTAGTTATAAATCTGGAAATATTTCTTCATTCCTGACAGTGTAAGCTATCTACCTGACCATTTGCATCGAGGCCCACTCAACATCGTTCAGTAATAGCTTACTCTGTTAGAACCTTTCATCCTCCTGAATACACCACCCTTATCATAGCAGCTTTTCTTACCTGCTCAATCCATGTTTTGTTTCAGCTTACCATTTAGCAAGTCTATTACTTTTCCCAAGGTTCATTTGAGTCGAGTCCCTGCCCAATTTGGGAAGAAAAACCTACTCGAAAACAAGCTAAAGTCCAAATTTTGTGGCCCAGATATGATCTCCAGCAGTGTCATGCCAAAGCTATAGACATTGGCCTTGGCAGTAATGGGCATCTGCGTTCCTACAAGATGACTTAAACAATGAGTCATTGTCTTTTGTGAATGAGAATTTCAACTTCCATGTCGATTGTATCAATCAAAAAATCTCCATAATTTGCAACGGCTCTCTTTTCAATCCTCGTAAAAAATTCATTCACCATATGCTCATCCGACCCCAAGAGAGTTGCCACAAGATTCTCAAACAGGGCTTTGTAAAAGTTACTTATTCTTCCAAGCATCTCCTTTTCTCCTTCTCTAACCTCCATCGATGGATGCAAAGGAAACCCACTCAAAAGCCTCATGTTCTCTATTTCAAACAATTGCTCAGTCTCCACGATGCTTTGCAGCTCTGCCATACTTGGACTGTAGACAAGAATGTTGAATGAGTCCAGTTTCTCTTTCTCAATCAAACCCTGCTAGCCGAAATCGATCGCATATATACTGAATAAATATTCAAACTTATATTTGAGATTTATTATATTCATATTGACATATCTATTGTTATACCTTGTTCACTAGTTCCTCAAACACAGCTTCCAAGTGAAGAGTGCAAGATCCCAATCCGCCTGGTTCCTTTATGTCACCAGAATTTGTTCCTTTATGTCACCAGAATTACAAGCCAAGAGCACTATGAACATGCAACCTCTGGAAAGAATGATACAAAGTCTTGTCTGAATTGGTTGAGATAAGCTTCTAACAATGATACAGTTTCCAAAGCTTTCCATATAAATGACAAAAACTTATTTGAAAGCCACCTTTAATATTTAATAAAATCTATTGAACAAGAATGAGGAATGTAAATTTATTATCTTTATTAATTCACTTATTTTTCAAAGATTTTGGAGATACTTGTCTTTCGGTAGAAGTTAAAATAAAAACATAATCTATGTTTTATGTATTGAGTCTCAAAAAGTCTCAAGAGTATAGGTTATTATTCTAGACGATGTGCTGCAACAAATTAATCATTCATTTCCTGCAATTGGATCACGAATTTTTGGTTGGCCTGTAATTTAAATACGTTGACTTAATATTTGGTTTGTTTGTAATAATTTCAGTTTCAACTATTAAATATAATCATTCCAGGATAGCATGATACCTTAAAAACCTATTTGGCAGAAAATAAATGAAGAGTCACAAGTAATTAGAGGATCTCATGGCCTTTGGTGGAACTAAGAACTTGCAAAAACTGCAGGATATAATGGCCTTATATGGAACTAAAAAACAACATGAATTATTGATAGGGTAACGGGTGCATAGGATTTGATGGGTTCCTGATAAGGAAAACGATTTCTTAGGCTTGTTCTGATAATTCCGTGGAGTTTCTTCATAGTTAACATTTTGAAAAGTAAACATGCAATCAATTAAGAAAACATTTCGTATACAATATGAAGTAAATAACAAACCGGTAATTGGACATTAATATAAAATCTGTAACACTTCCCAACAAAAAATTGATCTCTGAACATCATCTATATTATGTGATTTGAGCATTAATGTACCCTTGTTTTTAGTAGCAGTCGATTGGCATACTCCATCAGAAACGCGCTATCTATTTCCCTCGCTCCCATGACAGATTTCACATTCTTGTAGATCGAATGCTCCAGAACAGGCTTGATGGACAGAACCATCTTTAACTGCATAAGAATCATTGCAATAAAATGGGTTATAGTCTGTTAATAACTTGAAACGATAAGATCAGTGAGAACTGATCAGATTCAAGCATGCCTGGAGGTAATTACCTAGATAGACGAATTGTATACCTAGCTTGAATCCATGTTTCCACCCTTCATGCAAAGTACACTCTCCAGAGGTTTGACCACGGTTTGACAGTCTCCATTGGATAGATGAAGACAAAAGCATTGTTTGGAAAATACTCAGCAATACTCTAAAATGTGAGAGTTGAATGCAAGGTGAAGGTTCAACAATGAATATTTATAGCAAACCAATAGACTATTGAGTTAATGTACTTGTCTAAATTAATAAGATTCCCAATTTAGACTTCAGCGTGCGCTCGAGTAGGTTGTTCATCCCAATCTGGGAAGGGACTCAAAATGGACATACTGGATGGCAAGTTGAAACAAAACATGGATTTCATAGTTGAGAAGAGCTGCCATGATAAAGCGAGTGGTGCATAGATTGTGCAGGTGAGAAGAGTTGGGATGATAAAGCATGATGCATTCAGGAGGGCGACAGAAGGCTAACAGAGTAAGCTATCACTAGATGACGTCGGGTGGGCCCCAGTGAAAATAATTGAGTAGATAGCTTACTCCATTCCTAGCAGCCAAGCCTCGGCTTCTTCACCTTTTTCTACTTCTCCATTGAACATGGGAGCCTTTATTTTTTTAAATTCCCCAGAAATTTCTTCATAAGGTTTATACTTCCTTTTTCTAGGTTTACGGTCGCTTTCACTACTTTCACTTGTGTACTTGTACCTTCCCCTATGTGACCTTGCATTAACTTCTGAAAAGGATTCACTATCACAATATTTTTCTTTCTTTCCCATATGTTCGTAGGACACTGTTTCAGAATCAGTTTCATAAACATTTATTTTATCTTTTCTTTTGTTATGTATTTTTTCTAATAACGTCTGATTCAGTTCCATAATTCTTTCATTATCTATTTTTACAGTTTGTATTTCATCTTTTAACTCTTCAACTATTTGTAGTAACTCGGAAGGTGGGTTACTCAGTTCTACATAAATATTGTCTGGATTGTTGTGCTGAGATCTATTTTCACAGATGCTTCAACATGTTCCATTTTCCTACAAAACAAATTTTATATTTATGTATAGAATTAAAAACAAAATCAATATATTTTTGTTCTTGTTTGTATGTGAGTGAGACAATCAGGCCTAGTGTTTGGAAGCTCACTCTGATACCACATGTAACATCCCTAAAATTTGAAAATAATTTTTTTTATTTACTATATGTAACTTTATAATTTCTTAAGGAATAAATCCATGAGATGTGTGTTTAGTGTTTCAATGAGCATGTTTATTTTTACAACAGTATGTCGATACATTATCATTTATTCTAGTTGATATTATCTTGTTGCTGATACTATTTTTTTTAAACTCTGTTGGTTGCAATATTGTAAAATTTGTTCTCACTTTCCAGTTTTTTGTCTTACCTATGCACTAGAAGAGGAAAAGGGTCACATGTCTTACTTAGCATATAAGGCTAACGCAATTACCTTCATTTCTCTTTGTGCAGGTGAATGAGATCATACCCTATGTTCTCTTGCTATAGATCACAATTCTAAACTCCAAGGCCTCCACATCCAGAGCATAAAGTGGGATAACAAGGGTTGTAAATAAACCTACAAACTAACCAAGTTCTAAACCAAATTTTATACTATTGTTACTCCACTTTACTATATACTAAGTCATAAATCAAATACTTCATCATGAGGACATTAAGCAAATGTGCTTAGACTGAATTGATACAATGGTTGATTAAATCAAAAACAATGATGAATGAAAAGATTTGAAAAGGTTGTGTATTTAATGCTCTCAAATACATGCCATGTGATAGTCATAGTTGTACCAGCTAACAACCAAAATTCATAAAGAGAAACCCTAGGGGCTTATGGCACCTCGATGAATGTATTTTCCTTCTCAATGAAGCTTTTTTTGGCTTTCAATGTTTCCATTTGTGTTGTACAGGAATAAACACCTTATAACCGAAGGTCTGGGGTTACCAACATACTCATGAAACTTGCAGGAAATCAACTCTAGAGTGCAGTAAAGGAAACAGGAGGATAGAAAAGACTCACCCGATACATGACAGTTGATCCTAGCTTGTCCTCTTCTGCTCTGCTTCTCCTCCAAATCCTTCAGGGATACTTCTCCTTCACCTGTCAAGAGTCAATATTCCAAATACAAGATGATTCATATATATAAACAGGTTAGATAAATCATATATAGAATGCTGAAACATAAGTATTTATCACACCACAATATATGAGATACATTCAAGACACATATGGAAGAAGGATTCTCTTTATTAACAATAATGAAATAGTTCAGATTACAACCCAACGCCTGAGACAAGGACTCCTCTGCAACCAAAGGATTCTGAGTTCCACTGCTCCAAAGACTTCTGTATAAACTCCACTAGCATAACTTTGCTCTCCAAGTGTATGTGATTAACACCCTCCCCAAGGCCTGTATTTATACTTGGCGAAATAAGGCAGTTTTGAAGGTTGAGGAGGTTGAGACAGTTAAGCTGATTAAGGTTAAGTGCTTAACTAATATCAAGTAATTGTGTGTTTTTATTTTTAATGTCAAAGGGACATGTACGCGGGTATCAATACTGGCAACTCGCGTATGAAACGTGAGTTGCTCTAAGGGTAACCCATGTACACATATGTACGCGAGATGCAACAACCGATACTCACATACAACACGTGAGTTGCATATAAGAAGAGTCGCGTACAAGACTTGACATATTTAAAAGGAAAAAAATAACCAGCTGGATGGATGATGAATGTAGTTCTTAATAAGCCCATCTATAGTGTTTTGGGCAACCCTCAATCCATAAATGTCCTTTTGTGTGCCAACATGAGGAATGTCGGCACTCGGACGAAGAGGTGCCATTCAAGTGGATAACAATTTGACATATGTAGACTTTGGTTGCCCGATTGGTTTGTTTTCTAGATTCAAAACCAAGGTGGAGGAGCCGAGGTTCTCGATCTTCAACACCTGTTAACTATGTCTGAAAACAAATCGCTTGTTGGTGAGGTTCCACACCCTCGGAACTGTGACACCTGTGTTGCTTCAGTGATGGTTTCGAACAGAGAAAATAGGTAAGATCTTCCTTCTATAATCTCAATATGTCTTTTTCTTTTGATAAGATATAGTTTATAAGTCATTGTTTTTACCTTAAAATGTGTATGCACAGGAGTTATCCCAATAGTTCTTTGCAATGAAAAGAGTTTTGGATGCTCGCCAAGAGGGTTTTATAACCCAGTAATATTTGTGACCTTTCCCTTCATGGATTTGTGGTTAAAAATTTGTGACTTGCGATGTATTTTCCCCATATCTTTGGTGCTTCATCTCTGTGCCTATTCTTCTGTGTGAAAGGGATAAATTTCCCTCATGAACTTGATACTGTAAGGGATTTCCATCGCTTGTGGAGTGATAGGGACTATGCCACTTTTATAAACAACAATGTTTAACATGTATCTAAAGCAGTCCTACTACTTGTTTTGATAATGTAAAGGTTTTCTTTAAAATGTAAGAACTTGTGCAGGCTTTTACATAAATCCATGTTTACTATGTCAATATTGTTTTTTCATCAATGTGACTAAGTACATTTTTGCAATAGATGTACTCTTATTTGATTATCAGTCCTCTTTATTTTCGTTTTACAATAAAAAAGAACAAAGTGGCTGTGAGGCTGTATGGATTAGCCGTTATCTGTGGAGTCTTGATGACTATGCCACACTGGTTTTGTGACAGGGTTTTCATAAAAGGTGTTCATGATAACTAATGTGATTCTAGTACTTTTTGTTCCTGGTATAGTAAAGAATTATTTAAATCATACGGACCCGTGAGGGTTTTAAGGTTTACATTACCCATACTTATGTTTTGGTTACAACAGTACTGTAGCTTTGTTTTGTTGTCATAGCATGCAGCTATGGAGGTTCTAAAACAATGTTCCAAATGCTATTTAAATTTACTCTGTGTTGGTTATTTGTTAATTTTAAGACTCAGTCAAAGTTTGCAGATTTACTTGTGATGTATAACTCAATGGTAAAATAGATTTTACAGTTTTGTTGTTCTTTTTCTTATAAAAACCCTAATGTGGTTGTGAGTCCTTTAGAAGACTGTAAATTAATATGACCGTGAGACCTTCATTCTATCAACTGAATTTATTGCTTCCTCAGTGGATAATACGGGTGTTTAAAGCAAAAGAGTTAAGCCCTAAGGTTGTTTGTAATTTTCTTTTGTAAGTAATTATATTGTAGATGACACTACCAATTCGAATTACAACCTGTAACCAGTGCCACATCCTGTTTATAATCTCGATTTGGTATTCAACATTAAGGTTTTCATAAAATACTGGGTCATATGTCTCCATAAAAAATAATTATGTGGAAGGAATCCTTAACCGAGAGTGATCTGTAACTTAGCCTAGCTATTATTTTTAATTTGAAGTTTTGTTTAACTTAACTATATATAGGGTTTAGATCTGAACAAAGCGGTTTACTTAAATATTTTAGTTTGAAGTTAAAAAATTAATGTTGTAAGGCTTTAACTTGAGCATATACATAAACGTGTATACTATGTGTATTTTCTAAAACAAGCTTAAACCCTAGGTATGTTTAACATAAGCACTGTGTTCATTAAAAAAAAGAAACTAAGTAGTTAGCTTATGAAACTCTTTACAAGTTTTATCCTTATTAGGATTTATCAGTTTTATATATATTTACTTATGTCTTTGCAATTAGATCTATATCTTATAGTAACCTCTGTAATAGGTATTTATAGGGTTTTCTCACTAAATTCACTAAATGTAGATGTATTTCCACTAATACTAACACCTAATACTAAAAAAAAAGTAGAGTAAGGTGAAGAGGAGAAAAATTATTTAAACTTAAGAATTTACTTAACAACAAAACTAGACGAGTGAATTTAAACCCTAACTTTGAATAAACTAAAATGTAGTTTATTCTATGAGAACAATTTCCAAAACAATTTTCAGATAAAGAGCTCAAAACATATCAACTTATCCATTTTGTAGCTATTGAACATACTTTCAAATACAAATAAATAAAGATTTAGAATTGAACCACCACAATTAAAAATAATAATTAGAACCTGGATAATGTGCAGAAGGGGACAAACACCCAAACGATACTATTCCACCCAACCTTCTCCTAAAGCAGCCAAAATTACTTGCTTAGGACGCCTAAACCTGTTCACTGAACCACTAGGATGAAGATCATTGAATAACATCCCACAAAACAACTTGCTACCACTTAGCACTCAGTAGCAGACTTAACTCAGCAATTCCACTTTAGCTATCCCCTCATCAAATTCCTTGTGTGCCTGACTTCTCAGTTTGCAGCAATCACAAGGTTCCTTCACTTGAAACAGAATGAGTAGTGTGCCTCTTGCTCAATTTGATGGTATTTATAACATTGCCTAGGTCTTTGGGTCATTTTTGGAATGAGTCACTAGTTTAGTTCCCCCTCTCACCGAACATGACCATAATTTTAGGAATTATGCTTCCTGCAATAGATAGAAAGTGAAATGCTAGTGCTGCCACTTTTCAACCAGCCTTCTACAGTAGCTCATTCCTCCTATGGGTTAGTGAACACTCATTTAACAGTCTCCCTTGGATAGGTGTCTCTTTTTCTTGATTATTAAAATAAATAATTCTTCAATTACAGTCATCCTTGACCAACTTGGTCATAAAACTTTACAATAAATTTAACATAATGTTTTCTGAAATAAAAACTAAATATTTATTTTTCAGTTCTATGTATGTTACAATCATGCTTAAGATGGTTAACCATGAGAAACCATAATTAACCATGAATAGCCATAACCAACCATGAAGAACCATGGCCATCCATAGTCAAGCATGATCAACCATGGTCAAATTGAAATTCCATACTAATATTCTCAATTTAAATTGTTCAATGTTCAAATACGTCAAAGAATGTAGTCTATATTCAAATGTGTCATTATATATTTATTACCGGGTATAATTCTAGGAATTCTATTTAACCATTGACAATTATCGATGTCTAACAAAACCCATCACGAATGCCACATTATGACATAACTCTAGATGAACATCGAATTAGATATAACCCTTAAGGAACATTTCAACCATGGTCACCCATAGTCAACCATGGTCAGTGGTAATCAACCATAGTGAGCCATGGTCGACCATAGTTAACCATGATCAACCATAATCAGCTATGCTCAACCATGGTCATCCATGGTTAGCCATAGTCAACCGTGGTTGGCCATAGTCAACCATGAACAACCATGGTCAACAAACTATGTTCAACCATGGCTAACTAACTACGGTCACCCATAGTCAACCACTAAGAACTACAATCAACCATGGTCATCTATGAACAACTATAATCAACCATGTAGTAAGTCATCAACAACCACAGTCAACCATGAACAAGCATGGCCAATCATAGTCAACCATGGTAAACAATCATTGACCATAGTCAACCATAGACAACCATGAACAACCATAGTCAACCATGAATAACCATGGTCAACCATAGTCAACTATGGTAAGCCATGGTCAACCATGAATACCCATAGTCAACCATGATCATCCATAGTTAACAAACTAGGGTCAACTATAGTTGGTTAACCAAAGTGACCCACAATCAACCATGAATAACCACAGTAAACCATGGACAACCATAGCTCATTACCTTCTCCATAAATTAAAATAAAATAGTATAAATATCATTAATTTATTATTTAATATTTACTATTTTTATTTTTGATGATGATGATGATTAACTTCCACTGAGAGCAACTTGATCTATCAAGAAGCTTTCCAAGCTCACTATAGCGGTTATAAATGTTTGTATTGTGGCAAGTACTATGAAACTCATATCTAATGTGGGTGTAAGAAGGGCACTCTAAGAGAAAGGGATTTTCATCCTCGACGCTCATAGACTCACATATATGGCAAACCCTTTTCTCCCATGGAGTTTTATGAATAGACGAACGCCCTGTTTCACTATGGAGTTCATGAGAGTTCGTTGTAATCTTGGCTATATTAATTTTCTTCCGTGAGCTAGTTACTACAGAGAGATACTTCTCATCTTCCAAATTAGTATTAATGACCTCCTTATAGTATCTTAATTTTCTCTTAACCGTTAAATTTTCCTCACACCACAATTTCTCTTTAAACTTAGAAGTAATAATATTTTTGACATTATCAATTTTCTCAGCAAAATGTCGTTTTAATAATGTTTTGCAAAATGTCGTTTTCATCAATGTCCCAATGGTTTAACCAAGCCATGGTATCTTTACACTAGCACCACTTGAGGTGTAATTGATTTTGACTTACTTTAAAGCAATTTATGGGATGCTTCTACATCAATACATAGTCATAGCAGTGCTCTTATTGGTGAAAAACCAACTTCTATGAGAAGAATAAGATAAGGCCTTTTGCTTTTAATTAACTAATATTTGTTTTTATAAATATTTATTCAATAATAATAATAATTCACTAATCAATTAGCATGACCATCTTAAATCGCATTACCATCTTAAATAATAATATGGCTGATATAGGCGGATCAATAAAGTATAACCTATATCAACCATATTATTAATTTGTGAAATCCCATACTTTTATGTTTTAGAAATTATATATTTTTGGAATTAGATTTGGATAATATTTTATGAAATCCCATATTTTTATGTTTTATAAATTATATATTTTTGGAATTAAACTTGGATTTTTAAAGATTTATTGTGTAATTTTTATATATGAAAAGTTGAAAAATGTAGTTATTAATTTTTTTTGTGGTTACTAAAATTTAATTATATAATATTTAATTAGTTTTTAATTTTTTAAATGCATAAAAAAATTTAATCATCTTAAATACTATAATAACACTTGAATTATGTATTTTTTGAATAAGAAAAAAATAACACTTGATTTATGTATTTTTTAATTTAAAAGAAAAACAATGAATTATGTTAATTTCAACCCTAAATATTTGTAATTCCAAAAAGTCTTCACAATTTTTTAATGGATTTTAATAATAATTAAAAATGTATAACTAAAACGTATTCCAATCTTATCATGGTTAATCGACAGGCTCCTTCTTTTCTGCCAAACGAATTGATGGTTTCTATTAAAAGTCTTTAATTTGGTCGAAATTTAAAATTCTGTGCTTTGCGCGATTTCGTGGTTTCCATGAAAAGTCATTAAAGTCTTGAATTTGGTGGAATGTTAAAATTCCATGTGAAAGTAAAATTGATTCGATAATTTACGGCGAGCAATACTTTTACATGCAGTAGAGTATTTAATGTGACGGCCATGGCACTGTCGGCCAGTTTACAGCCAGTTTTAAACAGAAAAGAATTTCACAGTTTGACCGCGTTTTCTGGTAGAGGATTGACCTTAAATCTAGCTCTTCTGTTTTGAGTACGAGTGGTACTATTTTTTTAAGGTATTTTTTTTAAAGTCTCAAGCTTGAGGTCATGTATTTTGGTTTTACTGGCATACAAGCGTGTTGTATTTTTGTGAATACCTTTTTAGCTGTTGGTATATTTCAGTTACCTTTCTAGCTGCATCTATATATTTCATTTTTCTGTATTGTCTTTGAGTTACCCAAACTGTAACCTCATGTTTGTTAGAATGGTTATGCACAGCATGCACAGATTATAACTTCGTGCGCTGGCAAAACAAATTTGGGCTATTTACTCTCTCAAACCATCTATGTCACCAATACAAGATCATCATTACAGAGTTATTAAAAATAACTGCTTCTTTCATTTTATGCTCAAAACGAATTCAAAACATTAAAATATTTTTGGAGCATCTGAATTCTGCAATTCCAAAAATTAATGCATATTTACAATTCCAACTAAATTTATAACAAAATTAGAACATTCCAACCATCAATATATATCTATAATAAAAAATCGTCAGAAAATATAATCAGTTCAAGACCTTAGAATATCTTTGGAGCATAATCAATATATATCTATATTTCCAACCAAATTTAGAACAAAAATCGCCAGAGTATTTACAAGTTACTCGTTTGCAACAAATATATTCTCAGTATGCCTAAACTATGTACAATCCCATTAAATTCGGGCCTATTCTTTGTAGATCTACTTTCATCTACAATAGAATTCAGAATACATTACATGATCACAATTGACCTTTTAAAAAGCAAGGGCAGAGGGCATTTGCTTCGGCCTCGGCGTTTTATTTCAAGTGGGTGGTTCTTCGGTAATTCTGCATTCGCTGCACTGGATTCTGAGATCCGGCGCCCACCACTGATGAATCCCGTGCGCCCTTCTGAAATTTGGCGCTGGGACCAAACTGACAGTAAGCCTCGCCGAGGGAATGCGATGTAGCGCCTTCGAGTCTACCCCAACGGCGGACAGAACTAATTCGCCAATGGAATGCCGCACTCCGAGACTCGCAATATTGCCTGCGCCGATATGCTGCATCACCTGCTGGTTAGTGAAATAGGCAACATAAGCCGAACAGATATCGTCTCTCGGATTAACATAGAGGCACGGAACCCACGAGCGCAGGGCGAAGAATCGGTTGTGCGATTCGACGCGGCTGTGTTTGTCCTTGAGCGTCACGGCAAGCCCGGCCGCCACAAGGCTGCGGGCGGCGTGGACGCCGCGTTTGATTCTGGCGCTTCTTATAATTCTTTCGACGGGAGCTGAGAAGAAGGGCGGGTTGAAGAGATGGGCTTCCAGGAACTGTCCCTCTTCGGCTATCCGTCTCCCCGCCAGCATCGCAATCGCTGCCCCAAGGGAATGCCCAGCGATCCACACGTTCTCTCGGCCGCTCTCGGACACCCACTTTTTCACCGCGTCCAACGCCGCCGTGAACCGGGCTGTCTTGTGGAGTCCGTTTATGACGATCTTGAGATCCAGTTTTAGGTCGCCGACGATGGTGTCCAAACTTTTAAGTGTTCCTCTGAAGGCAATCACGATCTTCGGTGCACCGGGCGGGCGAAATGGGGATCCCGCTGCCTTCCTGCTCCACTTGTACACGGCGCCGAAGATAGAGCCACGCTTGGCTTCGTCTACCAGCGAGTGAAGGAGCTTGAAGTTGAAAAAGCTCCACCACTTCTTGGCCAGGGCGTCCCGGCCGAGCCTGCCGGCTTGCCGGTCGCGTTCCTGGATGCAGACACCCTGCACAAGACTGGCCGCTACGCATCGCCTGTGATTGGAATCACTCCTGCATTTGAAGAAAACGAATTAATGAATTGCAGGAAGATTAATTATCATTAAATTTGCTGAGAAGCCTTCGGATAATAAATTAGTGAACAAAAATGCGGGGAGATTGCGGTCGTTCGTTTGAACATTCTTACCAATCGATGTTAGTGAGATGACGAGGCCCTGAAAGGTCGAAGTTCTGACGCTGGCTTGCCATTTTCTTGGTCATGGGATTAGCAGAGAGAATTGTATGGTCATGGGATTACCAGTCGTCGGTTTTACTGGAATGAAGAGGCTATGGAATCTGCAAGACTTTGTTTAATGAGGAATACCCTGTTTGCTCCCGATTGTTTCGGTATATTTCCGAGCATTTACCAATTTTCATCACACCGCCTTTATTGACTCACGAGTCTATGGAATCTGCAAGACTTTGTTTAATGAGGAATACCGTGTTTGCTCCCGATTGTTTCGGTATATTTCCGAGCAGGCTTCAAATTTGAAGCCCTCAGGGCCCGTCACGCACCATTTTACACGTCATAGAAGACCTTTGTAAATTTTACACTGAAAAAAAAAAAAAAAATAGCAAGTCCGTCAATAATGAAACTATCAATTATTGAGTAAACTTGCAATAGAAGGGCTGTACTAAAATTTGCCCGTTTAATAGTTTTTGGTGAAACTGGAAAGACATCGTGAGCAGTCTCGATACTAGACTAGTTACTGGCCGGAGTAAGTTGTAAGTCTGTTTCAAGTTTGGCCGGTTAAATGGTAAACATTATCAGCTTTCTCATTGTTTTTGTTTTAAAAGTCATCTAAAAAGGCTTTAATTAAAAAAGACAATATATAATTATTAATTACTAATCACAAAAATTAAAAATTAAGATAGCGGATAGTAGGTTCACAAATCACAAATCATCACTATCCAGGTCAATAAATATTACTGAACTATGTTAATTGTGTTTTTACTTAAAAAAATATTTAGTTTTTTTTTCAGAGGAAATCTCCACGGAAAACCCAGCAATACTTCTCCACATTAGTGGATGGTAGAGGTGGTAAACCGCCGGCCAGGAAAACCCAGCAATACTTCTCCACATTAGTGGATGGTAGAGGTGGTAAACCGAAACCGCCGGCCATCCTCACAGATGACCTAACCTCGAAGGACTCAAGGCTCGAACCCGTGACCTCTCCCCGTACCGAGAGAGTGTGCGCACGTCTTACCAATTGAGCTAACCCTTGGGGCTCAAAAAAAAAAAATATTTAGTTATTTGTTGATTTGGAACTTGGCACCCAGTATTGTAAGATTTTAATTCCTTTTTAATGTCATTTCAAGAGTAGTTGGCAATGGTAGCATTAAACGCAGGCACGACTGGCGAGTTGCACAAGCTGGCAATGGCAATGCTAGCTGGTAGCATTAATGCCTTGGCAAATTTCATTAAGAACGCTAGTTGGCTCATTTGTGCTGGCACTTAGCTTCTAATTCGACATTTTGGGGGCAAATTTCATAATATGGAAGAAATTTATGTAATCTTGTGCAGCGAGCCTCGGCCAGTCTTGGGTTATCTTTGCCAATCCTATGGCTCAAGTTGCCTTCACTGTGTTTTCCTGTATTAAGCAAATCATGCCACTTGCGTTGTGTATTTTTATTGAATTTGTTCAGAGAGAGCCCACGGGCCATTCCAATTTGTAGTTGGCAGCTCGAAATTGCCTTGAATAAACCAATTTGCAGCCTGTTTTATTGTTAATAAGTGGAGCAAGATGAGAGCTAGCTGGGACTGTGGAGTCTGGGATCACTGGGATGGTTTGTAGAAAGCTTTTGGTTTATTTATAGCTAAGTGAAGCAAAATGAAGCCTGATTGCTATTTGGTTATTGTGCATTTACATGTATGTACAATATTCTATCCATCTAATCATTTAAAGTTTAGATATGGATTGCTTAATATGAACTTAGCGGGTAGTTGTCTTGGGCTCTGCACTGTGGTTGATCCAATGTCTATTTGGATTCTCCGTGGAAGGTTACACTTTTTTAGAGCCGAAAGTTGTGAGGTGGAATGTGGATTAGTAGGGTCAATGGTTTTGGTCAATGAATTTAAAGGTGGAGGTAGCTCCTGGGGTAGAGTTCCTTTAGTGGTGGCCCTGGTGGGTGAAGATCATGCTGTAGAACAGAAGCTATAGCGATATCTTATAGACTTTTGGTTTTAAAACATTGGGGTCCTTACACTTATTATATAATTTTCCTGTATTATAAATTTCACAATATAAATTGGTTTCCAAATATAGAAAAATGAGTTATTTCACAGTATAAATTGGTTTCCAAATATAGAAAAATGAGTTATGTATAGAAGTTAGCCCATTATTTTTCATGGCTACTTGTAAGCAAAACCCTAGTCGAGAAGTTTATTGGGTGTAAGATGAGTTTGGACAATAATAATTATGAATATTTGGATTATGGATAAAAACACTTTGGACGCCATTGTTGGGATAAGGCCCCAACCTTCCATCTCCTTGCAAAGGGTTGGAACTTGGAAGTTCCATTCCTGCAAGATAATCCTTGGCAGAAACAAATGTTTTCTTGAGTTTTTCTGGAGAGTTGTTCCCACTTTGCCACAAGCTCCTTCCAAGAAAGCATATTTTGGGATGGCCTCATATATACAGTCTTGTTCAGAGTGCCCTAAATCTTGTAGAAATGGCCTGATATTTGTTAGCAAGCCGATCAATAATCTTGTAAGCAAAACCCTAGACGAAAAGGCCTTAAATTTTGTAGTGAACTCGATTGAAATTATTTTGATTCATCTTAACAGAGACGGTTGGACAGAATCTAGTAGGAAGCATCTAGACATGAGGAATTAGTCCTCAAAATGATGTTTGACAAAATAGATTACATTAAAATTCTTCAACCGCGTGGTAATATACTAAAATTGTAGAATGTAACTAGATAAATTGATTTTATACAGAGAGGAGACTTTAAGAAAATCATCTGCCACACGACTGCTTCGAATCACATGTTCATTAACTTGATTATTATTATTTGAAGTTCAAAATAATTTTCCTTGAATCATTGAATTTGATTAAAATTACTTGAAACAATCCTCTACCAGAATTTATTTAGCCGCTGGCTTCTGGTTTACTAGTTGACATGGAGAATTGCCGACTCGGATTTGAACCTCAATTTCATTGTAATCCGTGTTGATTATGTGAATGAGTGGGTGATTTTAACACCTGAGAGAAGGTCACCTGAATTGTAGTACTTCTACGGGGGTTTGGCTAAGCTGAATTTGATGGTATTACGGAAAATATTTTGATTGAAACCAAGAATTTGATGGTTTGGCTAAGTTGAATTTGAAGGTATTACGGGCAATATTTTGATAGACACCATGAATTTGATGGTATTCTAAGAGACATTTTGATGGTATCCTAAGAGACATTTTGATTGTAAAAAGTGGAATATGATGGTAATCTATTCAAATGTGTCATGAATTCCCGAATTTTATTACCTAGGGATTTAACTAGATCTAGGCTTTTCTATGGACACTCCATTTCAAGATTCCAATTCATTTCAGGATCTTGAAAATACGTAGAAACTTGGAGATTTATCTAAACCTTTCTAAGATTCATGATAAAACATACATACTCAAAATCTCGTCAAAGTTTATAGTAGAATTCTAAGATTCATGATAAAACATACATACTCAAAATCTGGTCAAAGTTTTATGTAAAATTGGTGATTTCTTTGAATCGATAAGATTGATATTATCACCTTAATCAGGTCAAAGATGATGGCATTGATTGTACTCCACTATCTATTCGAGTTTGGTCATGGAAAATGTCATACTTAAGGAAAAAATCAAATAAATGGAATCCATGCAATTAATTACACAAATTTATTTTCAAACCAGAATCCATAATCAATAGAAATATAGTTACATAGTAAATCTATTTACTAGAAATCTATTTACTAGAAATCTATTTAAGTTAGATAGTAGATTTAGGTAGATTTAGTCTCTGCTTCCAAAGTTAAATAGGAGATCTAGCCTCTCGTTCCGAAGTTTACTACATGATTGACTCAATTAACAATGCTTGTTGAGTGACCTCCAGGTTTCCTACACACCGACTCAATGAACATTGTTTACTTAGTGACCTTGTAGGTTCCTCTAGGTGATCAGTGAGCTTGTAGGTTCTTTTAGGTGAGATGATTTAGATACTGGCTTTCAACTTTTCTCATTATGTTGATAGGTTGTTAGATATTATCTTATATTTTGGATTTGCTTCACCAGCAGGGATTCTTTCATTGTCCTTTTATCTTGTTATGCTTAATAAATGTATCTTGATTAAGATTTAAATAACCTTTAGTTAAAGAGTGGATAAAGAAATAGGTAACAAATATGTTTTTGTTTTTTCATATTAATTTTTTTTTAATAGTATTTGTTTTGTGCTTATATTAACTCTAAGAATCTGTTATGAATAATGAATATAAAATTATATATTTTAGCCTTTGTTTAATAGCTAACTATCTTTGGTTGTGTCTTGTATTTTGATATTCACAGGCCACTAGTAAAGTGGCTTGTGCTAATTTACTTATTTTAATTGATGCTGATTATTCAATGTTGTTTAATGGTTTGAGATGGATTCAATTATGTCAATTACTTGTCAATTCAAGTTCAGTTGTATATAAAACAATTGGGATCTTTATTTCTACTTATTACTAATTTACTTATTTTAATTGACGTTGATTATTTAGTTGTGCTAATATACTTATTTTAATTGAAGCTTATTATTCAATGTTGTTTACTAGTTTGGGATGGGTTCAGTTATTTCAATTACTTGTCAATTCAAGTTCAGTTGTATATAAAACAATTGAGATCTTTATATTTGTTTTCTTATTTTTGAAATTCATTTATATTGAATATACTGAAATTTTTATATATTATCACATTTTCAAATAAAAAGAATGATTTATTTTTACATTTCAACATCGAAGGGTTTAATATATCATAACCCTTCCCTTCAAATTTGATCCTTGTTTCCGAGCATTTACCAATTTTCATCACACCGCCTTTATTGACTCACGAGTCACTTGTTATTGTAATTGGAGTTGACAACCATACGGCGGTCATTTCTTTGTACAATTCTTTGCAAACAAATTAAAAATCTCACGTTCGAGGACTTCGCAAAAAAATTAAAATACTGAATAACACTTTGTATAATTTAGGCGTTTTAATAAAAAATTAATAACCATGTTTAAATTTATATAATTTAGATTTATATTTAATTTATGTGTTTTATGATATTTATTTAGGGGTTGAATTTATTTATATATTTAAAGCACTAATTTTTTGGTTTTGTTTTGTTTAAATGTTTTTACTTGGAGTTTCTTTCAGTAGCATTAAACAAGTTCTATGTCAAAGTTATCTGTAGATTGCATCAGGCCACACCAATCCTTAACATGGCTGTATTTTTTGGTGTCTCCTCCCAATTAGCTCACCTCTAAGAGAAATTGAGCTTGGTCTAGACCCACACCTTAACCAAATAAGCTAGCTAAAATTAATAGATTTATCATTAATGTTCCCCATTATATATATAATAACTACCATTTAAAACACAATTACCACACAAATTTTGAATTTATTAAAAAATTAATCAAAAATTTAAATTAGTTTATTATTCAATCATTTTTTTTAATTTTTATAACATTATTGTAATAAATTCGAACATAATCTTCATCTCTTTGATAGATATGGGTGTTCTTTCATAGATATCAATTTAAAGTGAAGGCAATTGAAATCTTTCATAGATATGGGTGTAAAGTGGAGTCAATTGGCAAAGGAGAAACTTCTTATAAGAGTATGGAAAACATTGGAAAAGAATTGGATTAAAAAGATAGGGAAATAAATATATAAAGCTTAAGTTAACCAATTCCAAGGGCCAAATAAATTTTCCTTAATATTATGTTTTAGAAAATGAACCTTGGATGGAAAAACTTATCAATTTAGATGGAAGAACTTATCAATTCATGAGTATTTCAAAATCTACAATCCAACCACACATTGTTCAAAATATTGAATGAGTAGGAAATGGTGAAAATATTGAATGAGTAGGATATGGTGATTCCAAGTTTTTGAAATTAAATTTTAAGAAGCACACTTGTTATTGTTGATCAATGCACTCATGTTGATTAAAAGTTTATCTCAATGAATCCTACTTTCCAAGAAAAATACATAGGATCAATCTTATCCTATGTGCTTCTTGCATTTAACTATGAATCTTATTTGGTAGAAGATATGCACCTATAGAGTGTGGGATGAATATAAAAGATGGGGCGAAATGAGTACTAAAGCACAAACATACACCCACCATACACCACATATCATATTCATATATGTATGGTGTTTTGATACCAAGTATCACTCCAAGCGAAATTTAAGATATAACCAAGCATGAAAAAACCATTTAATATGACCTTCAAATACATAACCAAACCATCAAGGTTTTACTCCTAGTCATTTGGGTATGGTTTTATTTTGAAGGAAAGAATGTTGACAAATGATCATAGTGTCCACACCACTCACAAAATATATTGGAAAATATTTAAACTTCAAGTTGAAAGTTAATTATGTGATTGGGCATGACTTTAAGGATTTTGATGTTAATATTGAGTATTTATCCATGTTTTGGACATCATGTAGAACCTTGATGTGACTCTACATTGTCATGAGGAAAAACGTTTTAAAAGTTATATATTTGTCAATTGAATTTAACAATCTTACCTTAGGTCATTACAAGCACATATATGTATATTTTACCTTACCAAAATAATGATTCTCCTCTAGATGCATTGGTATGGGATAGGTAGTGCGGCTAAGTATGAGGTTGAAAGCTGTGTTAAACTTAATCTCGTTCTAAGAGAAAATACACCCTCCATTAATCTATTTTTCATGCTCCCTCTTTTATAATTAAATCCATGGCATGCCCTCTTTAATCAGTAGACTTCCTCAAAACACCTCCTCCAGGGTTGAGTATTCATTGATTAGCATATCCAATGAGTGGGATGCCTCATATGTGGGATGTTATTGCTCAAAATAGCATAGGCTAGGTGTCCAACTTACATGGTCCTAGCCTATTTTTTTCATTAGTAAAAATGTTGAATATGAAGGGCATGGAGGAAGCTAACACAATAGTGGCATTGGTTATTTATGCATATATATTGCCATTAATTTTGTTCAATCTCTATATTTGTAGGACTTATGACGATGATGGATGGTGCCCCCAAGGTTTTAAGGACTCAAAGTATGAAACAATATGCACCATGTTGCTCACAATGCAAAAGCAACTTATTAATTATCTCTTAACTTGCATTCATTCTTTTTTAATAGCTTGAGAGATTCTATTGTGTTGAATGGGTGGATAGAAATGAGGCATCAGTCATTGGTCTATAGTTTATTCCATTGGCATGTCTTTGAAGGCCCATTGTTACATTATAGAGGTGAAAATTATGTTATCATCTATGCTAGTGAGTGAAATTTGGGCTATTTGAAGATTCTGATTCAAAGAGGGGTAGATTGGCGCATAGATAAGTGAGTGATGCAGAGCAATATTGAGGGAGAAGCAAACCCAACTCCTTCTAACCTAACCCAAAAAAAAAATCACAAAATTTTCAAACAAAATTTGCACAAAGACGAGTTATGGTAATTTTGGGCTCATATACTCACCACTTTTGGAGGTATTTGTCATAGCCACAACCGCGACACCTTTTTCTAGGGCCCGTTGTGGTGTGCGGCACCGCCTGGAAGCGTCTCAGGGGCGTGGCCAGCCTAAGCACACTCTAGCAGACTACGCTTAACCCCAAACCTATGGAAATACTTCTCCTAACATTCATCTCCATACTTATCATTTTTTATAACATAACACTTCCTATAGTACAAGTAAGCCAAACACAACAAAGAGATAAATGTATGTGGGCAGCCCGCTCTGAACCTAATGGAGCCTAATACCAATGTATAATATGACAAGACTTGTTATAACGAAGGAGGATGCCACAAACCGGCAACTCATCCAAGAGCTCGCCAAAACCGGCTACGCTCACATGATACAACTAAATCCAACAATCTAGCTGTCACCGTTGCATCTGCGTGTCCGCTTCCTCACTAGGACAATGCCAAGTCTCATTCACAAGCTACATCCAACCAACGCAACCTGATGTAGCTCACTACTTTGTTCTGCCAACTATTGAATACCTCTGTTGAGCCACCTTACCAAGCTACTACTTGAACTGCCGAAGTCACCCTCTTCACTGCACTACGACTTAGCCAAATTGGCTAACTACTGAGATGTAGAACACACCTGTCATGGATGCATATGCTGCCATCGCTACTCCAAGAATGACCCTCTACCAAGGGCTGCCACCACCTACGGATCCTTCCTGACTCTTCATGACAGGAACGTTCCCAAGAATGCCCAACACTACTGCACCACTCTGAATTAGGCATTTTTCCAAACACTTCATAGACTCATCCATGAGCCTCTGCTCCATCCACCCGAAACGTCCATCACCGTCTCATCTGGGAATGCACCGCAAATTTCCTCCTTAGGGACGCACAGCTAAACACCCCTACGTGGACACTCAAATGGAACGTGCATTCTTAGGCACACTGGTTTGGGGTGCTTCCATAGAACGCACCCCTAGATGCATGTTTGAACGCTCATCAATACTTTCCAAAATGCACCTTACTGAGCGCTCTGTCAGCACTTGCCGAAACGCACCTCTCCTAGGCGCTCTGTCATAACTTGTCGAAATGCACCTGTTGGTTGTGGAGCCTAATCTTTTAGATCCAGAGATATTATTCAATCGTGTTTGTAACCCAGGTGTACTGTACACTCATTCCCCCTACCTTAAATTTTTTGGGATGTCTGTTGACCAACAATCTTGCAAACCCATTGTATTGGGTTAACCCTAGAATTTTCCCATTGTATTTCCCCTATAAAAGAAAGCATTGTAAAACAACTGAGTATGGTATTGTATTGTATTGGAAGAGAGACTGTGAGAGCATGAAGAGGAAGTGCAGCGGTTTTGCTGCAGGGTGTATCCCTTCATCTTTCTGAACTGTAATAAAAGGACTGGCAATTTCTTTGTGGACGTAGCCCATCGTTTGGGTGAACCATGTTATATCTGTGTCTCTCTGTAATGTTTTAATGTGTTTTGCATATTTTTATTGATTTAACTATATATATGTTATTCCTCTATTCCTGTTTTCTAACAATTGGTATCAGAGCCAAAAGGTCTATTTGGTTGGTAAACTCATAGGAAAGAAGGGTTCTTGGTTTGAGTGGGAGCAATGGCGGAAGAAGGAAAGTTTAGGGTCGAGAAATTTAATAGCCAAAACTATCAGTTATGGAAGATGCAAATGGAGGACTATCTGTACCAGAAGGATCTGTACCTGCCATTGGGCGGAAAAGCAAAACAATTGGCAGATATGAAGGATGAATAATGGGAGGTTCTTGATAGAAAGGCACTGGGAACAATATGACTGTGCCTGGCTTCGTCGGTGGCTTTCGATATTTCGAAAGAAAAAACAATAGAGGGTGTGATGAGCACGTTGAGTAAGCTCTACGAAAAACCCTCGGCTTCTAACAAGGTATTTTTAATGAAGAGTTTATTTAATATGAGGATGTCGGAAGGTGGATCTATTGCTGACCATTTAAATGAGTTTAATACACTTACTAGTCAGTTAAATTCTGTAAAAGTGAACTTTTATGATGAGGTTAGGGATCTTCTAATCTTGTGCTCATTGCTAGAAAGCTGGAATAGCTTGGTCATGGTTGTAAGTAACTCTGTCCCTAGTTCAAACACTCTTAAGTTTGATGATGTTGTTGGTGTTATTCTTAGTGAGGAAATGCGAAGAAAAAGCACAGGTGAGACATCAGGTAATGCGTTGACCATGGAGAGCAAAGGGAGACAAAATGAGAGAGGAAGGAGCCCAGGAAATCATGACAAGTCTAAAAAGGGAAGATCCAAGTCTAGATTCAAAAAAATAGAGTGTTGGAACTGTGGCAATAAAGGACATCTGAAGAAAGACTGTAGAGCTCCAAAGAAAAAAGGAGACAGACAACAAGAGACTACTCAGGAAGCAAATGTAGCAGGTGATGTGTTACAAGATGCTTTGATTCTTGCATTAGATAATACTAGTGATTACTGGGTAGTAGATTCAGGGGCTTCATGTCATGCTACACCCCATAGGAAATTCTTTCATGATTATGTTCAAGGTGATTTTGGGCATGTGCTATTGGGTGATGATGAACCATGTAAAATTGTTGGAAAGGGTGAGGTACGGATTAAGTTAAATAATGGAAGTGAATGGCTGCTAAAGGATGTAAGGCACATTCCTGCTATGAAAATAAATTTGATCTCAACAGGGCAGTTGGGACATAATGACTGTTTGTCTACGTTTGGAGAAACGTAGTGGAAGATCACCAAATGATCAATGGTAATTGCAAAAGGAGATAGGATAGCTACGTTATATTTATGTCCTCATAATACTGATTATTCTATCTCTACAGCTTCCACAGAAACAGGGGCGGAATTGTAACATCATAGGCTTGGCCACATGAGTTAGAAAGGGATGCAGATTCTCCACTCAAGGAAACTGCTTCCTGATCTAAAGCAGGTAAGTTTGGAATTCTATGAGAACTGTGTTTATGGAAAACAGAAGAGAGTTAGATTTCTCAAGGTTGGGAAACAAAAGAAGAGTGAAAAGTTAGAGCTTGTCCATACAAATGTATGGGGACCAACTCAAGTACAATCTCTTGGTGGCTCTTGTTATTATGTTACTTTTATTGATGATGCAACTAGAAAAACTTGGGTTTATTGCATTAGACTAAAATCTAATGTGTTTGATACTTTTAAGAAGTGGAAAGCTTTGGTTGAGAATGAGAAAGGAAAAAGGTTGAAATGTCTTAGATCTGATAATGGAGGCGAGTACTGCAGCAAGGAGTTTGACACTGTTCACACAATGGGATTCGCAAAGAGAAGACAGCCCCTAGAATAGCCCAAGAAAATGGTGTGTTAGAAAGGATGAACAGAACTATCATGGAGCATGCAAGGTGTATGAGATTGCATGCAAGGTTGCCCTTACAGTTTTGGGCTGATGCTGTAAACACTGTTGTTTATTTAATAAACAAAGGGCCTTCAAGCGCTTTGGATGGTGGCATTCCAGAGGAGGCATGGACAGGCAAACAGGTAAAATACTCATTTCTGAGAACTTTTGGTTGTGAAGCATTTGTCCATATTGATAAAGATGATAGAACAAAGCTTGAGGCTAAATCGAAGAAATGTACCTTTATTGGATACGGGGTTGATAAATTTGGTTATCGCTTATGGGATCTTAAAAATTGCAAAATCATTAGGAGTAGAGATGTAGTATTCAATGAAAAGGTCATGTACAAAGATCAATTGCAGGGAAAGAAAGAAGAAAAGGAAAACATAGAGTACACAGTGCTTGATGATATCAAAGAAAATGAAGTTCCAAAAGCACCAGAAAATCAAGAGCAGTAGCAGGTACCTAAAACTCCCGCAACTGTAAGAAATTCTACCAGGTTAAGTAAACCCCCTGAATGATTTTCTCCTTCACTGTATTATTTATTGATGACTAATTCTGGTGAACCAGAATGTTTTGAAGAAGCAATGCAGGTAGAAACTAGAAAGAAGTGGGAGCAAGGAATGGATGAGGAGATTGACTCATTGGTAACAAACCAGACTTGGGATCTGGTTAAGTTTCCTGTAGAAAAAAGGGCATTGCAGAATAAATGGGTTTACATGTTGAAGGAAAAAGATGGAGGAAAGAAGCGGTACAAGGCTAGACTTGTTGTAAAGGGGTTTGCACAAAAGAAAGGTATAGAATTTGATGAAATATTTTCTCCTATTGTTAAAATGACTTCAATTAGAACTATTTTAAGTCTAGTGGCGGTAGAAGATTTGCATCTTGAACAGTTAGATGTAAAAACGGCCTTTCTCCATGGGGATTTGAAGGAAGAGATTTATATGTAGCAGCCACAAGGGTATGAGGTCAAAGGGAAGGATAATTTGGTTTGCAGGTTGAAGAAGAGCTTGTATGGCCTGAAGCAAGCTCCAAGGTAATGGTATTTAAAATTTGATAAGTTTATGATAGAACAAGGTTATGATAAATTTCATTCTAACCACTATGTTTATTTCAAGAGGCTAGATCACGGAAGATATATTATCTTGTTATTGAATGTGGATGACATGCTTGTTCTAGGATCTAACATGCAGGATATAAATGTGCTCAAAATAAAACTAGCTAAATCATTTGCGATGAAGGATTTGGGTGTTGCAAAGCAAATCCTTGGTATGAGAAGAACAAGAGATAGGAAAAATCACAAGTTGATGTTGTCTCAAGGTGAGTACATAGAAAATGTTTTACATAGTTTTAGAATGCAGAATGCAAAACCAGTCAGTACATCTTTGGCCAACCATTTCAAACTAAGAAAGGATATGTGTCCAGAGACATAAGAAGAGATAGATTACATGTCCAATATTCCCTATTCATCAGCGGTTGGGAGCTTGATGTATGCCATGGTGTGCACAAGACCAGATATTGCACATGCATTGGGAGTTGTGAGCAGGTATATGAATAATCCAAGTAAAGAGCATTGGAAAGCAATACAGTGGATTCTCAGGTATTTGACAGGTACCACTTCTCATGCATTATGTTTTGGAGGTTCAAACACTGTTCTATAGGGATACGTTAATGCAGATATGGCTGGTGATAAAGACAGCAGGAGGAGTGCCACAGGGTGTGTGTTTACTGTAGGTGGAACAACAGTAAGTTGGATTTCAAAACTGTAATAGGTTGTTGCACTTTCAACAACGGAAGCAAATTATGTTGCTGCTACAGAGGCTAGTAAGGAGATTATTTGGTTGCAGAGGTTCATGGAAGAATTGGGTAAGAAGCAGGAGAATAGTAGGATGTACAGTGATAGACAGAGTGCCATTCATCTTGCAAAGAACTCAGCCTTTCATTCAAGGACTAAACATATACAACTCAAGTACCACTTCATAAGATTTGTTCTAGATGAAGAACTGTTGAAACTAGAAAAGATACACACTAGCTAGAATCCTGTAGACATGTTGACAAAGGGAGTAACCAAAGAGAAATTGAGTTCCTACTCGATTTATGTTGGCCTTCAAGAATGAAGGTGAAAATAAGAAATTTTCCAAGTCCAAGGTCCAGAGCATAGTCCAGAAATTGCAGTAGCGGTGGTGTTGTTGTGATCAGTCTCCAAATGGGAGATTGTTGGTTGTGGAGCCTAATCTTCTAGATCCAGAGATATTATTCAGTTGTGTTTGTAACTCAGGTGTACTATACACTCATTCCTCCTACCTTGGGGTTCGGGGTAGTGCCCCGAAAAAGGGGGTTAGGGGGAAACGCCCCTGAGGCATGGGGGTTTGGGGACAGCGGCCCTGAGAAATGGGGGTTCGGGGGCGGAGCCCCTGAGAATTTTTTTAGGGATGTGTGTTGGCCAACAGTTTTACAGACCCATGGTATTGGGTTAATCCTAGAATTTTCCCATTGTATTTCCCCTATAAAAGAAAGAATTGTAAAACGACTGAGTATGGTATTGTATTGTATTGGAATAGATATTGTGAGAGTGCGAAGAGGAAGTGCAACAGTTTTACTACAGGGTGTATCCCTTCATCTTTATGGAGTATAATAAAAGGACTGGAAATTTCTTTGTGGACGTAGCCCTTCGTTTGAGTGAACCACATTATATATGTGTCTCTCTGTAATGTTTTAATGTGTTTTGCATATTGTTTATTGATTTAACTGTATATCTGTTATTGCTTTGCGGTCCTGTTTTCTAACAGCACCTCTTCCTGGGCGCTCCGTCAGCACTTGCGAAACGCACATGTTCCTAGGCACTTCGTCAACACTTATCGAAAACACACTTCATGTACAACTGAGCACTGCCTTCCAAACACTCCATGGAAATGAACTTGCTTCCTGGAACATGCCTCCACCAAAGACACCTTCCTATAAAACGCTCATCTGAGCGCACCTTAGCGCTTCTGCTGACGCCTTGTCAACTTGTCAAAACACACATGTGCATGCACCTTCAGCACCTTTTCCAAAATCATGATTCTTGACAAATGCACCTCTGCGTAGCGCTAAACACCTTAATGCTCCCGGACGCCCTGTGAAGACACTTCAAAAACACATCTTCAAAAACCTTGTCGAGTGCTCCACCTTGCTGAGCGCTTAACCTTGCCGAGTGCTCAAATTGGGTGCTCCTATGGGAACTCCCGTAAATGCTCCTAACTGGAGCTCCTGCGGACACTCCATTTGCCCATTTATATCCTTAGGCACTTCTTATGTGGACCGTCGACGCCTTAGCCAATACCTTGGCCCACTTAGCACCTTTAGCACACTTAGTGCACTTAGCACACTTGGCCCACTTAGTGCACTTAGCGCACTTGGCCCACTTAGTGCACATAGCCTCCATGGGCGTCATTTTAACTGATGCCCCCACCCAACAACCTACCAAGCTGCCAAATGGTGCCCATGACCCTGCGAAGTCCATTCTATCCTTCAATAGATGAAATGTAAACTCAGTCTGCAACACCTCCACTCTTCAGCCCTCCATGCAACCTTGCCGAATGTAAGGAAAAGTTGAACGCTTCACCTCAAAACTTGCCTAAGGAACCATGCCCCAAGCGAAGACAAAAACACCTCCCCTCGCTTTCATCCTCCGTAACCTCCATCTATAGAACCTGCTAACTTGGCTAAAGAACACTTAGCCTGTGGAGTGCTCATCCTCGAATGCCATGCGGAGCGCACTACCTAACGCCCCTCCTTGGTGCACTTGTTGAGCGCGCTATTGAGCACACTGCTGAGTGCACCACTAAGCACACTGCTTGGGCACTCCTATTGACTGCACTTCTGAGCGCACCACCTTATGCATGCTGAGCGCACTTTCTGGGAACACCTCTGAACACACTGACTGGGAAACCTGTTGAGCGCACCCCATGAATACTCATATCCTACAACCAAATCATGATGGTTCACCGCACCACACCAGAAAGCACCTTGCCTTCCATTCTCACAAGCCATCAACGACTCATGCTACCAGCTACTGCACTTCTGTTGTGCAACATGCTTCCTCCATCCGCACCATCTGTCATCTCAACACTTATGAAGGTTCTTGCCAAGCCACTTGACTTAGTCAATTTTTGCCGAAATGTTGTCCTCGACCAGCAACCTTCCACATGCATAGCACATGCCATCAATGTGCCAGCAAACTACCGCACCAGGGATGATTTTAAGGAACCATACTTATTTAAAAGTGTATAAATGTTGACGAATATTACCAATTCTTAAAACGCCAACAATAAAATGATTGGCGATATTTTTCAAAAAATATTTTAATTTCCAAGGATTTTATATCATTTATATAGTAATTTGGCAATTTTTAGGGTGAAAAAATTTCACCCCATCAAAATTGGGCGAAATAGGGCTTCAAAAAATGCAAAATGGTGAATCTTTTTTGGGATAAAAACATGGAAAAATAGCCCACTGGGATAAAATTCGCCCCTAAAATTATCCCTGTGCCGCATGCATAGCACACGCCATAAATGTGCCATCAACCCGCCATAATGAAAGCACCTTCACTACATAACCACTTCAAGACCACCTGTCCTCAAGAAACGCTGAAGAGACAACTGCACTGCAAAAACAACTCCAAGACCACTATCTCTTCGTCCAACTGCAAATATGATAAGCCACCTTTTCCCAAGTGGTGATGAACTTCTCTGCTACAAAAAACCAAGAACGTAGCTCTGATACCACCTGTTATAGCGACAACTGTGACACCTTTTTCTAGGATCTGTTGTGGTGTGCGGCACCACCTGAAAGCGTCTCAGAGGCGTGGCTATCTTGAGCACACTCCATCGGAATATGCCTAACCCTAAACTTGTGAAAATACTTCTGTTAAAATACATCTCCATACTTATCGTTTTTTATAACATAGCACTTCCTACAGTACAAGTAAACCAAACACAATGAAGAGATAAATGTATGTGGGCTGCCCTCCTTGAACCTAACGGAGCCTAATACCCATGTATAATATGACAAGACTTGTTACAATGAAGGAGGATGCCACAAACTGGCAACTCATCCAAAATCTCACCAAAACCGGCTACGCTAACATGATACAACTAAACCCAACAATCTAGTTGTCACCGTCGCATCCGCATGTCCTCCTCCTCGCTAAGACAATGCCAAGTCTCATCTGTAAGCTACATCCAACCAATGCAACCTGATGTAGCTCACTGTTGCATTCTACCAACTGCCGAATACCAACTGAGCCACCTTGCTAAGCTACTGCTTGAACTGCCAAAGTCAGCCTCCTCGCCGCACTACAACTTAGCCAAATTAGCTAACTGCTGAGATGCGGAACACATCTGTCATGGATGCCTCTGTTGCCCTTGCTACTCCAAGAATGACCCTCTACCAAGGGCTGCCACCACCTATGGATCCTTCCTAACTCTTCATGATGGGAACATTCCCAAGAACACCCAATGCTACTGCACCACTCTGAATTAGGAATTTTTCCAAACACCTCATAGACTCATCCATGAGCCTCTGCTCAATCCGTCCGAAATGTCCATCACCGTCCCATCTGGAAATGCATTGCAAATTGCCTCCTTGCGGACTCACTTCTGAATTCACTGCTGAACACCCCTGTGTAGACGCTCAACTGGAACATGCCTTCTTGGGCACACTAGTTTGGAGTGCTTCCACCGAACACACCCATTAGAGGAAATTTCAACTCAAAATGGGCCTCCTAAAAAAAATTAATAAAACAATAATTTAAAAAAAATTTATTAATTTTGGAGGAAGTAAAGAAAAAAACTACTTTTTGTTTGTATTTTCGACATATCTCCTCGTGTTTTTACTCAAATTTTGATCGGGAGAGCTTCCAACGAGTACCCACTCGACATACTTTTGATGGACCCCACTACCCCAAAAACAAAAAGACCTAAAAAATGTGATGATGCTCAAATTTTGATCGGGAGAGCTCGTTGGATGCGGAATTAAATTCCGCATCCAACGAGTACCCACTCGGCATACTTTTGATGGACCCCACTACCCCAAAAACAAGAAATACCTGAAAAAACGTTATGATGATGTCATCATCACATTTTTTCAGGGATTTCTTGGTTTTGGGGTAGCGGGGTCCATCAAAAGTATGTCGAGTGGGCACTTTTTGGATGCGGAATTTAATTCTGCATCCAACGAGCTCTTTCGATTGAAATTTGAGTAAAAACATGGGGAGATATGTCAAAAATGCAAACAAAAAAGTAGTTTTTTTATGATACCTATCCCCAAATTTATATTAAAAAAGTGTTTAATACCTATACGGTATTTCAAATTTAAAGCAATTTCATTGG
>LPNX010587786.1:116221-143006 GCA_001517045.1 Pseudotsuga menziesii
TTAGAGTTAAAAGTCCCATTTTGAGTAGAAATTTCCTCTAATGCCTGGACGCATGTCTGAACGCCTATCAATACTTGCCAAAATGCACCTTGTAGAGCACTCCATCAGCACTTTCCAAAATGCACCTCTCCATGCCCACTCCGTTAGCACTTGCCGAAACACACCTCTCCTGGGCGCTCCTTTAGAATTTGCTGAAACACACCTCTTCCTGGGCACTCCGTCAGCACTTGCTAAAATGCACCTCTTCCTGGGCGCTCTATTAACACTCGCTGAAAACACACTTCATGTGCAACTAAGCGTTTCCTTCCAAACGCTCTATGGAAATGAACATGCTTCCGAGAACGTGCCTCCACCAAAGACACCTTCCTACGGAATGCTCATCTAAGTGCACCTTAGCGCTTCTGCTGACGCCTTGTCAACCTATCAAAATGCACATGTGCATGCACCTTTTCCAAAACCGTCGTTCTTGCCAAATGCACCTCTACGGAGCACTAACCACCTTAACGCTCCCGGACGCCCTTGTTTATGCCCTGTGAAGACTCTTCAAAAACGCGTCTTCAAAAACCTTGTCGAGTGCTCAAACTGGGCGCTCCTACAGACGCTCTTGGTAGGTGTTCCTGTGGGCGCTCCCAATGAGCGCTCCTATGGGCACTCTTGTTGAGCGCTCCTGCGAATGCTCCCTGTGAGCGCTCCTGCAAACGCTCGTCTTGAGCGCTCTGTGGACGTCCCTGCAAACGCGCCTCTATTGAGCGCAGAGCGCCACTTTCCACTTGATGTTTTTGCTTGCCTCCATTTTCCAATTTATATCCTCAGGCACTTCTTATTTGAACCGTCACATGCCTTAGCCGACACCTTGGGCCACTTAGCACCTTTAGCACACTTAGCGCACTTAGCACACTTGGCTCACTTAGCGCACTTAGTGCATTTGGCCCACTTAGCGCACTTGGCCCACTTAGCGCACATAGCCACCATGGGCGTCGTTTTGACCGACACCCCCGCCCAACAACCCACCAAGCTTTCGAATGGTGCCCATGACCCTGCGAAGTCCAACACTTAGTCGTTTTCTTAACCAAGTGCCCACCTTCGTTTTTCCCAACGGGTGTTTCACCCAAGTGGTGAGGAACCCCACCTTAGCTGCCGCTTAGCGCACATAGCCACCATGGGCATCGTTTTGACTGACACCCCCACCCAACAACCCACCAAGCTTTCGAATGGTGCCCGTGACCCTGCGAAGTCCAACACTTAGTCGTTTTCTTAACCAAGTTCCCACCTTCGTTTTTCCCAACGGGTGTTTCACCCAAGTGGTGAGGAACCCCACCTTCCCTGCCGCTTAGCGCACATAGCCACCATGGGCATTGTTTTGACCGACACCCCCCCCCAACAACCCACCAAGCTTTCGAATGGTTCCCATGACCCTGCGAAGTCCAACACTTAGTCGTTTTCTTAACCAAGTGCCCACCTTCATTTTTCCCAACGGGTGTTTCACCCAAGTGGTGTGGAACCCCACCTTCACTGCCGACATGGCCGTAACAGTATTGGCTTGCACAACAGGTTGCTAACTCCACGAACGCTAATCCAAGTCCTCTAACCTCCCACTACCGGTTAACTCCTCTCTCACACTGTCAGTTAACTCTTATATCCTGCTCACTAGCGAATAGGAAGTGGTTTGGTTGTCCTCTTCTACCCTAACTACTTGCTGCTCACTACTCACTACGCGGATCGCGGGAAGTTCGATTGTCATGTGCTACCCTAACTACTCACTGCTCACTATCAGATATTTAATATTATGCTCCCATCCATTTGACAATTTAATAATCATGCTACTAGTAAAAGATTCATCACATATCCCCTCGAGAGATTCAAACCCTTTCCTCTTATGCACAAAACTTATGAGCACCCAATCCAACATTTAAAACTCACCAAATTATAAAATATGATTATTGTAATATTTTTCCTTATACAAAATGTGAATCGTTGTATTTATTAATATAAAATGGTTGATGCAATATTCAAAAAGTAAAATATCATTCTATAGCTTATACATATATAGTTATTGCAATATTCCTACTCTTAGAATAGTGTACGAAACTTTTTCATGAAAATTTGTATTATTTGATGTTAACTATACTTCCAAATAGTTGTAAGTTTAAATGGGCTTATGCATATTAAAAAACTATTATTTTAAAACTTACTAAATTATAAGATATAATTATACGTGTAAATTGATTTATGCATATTAAAAAAATATTATTTTATAACTTACTATATTATAAGATATATTTATCTTAGATATAAAATGTAAAAAGACATTTATAATTAAGGGATATAGGTTAATTATTGAATCCCAATTAGTGATTTTAGTAAGTAATTAACAACAAATTAACAAACAAAATATAAGCTAATCTAGGGGAAATTCCTAATTTTCCTTGGTGAATTAATTAAATAAAATGATTGAAATGAAAAAACTCACTTGGATGAGCACTTATGTAGGTGTGAAAGATTCTTGAATTGAGTATGAGAGTTGTGATAATCTTCCACATGCAGCTCAATCCTTCTACAAAACATTGTTTCGTGATCTCCAATACAAAGTAATAAAACAAAATATACCACATATAATGATATAACAATATGCAACTCATGGAAAATCGATTTCCCCATGAATGGTTTTATACCTCAGTTAATATAGTTGTGTTCACACATACATTGGGGTTGTAAGTTTCAACCACCTAGGGTAAGCGAGAACTAGGGATGAGACAAAAACACTACAAGGTTGGATCCAAACTAAAAAGAGAGATACATATTAAGGTGTTTAATAAGATAAATGCAAGCAATATCCCAAGAGCATGGTAGGAACGCTAGGAAACTAGATCAATATTTGAACCCAATCTCAGTGTGTATCTACAATAATATGAATAGAGAGGAGAATTGAAGAGGCCTTAAAAAGAGGATTTAAAGGATAAAAATAGGAATAACCTCATTGCATAGGTAAGTGAAAAAATGACCATTTATAGAAGAAAATTATGAAATTTCATTGTGTATTGTGAGTTTCTTAGCTCAATTTGCAAGTTTTCCCATAAACCCAACAATCTATTGTATGGACCATAAACCACAATTGTTTTACAACTAAGAAATCTATGGTTTGCATAGCACCTAAATAGCATAATGAAAAACCACTAAATGTTGATTTGCAAGGATTATAGATAAGAAATGGGAAAAATTAGAATATGATGACATAAGAAGTTAATGTTCTAAGTGATCAATAATTTTGATTGAATTTCTAATAATTTGGGTAGGATTTAGAATTAGAAAAACCCCTAATCTCACAATTCCACCATGCAAAGAACTTGGATCATGTTGAACTTTGCTCATGGATGAAATTTATACCAAATTCTTATCAAATTTGTGAATAGAAAGAAGGTCCTTTGCTACAATATTAGCTTATTTAGTCACCTACCTCTAACACGTCAACTAGCCCACTGACCTCCTATTTCACTATCACTACTTAATCCATTGAGCTTAGTGACTTAGTATCATTACATAACCCATTGAGCCTAGTTTTGGATGCTATGAAAATCAAATCCATATCCAAATAGCAAGATGAGAATGAGGATGAGAATGAGGATGAGGATGAGGATGAGGATGAGGATGAGGATGGTAGCAGTGATGATGATGATGATGATGCCAATGAGGATGGCGACAGAGGATTTAAACGATAAAAATAGGAATAACCTCATTGCATAGGTAAGTGAAAAAATGACCATTTATAGAAGAAAAATATGAAAAAGTCAAATTATGAAATTTCATTGTGTATTGTGAGTTTCTTAGCTCAATTTGCAAGTTTTCCCATAAACCCAACAATCTATTGTATGGACCATAAACCACAATTGTTTTACAACTAAGAAATCTATGGTTTGCATAGCACCTAAATAGCATAATGAAAAACCACTAAATGTTGATTTGCAAGGATTATAGATAAGAAATGGGAAAACTTAGAATATGATGACATAAGAAGTTAATGTTCTAAGTGATCAATAATTTTGATTGAATTTCTAATAATTTGGGTAGGATTTAGAATTAGAAAAACCCCTAATCTCACAATTCCACCATGCAAAGAACTTGGATCATGTTGAACTTTGCTCATGGATGAAATTTATACCGAATTCTTATCAAATTTGTGAATAGAAAGAAGGTCCTTTGCTACAATATTAGCTTATTTAGTCACCTACCTCTAACACGTCAACTAGCCCACTGACCTCCTATTTCACTATCACTACTTAATCCATTGAGCTTAGTGACTTAGTATCATTACATAACCCATTGAGCCTAGTTTTGGACGCTATGAAAATCAAATCCATATCCAAATAGCAAGATGAGAATGAGGATGAGAATGAGGATGAGGATGAGGATGAGGATGATAGCAGTGATGATGATGATGAAGATGCCAATGAGGATGGCGACAATGGGGATGATGACAATGATGATAATGACGATAAGGATGACGATGAGGATGACAATGATGAAGACGGCAATGATGGGGATGATAATGATAATGATGACGATGATAGTGATGATGATGGTGATGGTGATGATGATGATGATGATGATGGTGGTGGTGATGAAGATGAAGAAGAAGATGATGATGATGTTGATAACAATGATGATGGTGGTGGTGATGAAGATGAAGAAGAAGATGATGATGATGTTGATAACAATGATGATGACGATGACAATGAAAAGAGGATGATGACAATGACTATAATGGCAATGAGGACGAGGATGAAGATGACGATGATGAAGACGACAATGATGGGGATGATGATGATGATGATAAAGATGATGAGCATGTTGATGAAGATGACGATGATGATGACAATGATCATGGTAATGATGATGATGACAATGAGGATGATTACGATGACGATGATCAAGATGATGATGATAACATCGATGATGATAACAACGATGATGATGATGATAAAACTGAGGATGATGATAAAAATGGTGATGATGATGATGACAATGAGGATGATAATGATGAGGATGATGACAATGACAATGAGGATGAAGATGACGATGACAACGATGATAACATTGAGGTTTTTTCTTAGAACCACAAATTGGACATTGTTGGTTTATTGGTCAATACTGAGAGGGGAGGGGTGAATTAGTATTGTTATATTTTTACTAATTTAACCACTTTTTAAATTTATCATACACAGAACAAAATTTTAATGTGGAATCCCAATAGGGTAAACCACCAATACGTCCTATTACTTCAAAATTGTTATTTACAAATAGTTTTGCATGTTATTGTAAACAAGGATGGTATTACGCCCTCTTTACCAACATCTACTAGAAGAAGGATACAACCCCTTGGTTTATCAGCTACTATTGAAAGGATGCTATGACACCCTATTTACCAGCTACCACTGGAAGGAGGCTACAACCCCTTTGTTTATCAGCTACTACTAAAAGGATACTACAACATCCTATTTACCAGCTACCACTAAAAGGAGGCTATGACCCCTTGGTTTATCAGCTACAACTGAAAGGATGCTACGACACCCTGTTTTGTCAGCTACAACTAATAAGATTCCCCTACACCCCATTTACCAGCTTCTGCTGGAAGGAGGAAACAACCCCTTGCATACCTGTTGTCTACCCTATCACCACCCTAATATGTTTAATGTAATATGTTATATTTCTTTTCCCTCCATTCTCTGTCACACCCATTGGTCTATGTTTCTAATTTTTTGATCTGGACGATGAGACCCATCTCTCACTCATACTTCTGTGTATAAGTACCTTCATGTTTCATGGGGACGTATTGTTCTGGAAACACACCCTTTCATAAACATTCCCTTTTAAATATGATAATCACACTTATCATAATTATGTTTATGAACATTTAATTATTAAAATTAAAACTATCTAATACTCTTCCAATAATGGAGTAAAATCTCTTCATACTTCTGGGAATCACTTGTAAGGATTGTAGGAAATATTTACTACATGTAAATATTGAGCCAGAACATTCTTTCGCACCCTTTCATTCATTCAACACCTCAGAATTCATTTCCATAGCTCGACTTAACGTTTTCTGGTGCTTCCACAATCTCCTTCTCCATAATCAGTCTAGGTCATTGATATAATTTTAAGACTCTCTGGTCCATCGATTTAGCACATGAATTTCCTCCTCGGAATTGTATTTCTGCACCACGATTTCCTCATCAGCAATTCCCCACAGTTGATAGTCTTCGATCATTTTCCTGACCATTGATCTGAGGTAAGACGCAGTTTGTGGAATGTGGGTTTGTGACTTTTCCAAAATGTCTTTTCGCGATTTCTGCAGTTGTCTTTCTGCACCAATCATTCCGCAGCATTGATCTCCTGTGGGCTCTTCTATGACCGTTGATATGAGGTAAGGTGTGGATTACAGAATGTGATTTTGTGACTTTTCTCAAATCATATCTCGACTTTTCGCAAGCTCCTTTCTGCAAGCTAAGTTTCCACAAGATCCTTTCCGCAAGATTTCTTCTGCACTGTAGATCTTTTGCAGAGACTTTTTCGACCTTCGATCTTCCAGATTACAGGTTGTGGATCATAGGTTCATAGAAATTTAAACACTATTTCCATAATTCTGTTTTCACATTTTTTCTTCCACACCATCGATCTCTTTTAGCGAAGCTAATCTTAGCCGTCTGATCTTGATCTTTTGTGGAACTTTGGATTTTCTGCCTAACTGTCGAAATTAATCTTTAACCGTCAGATCTAGTGCAGGAATAATATAATCCATCTGATCTTGATTGTTGCAGAACTGATCCTTAATCATCGGATCTCGTGTGGGATGCTTCCTGACCGTCGATTTTAGATTAAATGCGGATCTCACCATGACTTTGCGGATTTGCACGATTTCTTTGCGAAAATCCTCTGCGACTGTTTCTAACAGTTTTGAATATTTATATTCACATAGAATTTCATCATGCTATTGATTATAAGGAATTTATAAACACTCTCGCAGATATAGTTTCTCTAAAGAATTTATAAACACTCTTGTAGATATAGTTTCTCTGTTCTTTGATTGTTACATGTGCTCTATCTCCCATTCATTTCACTCTTCTGCAGTTCCACTCTTCATTTGTCTAACCAGATTTATCATTCATACTACATCTCTACTTCCACTCGACCTATGTTATTTATTTCATTAACCATTGTCTACATCATACTATACTGGAAGTCTTCAGATTAGTCATTCATGTTGTCTTATCATCCATGTCCATCTCATCCATTACATTTGTTATAAATTAAATTTTATGACATCATCATTAGGACACCATCATATTCCATGTCATCATATGTGTCATACCGCATCCTCAACTATGCCATGCCATGCCATCACTACCTTAGTATTTCACTGAGTTTGTCCTGCCATCATATCCACTGGTTATTCCTTTGTCATTCGCGAACACCTTTGACATTAATGACAACTATATACTTAACAATATTTCCCTTTGGCATTGATTGCAACCTCTAAACATTCTCCCCCTTTGACAACAATGAAAAAGGATAACCTGTTATGCCAATGTTGTACCTATTTTGATATAGGATTTCCTGTCTTTCTACTTTCTGACAACTCCCCCTATCATCATATCTCCCATTTCTTAACTGAACTGTGTTATTTAATCAATGTATTATCATTTATATTTAAACTTCCTTTCTTGCAACAAGTTCTTGGATGATAGCTTAACTGATAGATCCATGGACTCCCCATGTCATTGTACTTCCTCTCCTTTGTCAACATTTTTGTGACAGAGTTTGCACTCAGCATTCTTTTTCACACTCTTCCATTTTCTGTCTAGGATACATGTTTTTTTTTAAACTTTGTTCCTGCTACCATATCTAATGGTCTATTATGTCTGTAATTTAATTGGCTTTCTCTTTTACCAGAATTCCTTAAGCCTGTGCATTTAGATCTTCATATAAAAACCTAGCATATACTGTTGGATTCTTTTATTTTAAAGCTGGCTTTGGTTTTCTTCCCATGTTGACAATGTTTACACACAGAGTTTAGAGGAACTACAATTTTAGGTAGATCTCTTGCAACTTCCTTTATGCTTATTTTGACAAGATTTTCAAACCCAAAATGTCCCAACCTTTTGTGCCATAACCAACTTTCATCTACCACACTTAAGTAACATTGGTTTATTTCAACTCAAAACGGGCCTCCTAAAAAGAATTAATAAAATAATAAAATAATATTTATTAATTTTGGAGGAAGAAAAAAAAACTACTTTTTTGTTTGGATTTTCAACATATCTCCCCATGTTTTTACTCAAATTTCGATCGGGAGATCTCGTTGGATGTAGAATTAAATTTCACATCCAACGAGTACCCACTCGGCATACTTTTGATGAACCCCGCTACCCCAAAAACAATAAATACTTGAAAAAACGTGATGATGACATCATCATAACATTTTTTTCAGGTATTTATTATTTTTGGGGTAGCGGGGTTCATCAAAAGTATGCCGAGTGGGTACTCGTTGGATGCGGAATTTTATTTCGCATCCGACGAGCTCTCCCGATCGAAATTTGAGTAAAAACACAGGGAGATATGTCAAACATACAAATGAAAAAAGTAGTTTTTTTATGATACCTATCCCCAAATTTATACGAAAAAAATGTTTAAGACCTATACGGTATTTCAAATTTAAAACAATTTCATTGGTTAACACATGATGACATGGAATTTGAATCAAAGTTAAAAGGCCCATTTTGAGTTGAAATTTCCTCTAATGCATATCTAATGGTCTATTATGTTTGTAATTTAATTGGCTTTCGCTTTTACCAGAATTCCTTAAGCTTGTGTATTTAGATCTTCATATAAAAACCTAGCATATACTGTTGGATTCTTTTATTTTAAAACTGGCTCTGGTTTTCTTTCCATGTTGACAATGTTTACACATAGAGTTTAGAGGATCTACAATTTTAGGTAGATCTCTTACAGCTTCCTTCATGCTTATTTTGATAAGATTTTCAAACCCGAAATGTCCCAACCTTTTGTGCCATAACCAACTTTCATCTACCACACTTAAGTAACATTGGTTTTCATTTCCCAATATGTATAAATTGTTTGTATTCCTCATAGAAATTCCAACGACCTTTCCTGATTCCTTGTTCTTGATTTCACATTTTTCTGAGTCGAAGATACAAATGTGTCCTTGGTCGCATGTTTGAATTACACTGAGAAGGTTAGGTTTGAGGTTTTCAACTAGAAAAACATTTTCTTCTTTGATCTTGTTGTTGACAACAGATGTTCCTTTTCCAATTATTTTGAAGGATAGACTGTCTCCAAAAGTGACTTTTCCCTTATTATCTATTAGTGTTATGAATTTTCTTAGGTCACCGGCCATATGTTTTGAACAACCATTGTCCAAGTGCCATACATTTTGGCTTTCGGTTGCACATAAAGCAATCATGGAACTTTCCTTTTCTTCGTTTTCTCTCCAATACTTCTTTTGTTTTGATGTTCTAAGATTTGCTTGCAACAGTATCCCTTGTAGGAGTCTTTAGTTTACAATCTCTTGCCATATGTCCATGGTTATTACACTTATAACATTCTAGGTCATATTTTTGGAGTAGTGTAAAGAGATTGTTATTTTCTTTCAATCTATTACTTGCTGACTTCTTCTTGTATTCAGAAACCTTTTCCTTTGTCAGTGCTGAACTCATCTTGCTACCTTATCAATAAACTGAATTTTTATTTTTAGACTTCATTTTTCTTCTATAGTCAACAATTTTTATGTGTCACAACTTCAAATACTAAGTGACCATACTCATCTTTATCTTCTATTTGATTGTATACATCATGGTGTTCATGACTCTCACATTTTGTTGTTCTCACGTTACTTCATACTTTCTCTTATGTCATCCATACACCAACCTTGATCATCCATCATCTTTGAAGAAGATACCTTTCAATATACTTCAACATTAGATACCAATTGAATTTTTCTTAGATACCAATTGGAATTTCCTAACTTTAACTCCCATTGAATATATGATCCCTTCTAATGTTATTTTCAGGGGTTTCTTTAAATCATGAGATATATTTTAGGAAATGATCCCACATTCATCACTACATCCTTCTTCATCACCTTGATTTTTATCGGTGTATCCTTTTACATCTCCATCTTATTCTTCCTTATAATGGATGCCCTTTTTATCTATGGCATAATTATGTTCATCATCATCTTTAGAGATCTCACTGATGTTTGAAATCTTTATTTCTTCTATATATTTGGAGTCTTCCTTTCTTCTCCATATTTTTCCAAGAGGTACTCTGCTTACTGGTTTTTTATTTCTTTGTTCCTTGGTTTTCATCTTCCATACCTTTTTTGAGTTTCATGGGAAGATCTGCATGTACTATTCTTGCAAAGTGTCCAATACTATGACATATGAAACAAATAAGTCTTTTTCCATTATAGATGTTGGTGTCTTCTTTCTTTATCAACCCTTCATCTTCTTCTTTGATTCTACAATCATCATCCTTGTGACCAAACTTGTGACAGCAATGACAATATCCATATAAGGTACGTTTAGAGAATCTCTAGTTTTTCTGCTTGTAATGACTCTTTTCTTTTGCATGTCTTCTGAAATTTTTCATCTTGGGAGGATGAGCAGAATTATGATAACATGACTTCCTTGTGATTCTTAAGCTTCCTGGGTGTATCTTTAGAGGCATCATGTTGACATTTAACATTTTCAACATTTTCATGAATGATGGAGCTTTATCCTTTATGATTATATCCAAGGCCTATTTTATCCCTGGGAGATCTTTGTAAGATGGGGACTTTATTAAGAGCTTCAGTACTTTCCTTGAACTTCTTACTAACAATCAGCTGATCTTTTAACTTCTTTACTTCTTCCTTGAATTCAACAACTTCTTGTTTTAAGCTCTTGACCTCTTCCATACTAGCCAACACTTGTTGTCTTGAATTACGTAGCTCTTCTTGGAGGGTTTTGACTTCCTCTTCTTTTGACTTCTTCTCTTCTTGATATTTTGACAATATTTCTTTCAAGAATTTGTTCTTTTTCTTACATTTTTCAATTTCATATACAACAACCATGTATTGTACTTCTATGTCCACTTCCAATTCCTCATCTGAGTTTGTTTTCCCTATAAATAATTTTCTTCATCTTCACTAACATCCTTGAGAATAGCAAGTCTTCATTCTGCTCTTTGCTCATTTGAGTAGAGGTCTTTATCTTGTCCCAAATTTTTTTTGCAGAGTTACATTCACCTATCTTCTCTTTGACATCATCAGGTAATCCATCATGAATTGAAGCCATTTCCATTCAGTTACTTTTCTTGGATTTCTTTTGAGCTGGAGTCCATATCCTCTTTGGTGGGAAGTAATCAGTGATCACTAAATTCTATGCATCATGCCCCAATGCCTTTAGATAAATTTTCATTCTTGTACTCCAAAATATGTATTCTTCTTTTCTAAGTATTGGAGATCCCATTGGGAGAATTTTGATGTAAAAAATGGACCTCCAAACAAAAAATGTACTATCAAAATTCACTTTAAAAAACCAATCACATTCTAGAGGATGACATCATCTATAATAGCTGAGGTGGCGTTGGTTGAGTTAATGATGCTTATTTGTCAAATTTTAAATGGTGAGTGAAAACCCATAGTTAACTATATCAATGTTGTAACTAAAGTACTCATTATGAAAATAATACTCATACAATATTTTTGAATATAATATAAATGTATTAAAATACTCTTAAAATACTTAGAAATAAAAGGACTTTTTATATTTCAATCTAAAATAAATTACAAATACCAAAAAACTAAATGTTTTATTCAAATGTAATTACTTTTTTATATTTCAATATAACATAAATTACAAGTAATTAAAAAAAATGCTCTATTCAAAACTAAAATTATGTAATTACTTTTTCAATATTTAAAATATATATGTCAATTCTTTATTTAAAATCAAAATCACTTAACATCTTATAATAAAAACAATTTGATGATTAATAGTTTTTGTTTTTTAAATACTTACTATATATAATAATCTATTATAATTATTATTTAAATATAAAAATATATATATTTATTTATTTTACAAAAATAAAATATTATATTATAATAAATTATTATATATATTTTCATTCGGTTGAATTTTAATATTAATACCTTTTTTTTTAAATCGGGTATTATTCAAGGTTCATATTTTACTATCACTTTTTAATCTTTGGAACACCTACATCTATACCAACATAAATTAGACATTTACATTTAAATTATAAAACAAAATACATGCATAAAATCTTAATGTAGCAATTTGAATGAACTATTATATCATAATATTAATATATTATATTTTTATAATTTTTATTACATATAATAATAATGTTTATTATATATAATCTCATTTACTTAATATTAACTCAACTTTTTCATGGTAGAAATTTATGTACGATTCCTTCATCTCAATATTAATATTTTTTTTAATTTATTTGATGATAATATTAATTATTTCATTAAAAATGATATATAATATACATAATATATATCATAATAAGCTATTAACAATGAGTTTACACGTGATTTTGAAGGTGTATTAAAAAGATGAAAAATAAATTTAAAAAATGTATTTTTTTTTAATTTATAGTTTTATATTTATATATATAAGAAATGACAATTTATTCATTTAAATTTAATTTTATGTTTAAAATTTAAAATTATAAATACATAGTTTATAAACATATTTTTAATATTGAAGAAGTAACTTATGTTTTAAATTTCAAAATTAATATATTTTATTTTATGAGTACTTACTTTAGAAGTACATTTATCATATTATATTTAAAAGTAATTTATATACTCAAAAGTATTTTATTTTTAGTAATATCAATCATATTATATTTAAAAGTAATTTATGTATTCAAAAGTACTTTACTTTTAGTCATATCAAAGATGATTTTTTTTTATTGGTTTTATTTTAGACATCTTTTCAATTTAACTTAACCATAGTTGCATTGTGTATATTGTAAGAGATGAGTTGTAAATATACCTTCTCCACAAAATGCCTAACTCATAATATTTTATTATATTTCTCATGAGGCCCATTTTAGACCTCAAAATTCTCCTGATATTTACTATGTAAATCTCTTATTGTTGATCCATAGTGGTTTTAATGGGATCTTCCTTCCAGTGGTTGAACTGTAATGAAAGAACCTGTTCTGATACCAATTGTTGGTTTATTTGTCAATACCGAGAGGGGTGGTGAATTAGTATTGTTATCTTTTTACTAATTTAACCACTTTTTAAATCTATCATTAAAAAACACATAACAACAAGAATACACAGAACACAATTTCAACACGGAAGCCTAATAGGGTAAACCACTACTGCAAAATTGTTATTTACAAATAGTTTTTCCTGCTGCTACAGACAATGATGGTATTACACCCTATTTACAAACATCTCCTGGAAGAAGGCTACGACCCCTTGGTTTATCATCTACTACTGAAAGCATATGCTACAACACCCTATTTACCAGCTACCACTAGAAGGACGCTACAACCCCATGGTTTATCAGCTACTACTTAAAGGATGCTACAACACCCTATTTACCAGCTACCACTGGAAGGAGGCTATGACCCCCTAGTTTATCAGCTGCTACTGAAAAGATGCTACGGCGCCCTGTTTTGTCAGCTAAAACTGACAGGATGCCCCTACACCCCATTTACCAGCTTCTGCTCGAAGGAGGCAACAACCCCCTGCAGGCCTGTTGCCTGCCCTAGCACCACCCTACCACCCTAATATGTTTCCACTCATACTTTTGCATATAAGTACCTTCACGTTTTCTTGCAGACGTATTATTTTGGAAACACACCCTTTCACAAGCATGCCCTTTCAAATCTGATAATCACACTTATCATAATTCTTTTTATGAGCATTTAATTATTAAAATTAAAACTATTACATACTCTTATATTAATGACATATAATCTCTTCATACATGTTGGCATCACTTGTAAGGATTGCATGAAATCTTTACTACATGTAAATATCGACCCAGAACATTATTCCGCACCCTTAATTCATTTCTGCAGCTCGACTTAACTTTTTTTGGTGCTTCCGACAATCTCCTTCTCCATAATCAATCTAGGACGTTGATCTAATTTTGAGACTCTCCGGTTCGTCGATCTAGCACACAAAATTCCTCCTCAAAATCGTATTTTCGCACCACGGTTTACTCATCAATGATTCCCCACCATTGATCTTCATCGAGCATTTTCTTAACCGTTGATTTGAGGTAAGATGCGGATTGTGGAATACGAGTTTGTGACTTTTCCAAAATGTCTTTCAGTGATTTCCACAGTTGTATTTCTGCACCAATCGTTCTGCATTGTTGATCTCCTACGGGCTCTTCCGTGACCGTTGATCTGAGGTAAGATGCATATTGCAGAATGTAGGTTTGTGACTTTTCTCAAATCTTATTTTGACTTTTTGCAAGCTCCTTTCTGCAAGATTTCTTTCGCAACGTCGTTCTTCGTTCTTTTGCAGAGTCTTTCCCAACCTTCGATCTTCTAGATTGCAGGTTCATAGAATATTTAAACGTTATTTCCGCAATTCCCTTTTTGCATTTTTTCTTCTGCGTCTCAATCTCTTTTAGCGGAACTAATCTTAGCCTTTCAATCTTGATATTTTGCGGAAAGTTGGATTTTTTGCCTAGCTGTCGGAATTAATCCTTGACCGTCGGATCTAGTGCAGGACTAATATAAGCCATCCAATCGGATCTCGTGTGGGATGCTCCCTGACTACCGATTTTAGATCGAATGTGGGTCTCACCATGACTTTACAGATCTGCATGATTTCTTTGTGAAAATCCTCTGCGACTGTTTCTAACAGTTTTGAAGATTTATATACACTGAGAATTTCATCATGCTGTTGATTATAAGGAATTTATAAATACTCTCGCATATATAGTTTCTGTAAAGAATTTATAAACACTCTCGTAGATATAGTTTCTATGTTCTTCGATTGTTACATATACTCTATCTCCTGTTCATTTCACTCTTTTGTAGTTCAACTCTTCATTTCTCTGACCAGCTTTGTCATTCATACTGCATCTCTACTTCCACTCAACCTTTGTTCTTTGTTTCATTAACCATTTTTTACATCATACTGTCTTGGAAGTCTTCAGATCAGTCGTTCATGTTTTCTTATCACCCATGTCCATCTCATCCATTACATTTGTTATAAATGAACATTTATGAAATCATCATTAGGACACCATCATATTCCATGTCATCATATGTGTCATGCTACATATTCAGCTCTGCCATGACATGCCATCACTACCTTAGTATTTCACTGAGTTTGTCCTGTCATCATATCCACTGGTTATTTATTTTTCATTCATGAACACCTTTGACATCAATGACAACTACATACTCAACAGACATGCAATCTTTCCCTTTGTTTGAAGACCTACATGAAATGGATTAACTATATCAATTATTATAATTATATATAATGAATTGATTATTTAAAAACCATGCATGATTAATATATTAACTTCATAAATTAAATACTATTAAAGTGGACGTTATAATTACATAACAAAAAATGTGTTAGCCTAGGGCATCTGGAATTGTCCATACAAGCATTGCATGGAATTGAAATTGCCTTTGTCATATTGGTCTAGAGACATCATACCTAGTGATTCCATTCCATAGCTTTAGTAACTCATCAATAAGAGGCTCGATATATACATTCATATATTTAACTTGACACTTACCTAAATGATTTGAACATATACAATACATAATTATTACAACCATTTTAGATATAAAACAAAATATATGAGTAAATGAAAAAAACATATGGCATTATGCAACCAATACGACAAATGGGATGTTGCATAAACAACTACTTGGAATAATCATCATATGGCTCGTCACGGATATACCTCCTAGATTCCAATATTTCTACAATGTCATTGATATTCTTCTTCATCTGTATCATCATCTGGTTCATAATCATTATTGTTGAAAGGATCACTCATATTAGCATCATCAACAATGCCATTTTTGGTTATATATTCATCATCAATATCATAACTGACTATGTCATTGTCTGCTACATCATTTGGATTATCATCATCCTGATCAGATTCTTCATTTGACACATCTACATCGGCAACCAACTGCTCATGATCTGCATCACCTTCTTCTTCAACATTGTCTTCTTCCTCTGCATTATACTTGATCAGTATTCCTCTTGGATCATATCTAACAATGTATGACCAACCTACTTTACCTGGAACCTCTGATTAAAGTACCTACTCACATTGACTTGGAATAACATAAGGCTCTATAATCGATTCAAGTGTCCTTGTATTAACCATGGTAAATCCATTGGCATGCTCAATAACAGTTCTTTCAGGATCACGTTCATTCATTCAAAGCTTGCACCATTTGATCTCAAACATAACTATTTTAAAGGAATTAAAGTCACGTTCAATTATATCTTCCAGATAACCATAGTACCTATTTTTAGAAACTTTTGAATTCTTGTCACTTCTAGATGAAACATTAGTGACTTGAAGAACTGGTTATCCCACAATCGAATGTTTTCTTCTTGTCATCCAACTTTTTGATGAGAAATTTATGGCCATTGCACCACATAACCTTGTGGTGTATCAACTGCATCATGTTGGACTTAGTAAATAAATATATAAGAAGAAATAAACGAAAGAAATACATTGATATAATGTGTAACAATAAAACAAATGAGTAGGATAAATATAATTTCTTTTTATCTTTTAAACCACATGCTAAATCAATTTCCCTTTGTGTAAGTTCACCGAGATATTTTTCTCAATAACGATGCACTGCTTTAATCAATTTACTAACCCCTTCCCATGACAAGGTACCATAGAATTGTGTACATCGTTTTATCCATTCCTCCATCCAACTAAGATTGTTTGCAATGTATAAATGTAGTGCATCCCACACGTGACCAACTATATATATATATATATATATATATATATATATATATATATATATATATATCTTTGTGTGTGTGTGTGTGTGAAATTGAAAAATTAACTATATAATAAATTAAATCTACACCATTTAATTACCTTTCACTTTCTTCTTTCTACCTTTTCCCAACAGGACCTCTCCTTCAAATTTGTTGATGGAGTTGACATTTCAAATGCAAGGCAAAGTGACATTTTTTGCTAAATTTGGAAGATGCTGAATAATGTACACCATGGATTGGTATACCATATAGCCTTGCACCATATAACCCTTAGAACTTGCTCTTTGTCTAATAAAACCATTCAATGAATTCAAATTCCTTTCCACCATCCACGTTGACCTCAATTTTACATGTCCACACAATTCAATCTCCTCAATTTGGTATATGAGATAATGTTCTTGTGCATTAAAAGATTCTGGAGGTAAATACTTATGCATTTCACACATTAGACAAGGATTTTCTCTCTTTCAATACCTAATATCTTCTTTATTTATTTCTTTAGATGAATTCCACCTACAAATGATGCATTACAAATAGCAGTGATCAACAAGATGGAGGCATATATAATAAAATTCCAAGTTGTAAAACACAATATGTCAATAAACTATGCAACAAAGAGAAAAAACATTTTCATGCATATAAATTGTTACTTACCTCTTGTATTTACCAAGATCATATATGACTTGTTTTATGTTGTCATCAAAGCTATCTGGGAGAGATATAGGTAGAATGTACTATAGAAAAAATAAAATCCAATATTTAATGTTTCCAAATCAGAGACAACAATTACTAAAAGGATGTAGTAGATGGAAATTATATACGTAAATAATTACCTTAATGAATGTATGTCAGACATGAGTTTTAACACCACCAAATCACCTTTTTCGTTAAGATATTTTGTATGTTCGACAAAAACCCCATCAGAAACCTTATTTTTCTAAATGACCTATTTTATAGCATTGCTTTGTTGCTCTGTCAATAACCATGGAATATTAATATTTTTCCCCCATCTCTGGCATTGGAAATAATTACACTTTGCAATACGTGATTGGATTCTGCAATGTCACTACATTTTTTTCCAATTTTATCTTTGTGAGTCCTTCCATCTAATATCCGCAATATTATTTCTATTACATTCTTCTCGATATGCATTGTATCGAACAAATGAGCTATTTGTAGGTGCTTGTAGTAAGGAAACCCACTTAATTGTATGGGATAACTCTTCATTCCTCGTGGAATCCCATTCATGCCTTAAAGAAATTCATTAAACGTAAATGAAAAACACATTAACAAAAATTCATGACACCCATCGTAGAGAAAATTCAGTAAAAATATAAAATTCATAATATTACATGTTTATATATGCTACATATAAAATTTGCATACCTTGAAGATTTCTATTATATTCTAACTTCAATAGGTGAGGTATCATTTTTTGTGGTTTCTTTCCATTCTCTTCTTTACCATTATATTTTTTTTCTTAGTAGTTGGACACCTATGGTTCATAGGGAGGAAGTGCATGTACTCATCAAACACCTCCTTTTCTAAACTTCTTGAACGACAATATTTTATCATAGGACCACATACTAGACATGCAAATTTTCCCTTTGTTTGAAAACATGCAAGATATATGTAATAATGTTATAGAATCAAAAGATTATTAATTTTTTTTAAAATGCATGATATTTACCTTAAGAACATATAATTTTAACAACGTGTAACATGGTGAATCCCATGCACTGTTTTGAAATTTGGCAATGAGACAGTAAGCATTACGGAGGGAATCCGATGTAACACCTTTAAATCTAACCCAGCGGTGGATAGAACTAATTCACCAATGTAATGTCACACTACGAGACTCACCATACTTCCTGCACCGATATGTTGCATCACACGCTGGTTAGTGAAATAGGAAACATAAGTCGAACAAATATCGTCTCTCGGATTAACATAGAGGCACGAAACCCACACGTGCAGGGAGAAGAACCGATTATGCGATTCGACGCGGGTGTGTTTGTCCTTGAGCGTCACAGTAAGCCTGACCGCCACTAGGCTGCAGGAGGCATGGAGGCCTTGTTTGATTCTAGTGCTTCTTATAATTCTTTTGACCGGAGCGGAGAAGAAGGGCGGGTTGAAGAGATGGGATTCCAGGAACTGTCCCTCTTCATCTATCAGTATCCTCGGCAGCATCGCAATCACTGCCCCAAGGGAATTCCCAGTGATCCACACGTTCTCTCGCCCACTCTTGGACACCCACTTTTTCATCATGTCCAACGTTGCCCTGAATCGAGCTGTCGTGTGGAGTCCATTTTTGACGACCTTGAGATCCATTTTTAGGTCCCTGATGAAGGTGTTTGACCTTTGAAGTGTTCCTCTGAAGGCTATCACTGTCACAACCCCGTTTTTTAGCGCACTAAGTACTAGCGGGCTGGGACAAGGTGGCATGAACGGTTCGCGAAAGTGTTGCGCTTCCACCTAGAAAACGACAAGCGCCCAAACTTGCCACCAGCGGAACTGGGAGTGTGCCGCGCATTGGCAAAGTAAATGGAAAAATGGTCACTTCAACAAGATTAGAAATAGGGGCTTCAGCAAGGCTAGCGATGGGAACTTGGCAAGTGAGCACACCAGTAGTGAAGACAGGTGCTTGGAAAGTGAGTGCTGTGAGCACACCAGCAGTGAAGACGGGTGCTTGGAAAGTGAGTGCTATGGCAAGGTTAGCGACAAATGTTTCAGTAAGTGGGCACTCTAGCAAGAAAGGTAGGCATTTCAACAAATGGAGATTCCAGTGGTAAAGATGGGTGCGTGACCCTTGATGCATTTGCATGGGGGCGCGTCAACAAGTTAAGTGGGAAAGTGCGCTTTGAAGGTGACTTTGCAAGCCAACAAGAGGTGAATTGTGCGTCAAGCAAGATGGCAAGTTCACTCGGACAATGCACCTAGACGCCTATAAGTAAACGAAGTGTTGAAGACATTTCATCATCCAGGAAGTGATGAAGAAGTGATCAAGTAGTTGGTCATCAAAGGGAGCAAAACAGAAAGACAAAGAGGTCTGCGGTCTCATGGAGGAGAAGCAGAGAGGGATGGGCGTCTTTGGCAAAGAGACGGTCTTTTACATTTTTGTAGCTCTTGTATTTTATGGGTGTAGCAACTGGTTGGGCATGCACCAGAAGCTCTGCCTTGGGAAACTCTGTTTATGTTATACTCTTCCATTTTTAATACAAGTTAAAAGGGCTCTGCCAGGTTGGGAAACCCACATCTTTATACTCTGTGTATTTTTTCTTAGTGTTCTGTTTTCTTGTTTTTGGCTAAGTTAAATTGTGCCGGCAAGGCTAATGAAGACTAAGTAAACTGTTGAAGAGTTAAAGTGTAAGAAAACATAATTCCATAGGTTTAAGGCATAGTCTGGTGGAGATTCATTGAGTTGGCCACACCCTCAACAGAATTCCGTGCAATGCCACACACCACCATTGGTGAGTCAAGAGTGCTTGCAAAGTGTGGTTGTGACAATCACGATCTTCTATGCACCGGGTGGGAGAAATGGGCATCTTGCAGCCCTCTTGCTCCACTTGTACACGGCATCGAAGATAGATCCATGCTCGGCTTCGTCTACCAGCAGGTGAAGGAGCTTGAAGATGAAGAAGCTCCACCACTTCTCGTCCAAGGCGTCCTGGTCGAGCCTGTTGGCTTTCTGGTTGAGTTCCTAGATGCACAAACTCTGCACAAGACTAGCTGCTACGCATCACTTGTGATTGGAATCACTCCTACGTTTGAGGAAAAAAAATTAATGAATTGCAGGTAGATTAATTATCAGTAAATTTGCTGAGAAGCCTTCGGATAATAAATTAGTGAACAAAAATGCGAGGAGATTGTGGTCATTCTTTTGAACATTCTTACCAATTGATGTTAGTGAGATGATGAGGCCCTAAAAGCTCGAAGTTATGACGTTGGCTTGCCATTTTATTGGCCCCCTAATTAGTAGAGATAATTACATATGGTCATGGGATTACCAGTCGTTGGTTCTGGAAGACTTTGTTTAATAAGGAATACTCTGTTTGCTCCCGATTGTTTCAGTATATTTCCGAGCATTTACCAATTTTCATGACACGGTTTTTATTGGCTCACTTGTTACTGTAATTGGAGTTGAGAATAATATGCCGACCATTTCCTATTGCAAAATGGAGACTCCGACTTCAATACGACACCGTGTACAATTCTTTGTCGATCCAGTCTACGCTCAGATTTGTGAAGGCGTAGCCTAAAATTTCGAGGACTTCGTAAAAAATGAAAATACTGAATAACATTGTATAAATTTGTATAATAGGCATTTTAATAAGAAAATTAATAACCATGTTTAAATTTATATAATTTATATAATTTATGTGTTTTATATAATTATGCTCTAGCTTGCCCAAATCAAGTTCCTTAGAAGCCTCTTGAATTTTTTTGTGTTGAGTTGTCTAGGGTACCTCAATAGGTCGATCCTCAAAAGGACCAAATTATTCTTGCAACTTAGTCTAGAATGGTTCACGCTCGACCACTAATCTAATTTCTTTTACTACAACACAGAGAGTCTGCAGCAAGTACGTAATTCCTCCTACCAAGTCGGTATTCCTTTCATCCATCCTCTTACAATTCTCATTAGAAACTTCTTCAATTCAATCAACAATGAGGTTGTAGTCATCATTCGTAAGGCCACCATATCCAGTTGTTTTATCATCCTTTCATTACTTTTGACTCTTCTTTGATTATTCATTTCTTTTGTGCTTGTCACCCAGTTCTAGATTCATCGAGGTCACGCTGGATTATTCTTTTAGGTCACCAACCCTCGAGAAGTGATGCTAGGTAGGTCTTTTACTTGCTTGTCATTTCAAAACTTTAGGATTTTTGCTTTTTGTTCTATGAATTTTTGGGCTTATTTGCAAAGATCTGAGTAGTTAAATTCAAAATCTGGATGTGGTAAACACTTGTTTTTTTTGAATTCAAAAGCTAGGTTACACTCATCAAGTTGATTGTTTGTATGCATGGTTTTCATTTTCGAAAGGAGTACTTGGAATTTTTTCTCAGTTAGATCTCTTCTTGAAGCTTGATAAGTGTTATACCCAAATCTTGTCACCACCATGTGATAAGATCCTTAACTTCCATGTTTTCCCTTAATCCCAACACTTAGAGTGTAAACCTACTCTTTTTGTCAATTATACATGAAAAAACTCAGCATCGCGCTTTCCTTGTGTCCCATGAGCGGTACCTTGCTTGCACCGCCTGTATCCTGTTTTCCATAAGTGGTGCCACCGCCTGTGGTCTTTGGTCCATAAACATTTCTCATCTAAACCGCTTTGTCATAATAGAAGAAAAGCGATACCCTGGGTGAAATGGAAAAAAGAGAAGTTTCTTAAGGCTTCTAGATCATGAGCCTCGTGTCCTCCCTTATCCCTATCATTGTAGGTCAGTTCAGCTTGAGATCCCCCATCATAGGATCTTGGAGCCACCTCATCCACAAATCTCTCAACTATCCCTATCCATTAAGCCTTATAAATACAAGCTCATGTCCATAGTTGAGGGGGGAACTATAGAGGTATTGTTATGCTGTTGGATTGACTAACTAGTCTGAATCATTGGAGAGTATAGAGAGAAAAGTTGGAGCTTATGGGGATGAAGTGTTTGTTTCATGGAGATGTCTATCAACACTAAGGTAATATTTGTAATCTTCTCCATACATCTTTAATGCAAAGCTGATTTTCCCATATTACTGTTGTTTTGATTTCACATGTACATGTTGTTAGATTCCTTAGTCACTAACATGGATAAGTAGATGATGTTCTAGTAGCTTTGATGTGTTTGCATGTTTGATCTATTTGTAGGTACACGGGTTCACTATCAAAGCAACATTCCAGGTGTCTACGACATCCAGGGAAGGTCTTCATCCTTTATCATTCACTCATTTGTTTTGGATCTGAACCATTCAGACCAGAGGAACAACTTCTGTCTGGAGAAGGTGAAATATTCCTAGTTACAAATCTGGTGACTCCGCTAGGGAATAGTGAAAATCTCAGTTGATCTGATCTTCCTTAGTTCTTGAACACTTGTCCGAATCTAGGCTCCATCTTCAACTCTATTTAGTCAAATCTGCCATCTAACTCAATGAATTTTGGTTTGAAACTTTTAGATTTGTTTAGATTTGAATTATTATGCTCTTTTTTATTGTCAATCCATGGAATTTTTCGTTGATCTAATCTTTTTCTAACTTGATCTGTCGTTCTCCCTCGCGTTTTGGATCTATTCAGGGAACCGCACATGTCCTATTGGCGAGGAGCGATGCCACTGCTTGAGTCTAGTTAGCAATACGCAATGCCATCACCTGAATCCAGGGAGCAAGAAGCGGTCCTGCCTCAAAACCGCCTGTCAGCAGCTTCATCTGTGCGGTGCCAGGTAGGCCCTGTTCCAGACTTTGTATTTTGACTTTTGTGTGTTTTTGGCTTACCTTTTTATGAAAATGAAGTGTATTTTTGAAAAAAAAATGATCCCTCACGACCGAGAGGGGGCATGAATTGTATATTCTGCAGTCGCTTTGATTGTTATATTCCCTTTGCATTCAAAGAGAGTTCATGTTTCTTGCATTCAATTTTGCATTATTTTCTTTGCTTGAAATCTCTTGCTCTTTTCTGTAGATATTATTCATTGGAATTGGAAATATACATTTCATTTTCATGTGTAGGTTTTAGTTTGTTTTGGACTTAGAATGCATGAGTGATCCATGTTGTTTTGAGTCTTTCTTTGATTGGGGTGATTCTTGTTTCCTTTTGCATGCTGATTTTTTCAGTGCTTGGTAAGAAAGATTAGTTCTTTGTTTCCTTGTCTATTTCAAAGAGAAGTTTTAGTTTTCTCTCTCTTTTGCTTTATTCGCAAGTTTGTTGAACGATTTTCTTCTTGTTTTGTGCATGATTGTCTGAAATTCTAGATCTTACTTTCATTAAGAAGAAATATATGTTTTCAGTTTTGCATGCATTAGAGTTAGTTTTGTTTGGAAACGTTAGTGAAATCATCTTTCCATTAAGTTTTTATGCATCTTTTTCAAGCATGAAAAGATAGGAAACATTTTTGGTTTATTTATGTTTAATGTTCTCTAGATCTCTTTCGTATTTGCTTTGAAGATTGTTTGGGGTGCATTGATATTTCACTTTTCGTTTGAAAAGATAGAATTGCATTTGCATTTGGGTGTGCATTTTTGGGAAGAAAAGTAAATCTCTCTCCCTCTTTTAGGTAGAATTTCATTGAAGAGGAAAACTTGCATTATCATATAGATCAGTGCACATCTTCTTTAAATTCAAGTTTTCACTCCATGGTTCCACCTAAACACACAAGATAAAATTAACGGTAGTACTAGGTTAAAACTTTTAGCAATTTGAGTGATAAGTTAGAGACGTGTTCGGGTGTTGTTAAGTGTAGGAGCTGTCATTAATTTTTCTGGATTACATCTCGGGACTTGCGTGGTTCTTCCACATACCGTTGGTATATCGAACGGCCTTTCACGTAACCTAGAGGTATATAGAAAGGTACTTCATGTACTTGATTGTATATAGGAAGGCCCCTTGTGAACGGTTATGAATTATACATCACTACTACCGAATTGAGCTCCCATGTACCTTGCATAAATTGAGAGACCCTTTTAGGAATCCTCAAACCATCTGAGTTAACCTTTTGGTCGTCTTGGCTTTATGGGTGAAGCTTGTAAAGTCTTGATAATCCTGTGAGATTCCTGACTCTTATCCACTCCTTTCACATGTTTGCTTGTTGCTTTTAGTTTTAGTACTTGCATGTGCATGGTAGTTAGGGGGTTATTAGAGAGTTTAGAGATGGCATCCTCATATGGGACTACCACTCAAGAGGTTCCTTTCCAAGGTGTACCTTTTGTATTCTCTCCAAGTGAAGGTATTGGTCCTCCCTTTATTGCCACTCTCAATCTTCCTGGATTAACTATAGGATGACCGATCTTGATGTTTAATCTAGTAATTCCTGTTACACCTAATGTCTCAAATGTCACCTCTCCTTCAGGAGAGGATCGACCTCAACCTAATCCCTCTCCTTGTTCGTCGGTTGTTGCTTCATCCCTTTCTTCTTCTTTGCTTAACCAAATATTTATGGTTAGTAGTCATGTGGATAAGAAGAAGAAGAAAGGGAAGGCTAAGAAGAAGAAGGATAAGAAAGAGAAAAAGTAGCAACCATCTACTCTGGATGGTGCCTGTTCTAAGAGAACACCCAAAAAACCCATGTTCCCTTGTAAGCTTTACAAGGGGGACCACCTTCTCAAGGAGTGCCCCGGTCTCTCCCGTGTACAAGAAGAGTGGTCTAAAAGGTCCAACCCATCTGTGTCATCAACCTCTGATCATCATGTTGATGATACTCCCTCAACCAGTGACCTATTGGTAAAAGGTTGTAAGGGTAAATTCTTGTATCCTTATTTGGTATGCAAGGTTATGCATCGTACTTTTCTTTGTCCAAGCATGGATGAAGCTTCACGTTGGTTGGAAAATATTACTGATCATCAATAGGTGATGGAGTAAGTTATCCCTCGATTCCTCACTGGTTTACCAAGTGATCAATTCAGTTTCATCTATAATTGATCCCACTCTTCCTTCGAAGAGTGAAGTGGTCGAGTCGATGTCATTTCCACCCGATCTAGCTCTTTCATTAGAGAGTGTTAAGACTGAAGTAGTCTCTTTGACCAAATATTCGTCTTGTTCTTCTCTTCCAGTAGAGAATGAACTAAAACCTGCTGAAGTTTTTATGCTTCGTTCTAAATGTTCTCGACAAGAGGAAATTTTGTCTCTTTCGACAGAACCCTCTCCAAGTACTGAGGTTATTTCCTTTGACTGGAGTAACCTAATGGAGTCTCATCTTCATTCAAGTGTTCCTTTCTAGATAGTTGTGAATGTTACTGCTAGGCAGATTCTTCGTACTATTGTTGACGAAGGGGCTTCTGTTAATATTCTATGCTCGACTGCTTGGAAAGATTTAGTTTCACCTCAACTTGTGCCATCCACCGATCAGATACTGGATTTTAATAATAGGCCTACTACACCTTTAGGGACCCTTCCTCATTTACCTATTACATTAGGAGGGAAAACTGTCTGTATTGATGTTATGGTGGTCCAAGGTCCTTTAGATTTTAATCTGCTCCTTGGACGTGATTATGTTTACGCCATGAAAGTTGTAGTGTCCACACTCTTTAGAGTTATGCATTTTCCCCATGATGGAAATATTGTGACCATTGATCATCTTTATTTTGTTACACCTGACCATCGCATTACTCCTAGTAATCAGACTGCCCTGAATGTGCCGCATGTTCTTGTGGTTCCTTCCCCTTCTTCTAGTTAGCTTATTCCCATCATAGGTAAAATGGAGGGCATGGATCTAGTCTATGGACAACATAATGGAGCTAAGCCACTAGCTTTTAGGTAATGGGGGAAACCTACCAACCTCTGGATATCATGTTCGGTAGGAGCAGGGTTGAGAGCATACTTTACTTTTGGTTTCAAGCTCGTTAAAAAATAAAACCACTCCTTAAGCATAGTTTACCTTTTGGTTTCAAGCTTGCATAAAAATGAAACCATGTGATGAGCAAAGTTCCCATTCTATGTCAAGCTCATTAAAAAATGAAATGGATCTCCTCAAGCATAGTTTACCTTTTGGTTTCAAGCTTGCATAAAAATG